>CM055763.1:4458002-4548002 GCA_029465975.1 Dallia pectoralis | reverse complement strand
CTCTCGGCGTTTGACAGTGTGGTGAATTCGACACGATGCTGGGAAGAACTACACCCCGACTCGCCACGTCTCTCTCTCTCTCTTTCACTCCGTCTCCGATTCCCCCCAGTAGAGCGTCACAAATGGACACCATCACACCTTGTCAAAAAGGTGAACACGTTTAAAAATGTAATGATAAAACAAAACGAAATAAAAAAATTCAACCGACTGTATAATCGCTAACATGCTCTGTGGGAAACAGAACGGCCATTTTAGAGTGGCAGAACCGTCGGGCTTTAACTCAGCTTTCTCTCGTCCTCGCCAGAGGAGTCGGGCTTTTAGTGTGGCCCTGCTAATGATTTAATGCGCTCACCGGTTGCACTTCCTGATTTGTTTCCCGTTCGGGAACGTTTGTTTACAGGAATAGCCTACAAGATACGGTGTCAATATCACGAAACTGGGAGATGAGTGTCAGAATCCCTAAAAGGGCCACTGGACATTGGGCCACGGTATACATCTGCTCTACATGCAGAACTAACCCCTCAGGCGTAAGGATATTGGTGGTTCAACATGTATCACTTCCCCCTGGTGCCTTTACAAGTACTGTTTGTATACACATGCTGGCCTGGTGAGGCTCACCTCAGCTCATTGTCGTCTACTACATCACTCTAGTAGTATACGTTGTTTTTTTTGCACGGACGCTTCTGAAGTAAACATAATGGATCCCTTACCAGAAGAGACGTCTTTCACAACATAATCCGATGACGTGCAAATGAAAATACACGAAACGGAAATTATTTCTAACGCATCAGGGAGGACGCAAACAATGAACCAATTAGAGGGAAGCTGGAAGGGATTGGTCGGGGGATGCGGAATGTTTCAGAGCGAACGCGGCGGTATGCGCTTAGCCGTGCTATTTGTTCACTTCGGAGGTCTACAGAGCGCTCGGTGGGTTTTCGCCCGCTCTCCTGTGTCACTAAAGTAAAAGCTGATATGAGACTTATAGAGCGCTGGCACTATTCTTTTGCCGTCCGCGTACCGCGTCGTGGGTTTGTAACGGGCGACTATTTTCTCCCGTGTCTTTTGCCCTCCCTTGATCTGATAGGGTCTTTGTCCTTCCTTCCCTGTTTTTCTCCTTCACTTTCTTTACCTACTCTCTCTCTCTCTGTGCATTTACCGTAGGACACGCACGTAGCAAGGCATTATTGAGTGAATGGGGGGAAAAATCCATTCCAACAAAAGGAAGCGGACGGAGCGGACACAGTCGTTGACAGTGTGGTGAATCGGGGACAGTCGCCGGAAGTTACCGCAACTAACCCCTCTCTCTTTCTCGTTCCCTCGGATTCCCTTCCTCTCCGTCTCCTCTCGCTCCTCCCTCCTCCCTCCCCCTTTCTCGTTTTGCCATGGAATCCATTTCACATAATTAAAGACTCTCAAATGAAATGGCCCCCTCAGGAAGAGTGGCTTTCAGCGAGAGCTGGGGAGAGAACGGGAGTGCTCGGTGGAGCAGCAACCCCACCCGGGGCCCGCCCCAGGAGGAACGGGGACCGGCCGCTTTACTCCGGGGCCCCGCAGCGGATCAATATCATCTTCGTTATTAATATCAAAAGCGCATTACTTTGTTTCGCGTCTGGCCGCGTGCCAAGCGAGAGAGAGAGAGAGAGAGAGAGAGAGAGTGAGAGAGAGAGGGGCAAGCTCTGTCAGGCAGCAGCCATTCCCTTTGGCCATTTACCAGGACCATAATTTACTTTGGTGAGTTTTTAGGGTATTGTTTTGTCAGGGCCAATCAGGTCTGAGTAACAAATGATCCCGGCGGAGTGGCGGGCTGGGCAGCCCGTGCGTAAGTGGCGCGCGCGGGCCAAATTCTTTTTGAAAGTTTCACGTCAATTACTCCCGTCCTTGACTCTGGGGAGAACGACGGAACGCGCGGAGAGGACGGGGGGGTTTCCGTGGCAGAGTGCGGTCTGTGGAGAAAGAACCCCCCGGCCCCCCGCCCCGCTTACGGGGACGAGGTAGCAACACAAACAACTGTCTGAGGGCCAAAATTAGACGTGACGCTGGCCTTAATTGGCGCATTGAATTAGAGGTTGGCGCGCGGCGAGCCTCGCAGCGAGAAACAAAAAATATTGACCACTTAAAGGAAGACGGGGAATTGATTTTCAAGCGAGCGGCCGCATTTACCTCATACAGTGGGCCCACCCCTGGGGACTAAAGGCTACACGCCGTTAGACGTGATGGCTATTGCAACCACCGCGGGCCAATAAGGGAAAACCACTGTTCGTGAGTGAGGGTTCGTCCTCAGTTTGCATGTAGAACACGTTCGTTGTGTCCATACGTGACTAATGAGTTTCCTCTGTGCTGTAGATGGTATATCTCATTAGAACGCGTCTCAGAAAAACTAAATCATGAAGTCATTTTATGTTAATGTACTGTTAACCGGAATATCAGTTCGCATTTAAGTGATTTGACCATTTCTTTGCGGGGGGCGGGGTTAATTCGGTCATTGATTATTTTTTCATCCTCTGTTGTAACGCGCGCAAACAGACTACATATGCAATCTGATTTGAGATAATGAGTTCTTATGTGACAACTGAGGTTTGTTTTTTGATCCAATGGTAATGCAGTGGTGGAAAAGAGTGTGACAGTCACAAATGTTCAGTTGTGTCGATGGCGAGGGCATATTCTGAGTGCCAGACTCACGTCAACCCTCTGTGTTTTATGGTCTCACTTATTACAGCCAAGAAATGCTTCAAAATGCGGTGGTCACTGGGAATACACTGACACACACACACACACACACACACACACACACACACACATGTTTAATTGTGAGTGCACACACACACACACATGCAAGTTTTCTTGTGAGCCCACACACGCACAAACACACACACACCGACACACACATGTTGACTTGAGAGCACACAAATAACTGTTCATCCGCATTGAAATATTCTAGTCCTTGGATGTCATTCTTACAGTGTGTATAAAATAAATAGAACTTCCCATCCTGCTGTGCCTGAGGGTAACATAGCCTGTGGCAACATAAGATTCCCAATGAGTTTAAACACACATTTCCAACAGTATCAGATTGCATGCTCTCTCATTACACAACGGTCGGAATGTACAGTAAACTCCTAAAGTATATGAACGGTGGTGTTTCTCTTTTTCTTCTCGGCTCTGTATTTAACGGTGGCAAAGAAGGGGTTAGAATATTGCCTGGTAGGCTTTGCCAATTAACCTAATGCCAATTGTAAATAGATTTCCCAAGTTGACGGATTGTTCCGCCAGAACATTCTCACAGTGTCTGGAAACGAGATGACGTGTAGCCATCTTCAGGCAGACTTCGGCAGATTTAAGTTATATTCTTACTTCAAACTAAAGTATTACAAGTTCACCCAGCACAGCCAGAAGAGCACGGGCCACCCCTCAGAGCCAGGTTCCTCTCTAGGGTTCTTCCTATATTCGACAGTTTTCAGCTGTGCAAACATAAATCGCAGAACACTTTTCTACCGATCATTTAGGCTTTTAAAGTAATACACTTTGATTAGCAAACACTGGGTGCAATCGGATTGCGATTTATCCTCGACAGTAAAAACATTACATTTCGTAAACCAGCAATATAGAGGCCATAATGCAATGACAAGCACACGTGGCTACATCTGACGCATACCGTGCGTACTGAAATATAACCCACATGAATGGACTTTAATTAAAACCATTTGACATTGTCACCCCGGAGTGGCTGAAAATGTTTTACATTTAGCCTTCTGGCCAATGTACTAATAGGTCCAATTAATCAATCATGCAGTCTATGTATATGGTACAGTATATTAAAGCACTACTTCTGTACACTAATGCTAGTCTGTCTACTGTCTCATTGTTAATCACATTAAGCTGACATTTTAGAAGCCCAAATACGACCCTAAGGACTGATAAAAGGTCTCACCCGGGCAATAACATATGAATATTTCACTTACAATTAAATATTAATTACGGCCTGTTTGTTGGGGATTGTGTGTTTTCGCCGTCTCATCCTCTGTTGGTCCTTTGTCTTTTTTCATCGCCGTTTCTAAACGTGTACTTGTGTGGAAAGGGAAGGTAAATCAAGTGTCATTTTTCAAAGGTAATTATTTACCCATGACAACTACTGACATGTGGATATCTCCAGAAGTTCGGGGGGGTGTGTACCTGGCAGTCACTTCACGCAATGGAGCGTTGTTTTTTCAGGCACCTTTCAGTATAAATTGAGACTCAGCTAATCTATGTTGGTTGATAACGGGTCATTAAGGCAAAGGGCTGCATAGCAACCGGCGCTAACTAAAAGGTAAACATCTCCGGGCCCTAGCGTTCCGCTACAATAATTCCAGTGTTTGAAGCATGATGTCACACAGAAACGACCCCGGCTCAACCCGGAGCTGCTGATGTAACACTTCACACGTGTTTCAAATCGAACCGATTTTAGGAACCCGGCGTTCTTCTGAGGCGGACACGCTCTTGCGTGTGCTCGTAGAAGTTCACCGTTGAAAGTATTTGGAAAAGTAAGGTACAGGCAACCAAATTGTTCATCAGTGGCTTGTGCATTAGGGAGTGCGTGTGCATGCACGCGCGTGTTCTCATTTCGATTACGCGCGTTTGCGACTTTGTGCGCCGGTACGCCCGAGCGTGTGACCCAGGCATACGGTACATACAGCAGCGTGCGTTACCACGAGGGCCTTGGGTGCCAGGGAGGGCGTTTACTTACATCATATGATTATGTCGCGCAACGCCACGTGCGACAAACGTGGTCCGCGAGGTAAACACTCAGGTTCACTTGCTTTCTCCGTCCGTAGGGAGAGCACGAATGAAAGAGGACGAGAGACGCTTGGCACGCGTCTACAAAGGGAGGAAAAGCAAACAACCTGCCCGGGTATGAAGGGATGGCCTCTGGCTACAGAAGCATTGAGGGTGGGGGAGAATGTCAAGGCTACCATGCTAACATGTCAGAAATAGAGAGAATATGTTGCTCTGCCACACCTGCAGCTAAGGCGTTGGCCACATGGCCTAGCACAAAGCTAGGCTCCACCGAGGAGCGCACACATACTTTGACGGAATACAGATCTTTGAAAAGAAACAAAGGATCGGAGGGAAATGTATTTTTGCTCCAAACAGTGGTGGCTACAATTTCATGTTACTTTACAGTTTCCTTTATATAGTTGATCATTATCATTTTTAAAATAGTGTTTTTGCTCATTTTACCTGGTTTACCTGTCCAGAAATCAAGTGATCCACCAGTTGAGAGAGCTTGTCCTCGAGCAAAGCGGGAGTTATGGCGTTGAATGCAGATTTCTTTGGCCAAAATAACTGCAGTAGAGTAGAAAATAACACAGAGTATCTTTGAATTAGCTTCCTGCTACTACTCACTGGCAGTTTGGCTAAATCTTCTTGTGCTAGTAATCCAGTTCTCACTAGTTTGTGCCTCTGATAACTGCTGTTGTCAGTTCTCTTCACAGGTGTTTTAATAGGATACGAAAATGTCTTGATATTCTCTTGATTTCGAGATCCAAGCAAATCAACCCTAAAAATTCCCTTGGTTTGCATTTTCTAGAAAAAAACTTATTTGTTCTCATTTGTTTCAAGAAAGGTTGTAGCATAATGTGCAATAACAAATTGCAGTCTGTCTTTCTTAGGTCGCTTTTCCTCTGCAGTGAGCCTCGTACCTTACAATCCCTTTTCACTCAGTTGGTGACGGATGGTTGTAACTGTCATACCTTGAGCCTGAAGGTCAGCTTGAGTCTTTGGGGTGATTGAGGGGACTTTCTCCACCTTTCAAACAGGCGTTCATCGCAATCTTCTATCAAGTTTTCTCTGTCGGTCATTTCCTAGGTTCAAAATGTCAGAAGGAATACATATTTTGGGTTTATAACGAGCAGCACCTCATGAGGTAACAATAACGCTGACACATTATAATTATGGTATCTACGGGATCGAAACGTTTTCACATGGTATCTGGAGATAAAATAACAGGTGAACTGTTCATCGTAGTGAACCGAAAACAAAAGATAGCAACATGTTCAACCACACCAGCCCCATCACCTTCAGTTCTTAATTGAATGTAACTGCTTAATCATAGTTTCGACCAGCCCAAATCCCATTGGCTCTCAGAACTTTCCATCAAAAGGAATTAGCGATTTAGCACCAACATTGCCATTGATCCCCTCCCTTTTATCCCAGTCCCTGCTCCCTCTTGAGCTTACTACAGTATTTTCTTAATTACTTGCTTATCTACTTGATAATTTCTTTGATTTACTTGTCTCTAAACGAGTGCGAGTAGGTCTCTTAAACAATGTTTATATATGACGATGCTTTCGAACAGTTCATAGTTCCACCGTTCCTCATTAACCCGTCTAGGGAAAATCATTAGCACTTATTGAAATCATATCGCCTCCATATCAATATGCCATCTATCTTGTCACCGAAGTGGAGAAGGTAATATATTGTTTTATCGAAACGTCTCAAATTATTTCTCTGTTGTGTGCCTGCAATTTCTCTGGTCGACGATGAAAAGAAAAATAAGGGTTTATTTCCTTTGGTTTCTCCACAAAGCGGTTGATCAGGAGACAAAGGTTGCAGCTCTGACAAGAATCTTACGAAGAAACATAAAAGTATCTGTAAAGTGACTGTATTACAGTTTAAGGTATACATCGATTGGTTTAATTTCTCGCCCGCTGTTTCCAAACGTAAGTGTTTTAGCATTTATAGCCCACAGATCAACAGTATAGTACTGTGCAATTGTCATAAATCACCTGCCAAATTTGTATAAATCTATTTATCTTGGCATTAAGTGTTTATTTTCTTGCAACAACACTAAATACCATTTGAATAAAATTGATTATGAAAAAACATACTATACATTTTAAATAATGTATTGTGATGTCTTCTAAGATGGTTGGAAAAATAACATTAAGACTTTGACGAAACTCGCAGGAAAATCCTACAAGAACAATTTACAACATGACTACATGAAAATATTTCACAATAAAGTCTCAAAGCGAATGACTTACATGCTGTGTTCTAACACAATATGTTTTTGTCAGTTTTCATTGTATTAAAGTAGAATTTTTTACTGCAATGCACACACATCAATTATTATTTATTCGTTGTTCCTCTTCTTCCTCTTTTCAAGCGATGCCGTGGGCTTTTACCGAAATGGTGTTTGGGCAGTGGCGTCATTTATAACGGGAGAGTGAACGCTAATGTTTTATTTAGTGTTTTATTTATTCTGTTTTATTATTAGGCCCATTGCATATTTGAAAAAATAAAGTTACAGTTTAGAGAAATTGCTTTAATAAAAAAAAATTCTAAATGGTCTAGAACTTATGCACAGCATATCCAAATTGTCCAAAAGTTGCTGAAATTGATTTCTCAACAAACACTTACAGTATATACATTTCATGTGCGAAAATGTTTTATATTGCTTCCATTACTTATCAATATCATTTGTTTTTTCAAACACCACATAAACAAGGCGTCATATTTAACACTGTACGCATGTCTAATAAAACTCACCTCTAAGGCCCTATTTTGTGGTCACTGGACTTGGAAAGGATTTGTGTCAGAATTGCTAGAATGCTGGCATTGTCAGGAAAATTAAACCGAAGCAAGTATTCCTGTCACACTTTGTCCATAGCCTGTTCACAGGGACACCATTTTGTAATTTGGGTAAACCTTCCCCTTGATCTAAATTCCTAGAACCTTCTTAGACAGTCTGAATAGAAATCTGCTAATGTATTGCTGTTTAAAAATCGGATAAATTGGGACTAGTGTTGTAAATTACTTAGTCTTGTCCCGGGTTGTTCTTCGACTCATGAAGTCAAGATCCACTTTATTTTATGTAAAGTGTCTAATTTCTGCAGAGAAGCTTTATTGCATTCCTGTGCTCAGGGCATCTATGCAAATCAGTCACTTTCTCAAAAGGGTTCCCCTCCTTAAAGAATAATTACTCAAAAAATAATAATACAAACATTAACACATAATCCACATACGGGTAATTGTTAAATGATTGAATCAACCGGTTATTTTCCATGTTCCCTCTGTGCTACCTCTTAACACACGCTTAACAAATAATAATAAGCACGCGATAATTCAAACCACAACTGCAGTTTTTTTTACAACGACCGATAATGTCAATCGCAAGACAGACCAAGTGCACAGTATACAAACGTGCCTCAACGCAGAGATTTTCCGGCTGTACATTAGAAATACATATCTAAGTGATATATTCTCAACACTCATAGGTGTACATCAGATTTACATAAAGTGTCTGGCTGCTGGACTGTCATCACAGGACATTTCCAAGTGCCCAGTAAACACTAACTAAAGAATCCCGACTACTATTTTCTCAGCGCAGAGACAAAACGGGCAGAGAACCACATGAGGTCACCCGGCCCCAGTGCAATACAGAGCCCTTCGCTGCTCTCCGTTTCTTGTAACTCTACTACTCTTTATTTTTCTCTCCCTGCTTCTCTCTCTCTCTCTACTTTTCTCCCACCCTCCCTCTCATACTTCCCGTCTCTCCCACCATCTCTCTTATAGTCGGCAAAAGATGTATGCTGGTGCCCAGGTGAAAAAGGAGAGCGGGGAGAAATCAATAGCGCGAGCGGTTTGAAGTTTTCAGAAAGACTTCCTTCGGCGGACGCCCCAAATGACACCCTATCCCCTAGGTCGTGCACTACTTTGGGCCAGGGACCGGGCGCCTCTGGTCAAAAGTAGGGCACTACATAGGAATGAAGGGTGCCACTTGGCGAGCAGCTCTTGTCAGGTTGATAGATAAAGCTAGCTGTGCTAGTAGCAGCCGCTTGGGCCAATGGAGGAGAGAGAGAGGAGGGTAGCACCGGCTCACCTTTTTAAGTGGAGCCCTAATAATAAAACCGGATGAATAAAACATTGAACAGAGCCACGGCTGCATTAGCGTTCACTGTCCCTTTATAAATGATACCCCTGCCCCGACGCCATTTCGGTAAAAGCCCACGGCATCGCTTCAAAAGAGGGAGGAGACGAACGAAAGATAGAGAGTGATTGATGTGCGTGCAACGTTATATATTTATTTATTTCCGGGAGCTCGAGAAAGAATTAATAAGAGAAGTATTTTGTTGGGTAACGATTATTTTTTTGTTTTGTTAGCGCGCTTGGAATGTTAGCGTTCCGCGTGATTTGCGAAGCTAGGTGATTATCGCCGATGGGTCTTTGGATTGCGGGATAGTTTTAAACCTCACATTGCTACTTTATATAGTGCTCTCTCTGATGAAAACGTCTCTCCGAGACTTTTCTCACGAACGAACCGACTATTTTGTAACTTCTGACGCTAAAGAAAAATTACAATTATTCACATTCAACTTGGCTGAGGGTGATGGGAGTTTAGTTTAGAAGAAGTAGGTTAGTATTGAATACTAATTTATGCAGAATCTTGACACCATAGTTGTTATAATGTGTCAAAGGTTGTGTAGAAGTTATTAAGACGAAAAACGAACAGCTGATTGATTCCACATAAGGATGCAACAATACTAAGTATGGTTAATTTGACATTAAGTAAGTATATGAATAGGTGCAATTATTTAATGACCACAGAACGAGAGGTTACAATTGGACTCAATTACTCAACTACTCGGGACTGCCTCACCAGATTAAAAACGTTGAAACCTTGTACGTTTAGTAAGATATCTGCTGATAGGTGCATCAATAAAAAACATCAAATGGCTTATCGGGACGGAGAACCCGAAACAAAACACAGCATTGCATGGAGGCTTTGCAAAATGAAACAGCGATTCCTGCAGGTGGATCTGGCAACCAGGTTGTCAGGTGAGTGCTGGTTGGAAGAGCAATGTGAAAAAGCAGAATGGCTTTGTATGGACGCTCTATTCTAGCTCCAGCCTGTTTTCGTTGAGAGGGACATAGATCCCTCGGAGGTGTCCTGACCTCGTTTGTCATCGGCTGACCAGGGCTGATGGACCAGTGGGTTAGTGGGGTTAGCCGAGACGGGACCAACTAAAGTCCTGTAGATCCCTTGGTGGACGCAGGGGTCAAGTAGTCTGCCACAGAGGTCGGCGGGGTCAACCGCCCACTAGCAGGGGGTCAAACACTTGACCCCATCGAAGATGGAAACTTCATAGTGGAGAGGGGTAGAGAGGCTCAAGGAAAGGTCAAGCCCTCTCCACCTCCCGCTTCATTTCAGTCGGCACAGGTGTCAGAGGCCCCTATCTCGGTCAAAGGTCAGGGGTCACGCGGGGGCTTTAGCACTGAGCTAGCAGGTGCTGTGTGATTGTTTTATTCCTCTGCATCTAACCCTAACCATAAATTATACACATTATCACTTCGATACATTTATGCTAATTTGTTCTCTATGATGCTAGGTTGCTTCTCCACCACCGACACTTAACACTTAATTAAACATACAGTAAAATTTGAAAGTTAGTATTACACAATGCTTAGTTCCGAGGCTCAAATTATTATGAGGTAAAACTACTTATGATGTGATTTGTAACAATTCAAGGTTGGTCCAGGACGGATGTGCCCTGGCGTGTGGTGTGTTTGTTGTGTGAACGCATCTGGGACGCTCTAACCCCATTCTGGGTGCTCAGCCAGGACGTGCGCCTCGATCTGACAGCCCCCCACGGAGAGTATCACAGAAAACGGAGGCCCCTTACTTGTTTAGCAGCCACCGGATAAATAACAACACTCGGCGCTGAACTAAACGCAGTCTGTCGGTCTGACTCTCTCTCGCTGTCTTCAACTAGCTCCCCCGTTACTCCCCGACGCTGTCTCCGTCTCATTCGACTCTTTCAGCTCTCTTTGACAGTTAATGTGTATCTCTGTTGTGCTCGGTGTGTACAGTCCCCGTCTGGTGCTCGTAAACCCGCGGGCTACATTTCTTCCTCCTCTGAACCTGTTCTGTGTTCTTCTCTCACTTTCTGTCTCTTTAACTCCCTCCCATTCTCCCTTCCTCTCGATCTTCATATCTTTCTGTCCTCGCGTTTCACATTTCACCATCTCTCTTGTTATATCTTCCTTCTCTCGTCTGAACGTTCAGGGAGCGATATATTCCGTGGTCGCAGGTAACTTGAGGGATTGGCTCAGAAACCTGTTTATGGAAAGCTTTTCAGACAGGCTTACGCGTTTGTCCCTATTAGTCACCAACAATAAACACCAGGAAATACGCCAGCGGCAGCATCTGAAACAAACCCTAAAATATCTTAATACTGGCCCGGCTCCGCACATGAATCCTACAGTACATCCATACCTCCCCGTAGCAGCCTAGTTCCAGGTTTTATTTCAGAGTTCGCAGAAAGGATCATCGGCTGACATCTGCCCTCCGCTGAGGTCCTCTGTGACTCCGGGTTTAGAAAGAGCAGAGCGAAGATCGTTATTGGCAGTACTGTTCAGTAAATGTGTAATGTATCAAGTGTAAATGTGTAATGTATCAAGTGTAAATGTGTAATGTATCAAGTGTAAATGTGTAATGTATCAAGTGTAAATGTGTAATGTATCAAGTGTAAATGTGTAATGTATCAAGAGTAAATGTGTAATGTGTCAAGTGTAAATGTGTAATGTATCAAGTGTAAATGTGTAATGTGTCAAGTGTAAATGTGTAATGTATCAAGTGTAAATGTGTAATGTATCAAGTGTAAATGTGTAATGTGTCAAGTGTAAATGTGTAATGTATCAAGTGTAAATGTGTAATGTATCAAGTGTAAATGTGTAATGTATCAAGTGTAAATGTGTAATTTATCAAGTGTAAATGTGTAATGTATCAAGTGTAAATGTGTAATGTATCAAGTGAAAATGTGTAATGTGTCAAGTGTAAATGTGTAATGTATCAACTGTAAATGTGTAATGTATCAAGTGTAAATGTGTAATGTGTCAAGTGTAAATGTGTAATGTGTCAAGTGTAAATGTGTAATGTATCAACTGTAAATGTGTAATGTATCAAGTGTAAATCTTTAATGTATCAACTGTAAATGTGTAATAAATCAACTGTAAATCTTTAATGTATCAACTGTAAATGTGTAATAAATCAACTGTAAATCTTTAATGTATCAACTGTAAATGTGTATTTCATCAACTGCAAATGAATGTATATGATATACTCACAGCTCACATCTATTTTCGCTCATCATACTCACAGCTCATTCTACAGTATATACCATAAGTATATCATGTTCTCTCCCTGTCTGTTCTCCCGTCGGACAGCATCCAATACACCAAGTCACTGTCTATATGCACTTAGAGATTAACAGTGATTCGGATACCTTCTGTCTCGGCCTTCAGTCAGTCAGTTCAGATATAAGGAATGCGGAGTATGAAGTCATCTGAGCCCTCCACTATCTCCTGCCAGTTAGACCTCCCATTGATCGGTGTTAAAGCCTTCACTCTGGAGGGTCCGCTAAGCCCCAGCGGCTGAAATTTATGGGAAACATTAGACCTTCCTGCAGAGCAGTTTGCCGGACGCGTCAGAGTGAAGGAGTGTGACCCACCAAGTGTTGCTGGGATGGAGCGAGACGCTGGGAACCTGTAAATTATGAGCGCCTTAATTGGTGTTCCTTAAAGGATGATGGTCGGGTCATCTTCGTCCGTCTGGAATGGCCCCCTGACGCGCAAACAAACACACGCACGCGTGAACACAGACAGACACGCACGTATCGAATACTCACCGGAGAGGAGTTGAAAATGTAGGCCTCTGATATGGTGAGGTACAATGTCCACACATTTTTTTATTCTGATTTAATGTAATTTTAACGATTTGTAAAAAAAAGTGTGCTTGAGGCCCCTGTATGTGCGTGCTTGAGGCCCCTGTGTGTGCGTGCTTGAGGCCCCTGTCTGAGTGTGCCTGAGGCCCCTGTGGCCCCTGTGTGTGCGTGTTTGAGGCCCCTGTATGTGCGTGCTTGAGGCCTCTGTATGTGCGTGCTTGAGGCCCCTGTGTGTGTGTGTGTGTGTGTGTGTGTGCTTGAGGCCTCTGTATGTGTGTGCTTGAGGCCCCTGTGTGTGTGTGCTTGAGGCCCCTGTATGTGTGTGCTTGAGGCCTCTGTATGTGCGAGGTTGAGGCCTCTGTGTGTGTGTGCTTGAGGCCCCTGTATGTGTGTGCTTGAGGCCTCTGTATGTGCGTGCTTGAGGCCTCTGTGTGTGTGTGCTTGAGGCCCCTGTATGTGTGTGCTTGAGGCCTCTGTATGTGCGTGCTTGAGGCCTCTGTGTAAGGGTTCCCCACAGAAGTCTAACGCTAATTCCATTTATTAAAAGATATTTTGTGGCCTGGCTGCGATGTCTTTGGACTGAGTGTTTTGTATTTCATGCTGCCTCTGTCTATTTTTGAATGAGAGGTTGAGATGGGATACCTTAGTGATATTCCTCCGGCTTTGGTAATTACGTTTACAGATTAAATATCTAAATGCAGGTGAGGGCGAAGGCCGAAGACTCACAGAGCTGCGCGGGGGAAAGTGCTAAGCTAAACAGTTTTCGTCGTTTTCTCCCCTGCCCATATTTAATGTTTACTGAGCACCAGTGTAGAAACCCTAGCTAAAATAGCAGGGTGGACCAGAGGCGGGGGTCAGTGAGAATTTATGAAGTTATTGATTGGTCCGTTTGGCTATCGCTAACCTTGGCCGTCACGCAGGCCCGGGAAAAAACGAATAACATTTTCTGAGGGGCTATTTTTTTCGTTTTTTTTATTTTTTTTTCTGCCGACCATACCAAATATTAATCTCCTAATTTTTAATTTTTAATCCCGGACAGAGAGGAAGAATGAATGCCTCTGTCCAGACAGGGCCATGGTAAATAATTAAAATTTAAAATTGATTGTTTGCACCGGAGTGGGGATTTATGGGATAGGGCCTCTGCCGTGCGCACCCCCCCCGGGGGAACGACTCTCACGTCCACACAGCGCCCCGTTCCCGTGTGCTAAGCATTTTTTCACATTATTCCTCTACCTAATATGCTAAGGAGAGCGAGGAACGGGGGAGAGATGTGAGAAGTGAGCTTTGCTACACGGCTTCTACGCTGCTTTATTCTCTTTCGCGGAAATCAATGAATTGGAACCGCTCGGCCGCCCCCCTCGCACACGCGCGCCTCTAATATTTATTTCGATGTGCTGTCAATAAATATAACGAGGTTAGTTTTATATCGGTTTACCCGAGGAACCTGGGCGCTGGAAATAGATATTAGTTATTAACGCTGAGGATGTGAGGGAAACTATGGCTCCGGTTTAACCAGCCCCACACCCCCGGCCCCCCCATTCCTCACACCTCTATCTCTTCCAACACGGGGGGGCACGAGGTCATGTGGAATGTGTGTTGCCCGTTTTTTTTCTCAGTCATTTTTCTACAGCGTGACTTAAATATGCCCCCCCCCCTCCCACTTTCACGCCCCCCTATCAATCCTTTTTGAATTACAAACAGGGGAAATGCCCCCCAGACACACACACACACACATATACACACACACACACATACACATACACACACACACACCATCGCGCCGGCGTTGTCTCTCTCCTTCACTGCCTGTCTGCACAACTAATGCACTCTGGGAGAAGAAAAAAAGCTAAACAAATAATGGCCCTCCCGTTAAATTAATGAGCGGGACACGGGGCTCAACGTGCTCCTTTTTCACAAGGCGCTCTGTCCCGTATGAATGTATGTATGTGGGTGTTTGTGGGCGAGGATAATTCACACCACCTAATCCCAGGGCATCGAGACAGATCCATCGGCTCACCTGTGTTAGAAAAGAACGATGGCATCAGTGCAACGTCCCAACCTGGGGAACTTTGATTTATTGAAGAGGTCGCTGTTCTTCTATAGCCGAGACAATGTCGCAGTCAGACTGGTTCCATTGCTGCGTTCTCTTCGTTGTTCGAATAAGTTCCTCCAAACTGTCATGACTGCTCTTCTTCGGCTTGCTGCGGAAGAATGCTACTGTCCTGTCCTGTAGCTGTGAAATGTTCTCCTGGTGTTTCTGCAGGGTTTTCTGTGAACGCTGAGATAACCTTGGTGGTTCTATCCTAATAATTAAAGCAGTGTTTTAAGAAGTGCCACTCTATCCTTTATTTATGAGAAACGCCTGAGAGAGGCATCTGAGCGGCAAAGTGATCGCGCTCAAACTAAGAGAGTCCTTGATCCTTAACACAAGGTTTGAATTTGCCAGGTTGTTTTGAATATCAATACCGTGTCGTCGTCCGCGAGCCTGCCCACGCCAGTGTTGCCGTGCCGACGGGGGGCTCAAAGTCACACGACCTCAATTGGTTCGTCCTGATTTGGAAAATGTTCAGCCCACATTGTAATGGTAATTATCCGCACGAACGTGAGTCAGCTGTATTTTATGGAGAGGGCATCCTCTGTCACGTGCCACACATCGCCCCACTGGGGACTTGTGCCAATGGTGGCTGGTAGCCTGGTAGTTGGAGGGTGGCACCAGTAGCCAAAAGGTTGTTTGATCAAATCCCGAGACGATAAGGTTTAATATATGTTGTTCCATCCCCGAGGAAGGCATTTAACCCTTATTGATCGTGTCTCCTCCTAGCCACAGTCAAATCTGGAGAGGTCGGGTTAGACTTTAGATGGGCCCGACAAATATCCCATTTCCATTTTGAGAAAGAGATTTTAGACATAATTTTAGATACGGTAAACATCATTGGCTGTGTGTGTGGCCTGTTAAGACCCATTTATATGGTCCTCCTGTAGCAGCAACAAGGAAATAGCAGAGACAATGTATTTATGACTAGATAGTCGTAGCAGCTAACTAGATAAGTAGCTAGCCTTGACCATCTACCATAACATTATACAATGTGTGGTCAGAATTACACTTTTTATAGGCTATCCTGCTCTTGGTAATGGCCCCCCTGACTACTTTATGCGTTTTTTTGTCAAAACTTTTATTCCTTATGAGGACTGTCAACGACCGGACCAAAAAGAACAAGAGAAGACGCTCAACGTAGCGCAAAAATACACTGACAATAAAAAAACAATTTGTGAGCTGCTTCATTTCAAATATCACCTTTCCCCAATAACGTTTAGAGTACAATTAGCATTTTTCTGCTCTGGCTTAATGGACATATTGTAAATGCCTCCTTAAAGCTAGCCATCCAGATAAGTTCTCAATCTTCCAACCTCATAAATTATACCGAGCCATTTCAGGCTATCAATCACGTTAGAGTAGCTTGTCCAACAATCTTAGCTGCCATCTCGGCTGGCGAGGTTTCCAGACTTTAGCAAAGCAAATGACCAAATGTGCTGAATAAAACTTGCATCACTTTCAATATTTTTCCCAGATTTTAGCAACGATGTAGCATATTATCATAAAAAATAACCAGCAGTCGGTAGAAGTCGAACTTCAGACAGCAAAATAGGTATGTTTAGGTAACCTATGTAGTAAAAATGTCGTCTTTTATTACTTGACACAAAATTATCAGAAGTCTTTAGGATTAGGAACCAGACATTCTACAAATTATCTTGGTGTCACGACTCACATAGCAGGTGCACGACGCACATCAGCTGCTCTCGGTCAAGGACTGGCAAGCAAACATACTGACACGTCAAACACACACACCTATAGATGTATGAAAACACAAACACATATAGAAATCTAAAGTTAAATGACAAACACACACACACACACACACACACACACAAACATTAACCTGTATGAAAACACAAATCTAAAGTTAAATGACAAACACACACACACACACACACACACAAACATATACCTGTATGAAAACACAAACAGAAATCTAAAGTTAGACGACAAACACACACACACACAATAAAAAATGGAGATTCTACCTCAGCACGTACTGTACCACCAACAAACATACATTTTTCTCGTTCATCTCTCGTTCTCCCTTCCCCTCCCCCCTGACACACACACACACACACCTCTCCGCTACACACTCTTCCGCACCACCGCCACAACCGCAGCTGCCCCCGCCATCTCCAACAGCAGCACCACCGGTTCCCCGGCAGAACGCGGCCACCTAATCCGTCAATCCTGGTGTAATTCTCCCATGCATCAGTGGCACACGTGTCAATGACGCCGGCGCCGCCACAAAGAACCGGGACTCTGCGGCGGCCGGAGCTTCTGAAGAATCAATTACTCCCTGGGCGGGCGTGTCGGGGTGAAGGGGAAAACGCATGCATCCACTGGGGAATCATTTGGGAGGGGGGGGGAGGCAGCGAGGGGTTCAAACACTACTCGAGCCGAGGCACTTTGTGGAGCCGAGCCGGGCTCGATTTAGATCGTCCCCGGCCCGACCGGAGAGGCGCCACGACGGAAGGCCCCGTCCGAACGCTCCGATGGGAAAGATTTCGACTAGGATTTGAACCCAGTTCCGACGCCTCTGGCTCCTCCACCAGAGCCAGACGGCAGCCCTAATCCCTCACGGTGACGCTAGGCCCTCTCCTCTTACATTACCGCGCCGATACACTTCTCAATTCACCGGGCCGAGTTCTCATTAGATCCGCATTACCTCAACCGCCCTGTGATCATGGGCGCGGTAGAAAACAATATTTTTCCAGGAGGCCGTGAAGACTAGCGTCACCAACGGATGCGTAGGCTACACGCTACATGCAATACGCTACATGCTACACGCTACATTCTGCTCCGGTTGTGTAACCGTCCTGTAAACATCCGCCGGCTAAATGGATGTTTGCGGATTAGTAGTCGATTTTAAAGAAAATACGAGGCGATTGGAGTGATATCTCGTAGAACCCGGATGCGCTCGTCTTTGCGTTCTAAACGAGGGGTTGAGATCGCACGCAAGTGTTCGCCGTATGCACAGGTTCGACTGGCGTGTTCTAAGCGTGTTCCCGTGTGTGTGTGTGTGTGTGTGTGTGTGTGATTATGAGTCGTGTTCGTCAGTGTGGAGAGATACGCTCGAGCGTAAAAATATGGAGAGAGAAAAGCTTCACCTCGATATGACGCGCCTGCCCCGCACACGCGCGCACGCACACACACACACACACCCTCGTTTGTCTCACCAAACTGTGACACGTCGCCGTCAGGAGCCTCGGCGCTCAAACGCCAAAGTAATTAGGTGACGTTTAGGGGCCCCATTGAACCAAGCTTGTGTCGCGGTGTTAGTGACGGTGGAAGGAACTCACAGCCTGGTGTTGGGTACTGTATGAAAACAGTTTGACTGGGTAGGGCTTCACATTTAAGGTGTGCAGGCACGGGGAGCAACTGTGTGAATAAATTAGTATCGCTGAGGGAAGTTGAAATTAATTGTGCCTTAGCTTATGCTCAGGAAAAGCTGTGGTGCATTAATTGAATCTCACATATGGAAATTGCACATTCCTTGAGATGAATGACAACTGTATTTACGGCTACAAATGTGGAGAACGATCGGTAAATATTAGCGGTGGGTGGGTATTCGGATATTTCACTCAAAAAGGTTTAAGAAGTTGTGTTTATTTCCACTTGTGTGGGTTTTTTTTTTTGTGTGGATGAGAGAGAGAAAAAATGTGTATCGCTATTACAGACCTGATAGAGAGTGACATTGGCGGAATATTATGAGATGCTAAAACGCTCAAACGCTCAAACGCTCCGAGCATCAGAAGTGACATCACTCGGAAGCGTTGTCCTTGAGCTGGGCCACAACAAACTTCCGTGTCTCTCCGAGACATTCTGATTTGATCCATAGGGGGCATTTTACAATCAGTTTTGCATAATTCCTCTACTACAACTCTCAGAGAGTGGATGATTTTCCATGCGTTTTCTTTTTGGAATGGTGGGTGAGATCCAAAAAACTGATTTATGCAGGATGTGTTAAGTTGTAATTCTGTGATTTTTTTCCCGTGTTGCACTTCGGTTTACCCCGTGCTGTTTTTGCCACAGGATGCATCTGTACACAGACAGAGCAAGTGTTAATATTTAAGTCTTAAAAAACAATACCGGTCTTTCTTTTAATAATGTTTAAATTTTAGTCCAGTGCTAACTAGAGTGGCCGAAATATTGTCTGTGTTCGATTTAATGTTTATAGTATATATAGTATGCCAAGTGTGTAATTTCAATAGCATATCATGATTTCCCAGTTTTATGGATGCCATTTTAAACAATATTGATCATTCAAAAAAAAATGTAAAGCCCCGTGATGTACAATAGCTCATTACAATGAGAAACGATGATTTGTAAAAGGCTCTTTGAGTTAAGTTTTATGTATTTGTGGCACCTTGGTGTGACTTTGCATTATAATAACATAACCGTCATTTACAATAATTATTACCCAGAAGGCAATGCATGGAAGTTATTCATTTAACAGGTAAGCTACATGACCAGCCTACTCCAACAAACATGCTTCAAGAGGATATTAAATGCATGACTTATCTAGTGTTCAGCATGTGGCTTTCCAGCTTATTCTATAGGCTTCGTGTGTCAGATGGAGGTGGGCAAAGCAGGGGAGCGAGCTGGAGAAACGTAGAGGGGAGGTGGGAAAACGGAGGAGAGGGGAGAACTGGGAAGGAGAGCAGTGGGAGAAAGGGGGGAGTGGCCAGGCAAGCGGGAAGAACGTGTCTTGTTGTTAGGTTCTAGGTCTTAGGTCATTAAATATCCATGTTGAGGAGAAATCAGAACCTTACACTGATGCACTTTCATCCAGCAAACTTCTTGACTCCACTACATTCTATTCAACACACACACACACCATACTGCCAAACACACACACACACACACACACACATACACACCATACCGCCAAGCACACACACACACCACACACACACCATACTGCCACACACACACACATACACACCATACCGCCAAGCACACACATACACCATACTGCCACACACACACACATACACACCATACCGCCACACACACACACACACACACATACACACCATACCGCCACACACACACACACACACACACACACACCATACCGCCACACACACACACACACACACACACACACACCATACCGCCACACACACACACACACACATACACACCATACCGCCACACACACACACACACACAAACACACACACACACACACACACACACACACACACACACACACACACCATACCGCCACACACACACACTCTCCCACATACATTTGCAGTCAAATATTCACTCTATCCACTGGACCCCTCCCATTCGACCGTCTATTAATAGCTTATAAAAGCCTGTATTAGCATGTGCAAACCGTCCTCGCGCTATAAATAGGACCCGTCCAAATCACCGCTGTCGCATTAGGAGCTAACCGCTAAAGCACAGAGAGTTTAAGTGCTAACCGAGCGTGCCTGGCTTATTATGCCTTGTGTGAATAATAAAATACTCTTCCTCCTTGCTGCCTCTCGTTTTCCCACTCCGCTCGCGCCACACTTCCAGAGCGGGGCCCCTCTCGGCTCTCCATACATGGGTGAACTTGGCAGGGGCACTTTGTTTGAACACTGAGTAGATTGCCTTGTATCGTGAATATTTAACTTTCTCTGGCAGACCGGAGCTAACGTCGTTACGGGGAGATTAAGGGCCGAGATGATTACCTGAGGATGGGCCGCGACGTTCTACTTCTGTTTCTATCATCACTGATCCGCCAGCGAACCCCGTGCCCCCCCGCCACACACACACACACACATACATACACACACACACACGCACACCAACACACACGCACACCAACACACACACGCACACCAACACACACACACACAGACACACACACGCACACACGCACACGCACACACGCCAACACACACACACACTTTCTCTGTCTCAAATGTTGATGTTTTCCCTGCTCTTTCTCCTGTTTTTGTTCATATTTTCGTAATTATCCATTTTCTCCTGTGTCTCTCTCCTTAATCTCTCTCATGCCTCTGCCCGACTGTTTCTGCCCGGCTGTTTCTGCCCGGCTGTTGCTCGCTCTTGGGGGTTTCAGGCTAGTCGTTAGGTAGGAGCACTTTACACCTGCTGATGTAAAAAGGGCTTTCTAAAATACATGTACAGTATTTATTGACTGACTGATTCATATTTTTACTTCTTTTTATCCCACCTCGTCTTCTCCTTTCACTCTCACCCTTTTATTTTTCTCTGCTAATTCTCTCCCAGTCCTGCCTTTTATCGTGCGGAGGAGAATGACTCCTGGGACAACTTGTTATTGTGACAGCGGCAACCAGCAGTGCCTGGAAAGTCAGCTAAACTGTCTGTTAGTCCTGTACTTTCTCCTCTCCAGTCTCCTCCCCGTCTCTCCTCTCCAGTCTCCTCCCCGTCTCTCCTCTCCAGTCTCCTCCCCGTCTCTCCTCTCCAGTCTCCTCCCCGTCTCTCCTCTCCAGTCTCCTCCCCGTCTCTCCTCTCCAGTCTCCTCCCCGTCTCTCCTCTCCAGTCTCCTCCCCGTCTCTCCTCTCCAGTCTCCTCCCCGTCTCTCCTCTCCAGTCTCCTCCCCGTCTCTCCTCTCCAGTCTCCTTCCTCCCTCTCCTCTCTAGTCCCATTCCTCTTCCTCGTCTCCCCTCTACACTCCCCTAACCTTGTCTCCTTTCCTCCTTGTGAAAAGCGTCGAGTCACAGGTTTATTTCCATTCCATGGCAGGTGGCAGGCCAGAGTTTGTACTGGGGGACCATGTCACTCCCAGATACCATTGGATGGTTCATCGGTGTAACAGGAGGTCCATAGCCAGTCACACCACCACGATATATTCTTCCAGTATTTCTGAGGGAAATTGATTATTGATTGAGAGAGAAACTAAGAGCTCAATAAATGAGGACTGAAGCGCGCGTCCCACCAGGACACTACTGACACATTTGGAATTGGAACGAAGAATCCCACAATTTACAATTGGTCTACATGGACTCTATTCCATCTGAACTCACTGTCTCTCTCTGATTGGACCCCATGTCAACTCCGACCTGTGTCATTTTGTTACTTTCATTTTTCTCATGTTTTTCACCGTTATCTATTTCTCAGTTTTTTTTATTCTTTATTTAGCTCACACTCTTTTTTTGCATGCGAAGGCACATGATGTGTGTGCGTGCGTGCGTGTGTGTGTGTGTGTGTGTGTGCGTGCGTGTGTGTGCGTGTGTGTGTGTGTGTGTGTGTGTGTGTGTGTGTGCGTCATGCAGGTTCTTGCAGTGTTGACAGAGCCCCACACACAAGCAGGTCCCTCCAGACAACCCAAGGTTGGCTTTAATTTCATAATGGTTGAGAGAAGGGCTCCTTAAAACATATTACAATGCATTGACCACGCGGGTTATGAATTATTCAGAGGTCATATTTTTCATAATCTAAGCCCCCCCACACCCACCCCTCGCCCCCTAACCCCTCCAGATTCTGCCTCACACCCATCACTTACTCCCCCCATCCCTGGCAGAGAAGTTACGGTCCGGTCCCCGGCCTGATTTACACTGTCTCGCTGATCCGAACTGGTACCGGGAAGGAGATCGGTACCAGCCATCTCGGCCCGGTTTGGTTATAAACCAAAGCATCGCACTCCCTCCAGTTCGGCCACTAAGCCGGCTCGTGAGGTGTGAATTGTGGCCGTGATGACATCATCCTGTCTCTCCGTAGTGCTTGAGTGCAGTAAATGCGTCACGGATGAATTATTCATTGATCGATTGCTTAGGTGTGTGCGTGTGTTGTGTGTTCGGGGGTGTGTGTAAAGTGAAGACGAGCGATCCGAACAGCAGAAGTGAAATCGTCAAAATGTTTTGAGGACAGTGGGATATTGTGTGTTTACTAATCGTCACCCTCTGGAGTCACCAGCGGAGAGATTACCTTTTTTTATCAAGCCAGATCCTGTGTCTTTGTCGTCCGCTGATTTCTCCAATCTTGGCATTTTTGTTATGCAACATGGTGCCTGTGTGTTAGCTGTCAGAACAACATATAAATATACATTTCTATCTAACCTAAGGTGAAGTGTACAGTAATTTATTTGTATTCTGATTAGGGCAGGTTAATGTCAGGTGGGGTCTTTCATTAAATGCGGCAAACTAACCAGACAATGTTTAATTAGCGTTTCCCTGCATCAGGAACAAACAGACAATGCGAAGAGCTGGAGTCGGCAAACACAGCAATCAGTCGCGATGTCTCAGCGAGCCGTACGCCTATTAGACGATATGAGGCGGTCACGTTGACCGTAGCGGGTGGCGTCGCTCACTAAGTCTAAACGCACCTGCGGAATCAGAGAAACAGGAGAACGAGCGGAGACATTTTGAAGGCCTTAACGATTACATCAGAGGCAATTTCTGGTTACTGTATCCTTTAAAGTTTTATCCGGGTGCGTGACTTCAGCTGGTCTGGAAAAATGCCTTCAGCTGGTCTGGTGTGTGCCATTGGGATGTGTGTGTGTGTGTGTGTGTCAGGTATGTTTATCCAGCCCCCACGTCCTGCCCTGCTACTAATTGGCTCCACTGACTCACCCCTCCCAACTCTCCAGTACAGACACAGTGTCCCCCCTCGACCCTTCCTCTCCTCCACTCCCACCCACATTTAGGGGGTCTCGATTGATCCCAATCCCCCGTCCCCACCTCTCCACCCAGGCCGGGGCGGGAGCCCGCCGGGCCACCTGCTCTTCGAGCTCGGTTGTGTGAGATGAAGCGTGCGCGGTATATACTGCAGTGTGCACCTCTGAAGGCAGACAGGGCAGGGAGCAGTAGATATTATAGCACACAGTGCAGTGGTTATAAATAGCCTATACACCTCCAAGTGTTTGTGATGTGAACAAAATTAGACAAAGATAAATCGTGTCGGAATCTTTAATGTGACGGATAACGTGAACAATTCCTGAAAACTTTGAGTGGGGAAAAATAAAAGATATAAGCCTTAGAATAAACTGGGGTGTGGAGACTTTCCATATCCACCGTATGTCAGAGATTAGCGCATTTCACTGCATTCATTATAAAATAGGTGGGACAGCCACACTACTCAAAAATAAGTAAACTTTACTCAACTAAATACCTATTAGCAACGTTTTTGTCGGATAGAAGAGAAAATCTAAAACAATAGTTGCAATTAGTTCTAAATTGCTTCGTGGACTTAAGTCAGAGGGAGGTGTTGGGCCGCGAGGAGTGGCCATGCAGTTATTGTAGATAGTCATTTCTTCTAAAGATAAAACAAGATTATGTAAATAGGAATAGCCCTCACTGGCTGTCGGGGTATCCGGCATAAAAGAAATTCAACAATAAACGGTATTCTACATAGATTGTCGTAGTTCGTTTTGTGTATAGCTGTAAAGCTAATTCCCATGCAATCCTACACTTCGGAAGAGATTCAAAAGTGCAGAATTTCCATCAGAGTTTCCAAATAATAACATTGGGTCGTGCTGTGTTTGGCGAGGCCCTGTCTCAACCTGAACACCGCGTTCACTGTATGAACAGACAGACGCTGCAATACTGTCCTCTCTGAGCTGGGCGAAACTGCTAGTGCTCTTTTTTTTTTTTTTGCACCTGTGACTGACCGTAACAATGTGGGGCCTGAAAGGACAGTCAATTACATATGGCGTCAATACATTGTATCCGATGACATCAACAACTCTGTTACACCGTCACACGTGTGACAGTCAAACGGGCACCGTGGACAACTGGGGCTGACAGCCTCGGAGCGGGATTAGAGAAAGTATCGAGAGAGCCATGAATTATAGAATAGTGTGCTCTTATATCCGCGCCAAGCTGGAGAGCTGGGAAAACACAGTGGACATGTTTGTCTGAGACTTTGAGAATTTGAGTTGAATTTGTTCGGTGTCAAATAAATAACCGTATTAATTATTCATGTGAATGTGAAAATACTTTTGGGGTTTTTCGGTCCGTCACAATTGCGTTGGCTTTAAGACGGAGAGAACGAGTGTTAATTTTTGTCATGTTTTCTTTACAAGTTAGAAGTAATTCTACTTGTACTGTATCTCACTGTCGCTTTGGCTCCCTCTGTTATTCCTGAACACACAGGTCGTCAGAGAGTGGACATGTAAGAGAAATACAAAGACCTGCAAATAAACCGCTCTTCTACTACTTTTTAAGTGTGGCCGGCAGTCCAACAGAAGTTTCTCCAGACCCGATAATTACATGTGTATTCTGAAGTCGTAATGTCCAAGTCCATACCTGCGTAAGCCAATGAAAACGTGTCAGAGGCTACATTCAACTACGATATTAAAGTGGTCCGCCTCTACTGGGTGGCTGTGCTTGCGCTCACAATTGGATTGTGTGTTGCAAAGTTTCAACTTTTGATACACCTACAGTTTCTGACTCTTTTTTTGGAACAAATCTTGATCAGCGATGCTGTCTGTGTCAGCGCTCGCCAAAGTCAGCCTGAATCGTAGCACCTTCTTAATAGTACAAGTCGCTGTTTTTGTCTGACTCTGGCATTGTCTACTTTGTCTGTAGACCTCCCATTGTGTTGTTAGCCTATATTATACAGCATATACCAGGTGTCTCCAACCCAGGTCCTGAAGAGATACTGTCCTGGTGGTTGTCCACTTCAACCCCATGTTTATACAACCCCATTCAGTTATTTGCCATCTCATTTTCAGACTCAGGTGTGCTTAATTAGGGTTGGAGTGAAAACAACCAGAACAGCCGCTCTCCGTGACCAGGGTTGGAGACACCAGGAATATACAATGTGAACAGATGAATTAAGTACTGAATAGATGGACTATCTGATGGCTTATTTCAATTGAACACGACAGACAGGCCCATTCACATGAGATGGGCCTGGAACCGCATTGCTTCAGATGAAACTGTTACCTTCCGTAAAGGACGCACAAGTCTAAAATCAATTGTGAATTCTGAAGTGACTGACATCCTAGCTCAGCCAATCGGCTTAAAGTGTGTGTGATCCAAGTCTGTTTGTGTCCCGCATTGTCGTTGGAGTCTCTGGGGGAAAGAAACACCGAACACATCCTGGGACCTTGTTATGAATGCAGTAGCACAGAGAATTTAGCGCCGATTTAGGGACTGCTAAGTTTTACAAATATGAGTATGAAAAATTGGAGTATTCGTGGGCACGCTAGTTATTACAAATAACTTGTACAGTTGCTTGCTATAGTGTCAGTAAACATCTTTCTGATGTAGTGCCTTGACTAGTATTTCCGGCCAACCTTGTGTGCACTTATCGCCTATAATGTGAATCCTGTACTAAACCAGTGCATTTTCCGCTTGTCGTGATCATTTCTGTAGCCCTTCTGATGCGACCTACGTGTCTTACAGAGAGAGCAGCGAGAGCTGTGATTCACAAGCATGCACAATATCCTGAATTTTAATTAAAAAAAGCTATATTGATTGCTTCTTATTTTCTAGATATTTGCACATTTGCTACGATCCAAGCTGCCTAATCAGTCAGCAAAGCGCTTGAGGATAACGCAGATCACGATATGTCCAATTCAATATGGGGATATCCGACTAGCGGAGAACGCCCCCCTTGAAGCGAATCTACTCCTTTTGCTGACAACATCAAGACTCTATTTCTCGACTCTGAAGTCATGAAGACTTGGAGTCTGGTCTCGGATGGAATATATCATTTCTGACTGTGAACGAGCTCTGACTGACAGGAAACTCATCTATCCTGGAGGCAAGTCCTTACCCGGCGTTTAAAGTGCAGATCTGGGTTTTCGGATCAAAACTAGGCGAAACGAAAAGATGACCGCAGTCCAAGTTGCTCGCCATTTTTTCTGTATAGCGGGCATTTTTTTTAAAAGCAGCCACACTAGATGTGCACCCGTCATTTCGGAAATTGTTTCAACGTTTGTACACAGGGGGGGGTTAGGGGAAAACACTCACGGATGAAGTGGTGATTATATCGAATGATCAGGTTGAGCCGTTTTTTAATTGACTCTTGAAAAATAACCGATGACTCGTTCCTGTCGAGTCGCAGCCGCGGAAACACAGAAACAAAGAATCGTTCGTCTGGATTCGGATGAACCGTTCCGTGTGAATTCGATACGACTTTATATATGGCTTTACGCGCTAACACACCTCACACATCTATTATGGTCAACGGCCGCTGCGTGCGAGGGGGCGCTGTGTTTGACTACATGTAAAAGGAACTTGGTGAAACTGCGCTGAGTGAGTTTAGAGGCCTTTAAAATTAGTCAGTAGTGTGTATTAAATGTAATGCTCAATAAGGACTTGTTCTTCCGCGTCGTGTCGTGGTTAGCTCATATCCTACAGTGGTTCATTCCCATTTACGGTGTTGAACCGCCACACACAGCCTGAGGGCCCTCATACAAACATATGAATATGCCCCTTCCCAGACACAAAGAGATGACACTTTAGACACCAGCAAACAGACAGGCACACAACGTGTGCGCACGTGCCCGGACACACTCACGCGCCTGTAGATAGACACACGAGCGCACACACGAGCGCACACGCGCAAACAGACACCTCGAACTCGAGCGAGACTGAGGAGCAAGGTGTCTCATGTCCGCGGGAACACAGCGAGAAGCTCACCGGCGCAGGAGTGTGTCCGCGCACACACACACGCGCGCGCTCGCACACGCACGCTCGCAGAATCACGCACGAGAGCACACACATGCACAGACCCTCACCTTAATTGGCCCGCCGAGCGTCTCGTCGGAAGCCTTTGAGAGAGAGGATGAGAGAGGGAAGAGGAGGGGAGGTAAAGAGGGAAAGTGAATTGGGGAGCTGGAGAGGGAGAGAGGAGGGAGGGAGGGAGGAGGGGGAGGTAAAGAGGGAAAGTGAATGGGGGGAGCTGGAGAGGGAGAGAGGAGGGGGGTAGGAAGCTCAGTCTGTCTTTTTGGGTGTAATTACAGATGCAGATTCGCGTTGCCACTTGCAACATGGCTGAATTCATTTCCATCCTCCCTGCCCTTCCCTCCTCGCCCCTGGGGAGACGCCGACAGAGAGGAGGGCTGGAGGGGAATGGAGTCGGGGAACGTGGAGGAGGTGGATATCTGGGAATCTGCATAACAAGCTCGGAGGAGGGAGAGTCGGAGAGAGGGGGAGTGGAAAAGGAGACGATATAAAGGGAGTGAATGGGAGATGAGAAGTTGGAGAAGAGAGGGGAAGACAGAGGAGAGAAACAGGAAAAACCCACTGTGAGGAGACGCAATATGGATAAAATGCTTTTACCTGATGGAGAGAGGAAAGAGAAGTGGAGACAGAACAGCCAGGGTCACAATATTTGCTTTAGGTTTAATGTTAATAATCTAAATTTCTAAATACTTTTTTCCCACTTTGCATTTTTACTTTGAATTGCCACCAGTCAGTCAGTGATATAAAGGTGCCAGTGGAAACTGGTTTATTTCTCCTCAATTTCACTTTAGGAGTGCAGTGACAGCTCTTGACCACCAGGGGCTAACAACTCTCAAGCAACGTGTGTGTGTGTGTGTGTGTGTGTGTGTGTGTGTGTGTGTGTGTGTGTGTGTGTGTGTGTGTGTGTGTGTGTGTGTGTGTGTGTGTGTGTGTGTGTGTGTGTGTGTGTGTGTGTGTGTGTGTGTGTGTGTGTGTGTGTGTGTGCATGTGTGTGTGCTTGTGTGTATTTGTTTTTTGCCTGTGCGTGTGTGTGGACTCCTGCACATACACAAACACACAGTTCACCCCCCTGTAGGCTGACCTGGCTTCCCTCCTCTTTCCTCTGCCAGCCAGAGAGGAGAGCCAGCCAGACCGATTAATTATCTCTGTGCTAATTGAATGTAAAGGGACTCTACTGGGAAGGCTCATTAAATTGATGCAGCGTTTGTTTGTCTCCACTGTTTATCCATCCGCAGCTAAGAGATACATTGCAAAGCATTTCAGATCTGGCAACGCTCAACACATTCACGGATGACCGTTGGCATGTATGTTATCCAGAAAAAAAGGGTGCTTGAACTTGACATTACATCTTAACATTACATCTTAAAAGGGCAGTAATTGGTCATTTACGTATGAGCTTGTGAGACATGGGGGATGGCTTGTTTCATGCTATGTCAGTTCATGTCATATAGTTAGCAAGTATTACTGGTCTAGGTTCGCTGCATTAGAATTAATTTAAGAAAAATCTCCTGTTGAAATCCTTCAGTTATGTCACAGACTCTCCCTTTATAGTTTTCCTCGTTCCTCCACTTGATAACAGAGAATGTGACAGCCACACACACACACACGCACACACACACGCACACACACACACGCACACATGCACACACAAATATTCAGAAACTCCTACTCATTTCTGAGGTAGCATTTTTGAAACCTTGGGACTGACAACATGAGTATGCGTTTGTTCAATCCCAGTATACACATGTATATTTAGTCAACCTGTATTTAATTAAACAAGTTCGAACAGACGGCCTGACAAAACAGTGATTCGTGTTTCCTAAACGAGAATATGTACAATAACATCCACTGTCATATTTTTTTGATGAACAGACAGATACAATGTAAGAAAACGTCTCTGAAGGCGAAGACGTCTCGCGCACACACACTCTGTTTGACCGTCCTAACCCAAATCCTTAACCCTGGCCTAACCCAAATCTCTAACCTTGGCCTAACCCTTTTTACCCGCAACTCCAATTCCATGCATAAACCCAAATTGAACTTTTCTCTAAACTTTAAGCCCAACGGGAAAAATTGTCTCCACAACCTTGGAATTGTATTGCTTTACTGCCAGTGTGAGGATATTCGGTCTGGACTGGGACAGTAAAACATGTTAAAACACACACACACACACAGCTCCTGAATATCATATTAATAGAACTAATGGGTGTCGTAATAAATGCTAAGCAGTTTACGTGTGACGACGAGGTTCCCAGTCTTCAACGTTAAACATTGTTTCAGTGCTAATGAGAGACTCTCCAGGGGAAAGAGTATGTCCATGACAAACACACACACACACAAGCGCACACAGCTCGCACAAACACACACACACACACAAGCGCACACAACTCTCACAAACACACACACACACACAAGCGCACACAACTCTCACAAACACACAGACACAAACTCACACAGTCAGATCCACACAGACATACATCTCCACAGTAACACACATGCGCACACACACACGCACACACACAAACACACAGTCAGATCCACACAGCCATACATCTCCACAGTAGCACACACACACAGTCAGATACACACAGACATACGTCTTCACAGTAGCACACACACACACACAGTCAGATCCACACAGACATACGTCTCCACAGTAAACACACACACACACAGTCAGATCCACACAGACATACGTCTTCACAGTAACACACACACACACACAGTCAGATCCACACAGACATACGTCTCCACAGTAAAACACACACACACAGTCAGATCCACACAGACATACGTCTCCACAGTAACACACACACACACAGTCAGATCCACACAGACATACGTCAGATCCACACAGACAGTAACACACACACACAGTCAGATCCACACAGACATCACACACACACACAGTCAGATCCACACAGACATCACAGTAACACACACACACAGTCAGATCCACACAGACATACATCTCCACAGTAACACACACACAAACACACAGTCAGATCCACACAGACATACGTCTCAGTAACACAGTAACACACACACACACACACAGTCAGATCCACACAGACAGATACGTCACCACAGTAACACACACACACAGTCAGATCCACACAGACATACGTCACCACAGTAACACACACACACAGTCAGATCCACACAGTACAAACACACACACACAACACACAGTCAGATCCACACAGACATACGTCACCACAGTCAGATCAACACACAGTCAGATCCACACAGACATACGTCTCCACAGTAACACACACACACACACAGTCAGATCCACACAGACATACGTCAGATCCACAGTAACACACACACACACAGATCACACAGTCAGATCAGATCACACAGACATACATCTCCACAGTAACACACACACACAGTCAGTTCCACACAGACTTACGTCACCACAGTAACACACACACACAGTCAGATCCACACAGACATACATCTCCACAGTAACACACACACACAGTCAGATCCACACAGACATACACACACACAGTCAGATCCAGACACATACGTCTCCACAGTAACACACACACACACACACACAGTCAGATCACACACACACAGTCAGAGATCCACACAGACATACGTCTCACAGTAACACACACACACAGTCAGATCCACACAGACATAAGTAACACACACACACACAGTCAGATCGACACAGACATACGACAGTAACACACACACAAACACAGTCAGATCGACACAGACATACGTCTCCACAGTAACACACAAACACACAGTCAGATCCACACAGACATACGTCTCCACAGTAACACACACACAAACACAGTCAGATCGACACATACGTCACACAGTAACACACACACACAGTCAGATCCACACAGACATACATCTCCACAGTAACACACACACACAGTCAGATCCACACAGACATACGTCTCACAGTAACACACACAGTCAGATCCACACAGACATACGTCTCCACAGTAACACACACACACAGTCAGATCCACACAGACATACGTCTCCACAGTAACACACACACACACAGTCAGATCCACACAGACATACGTCTCCACAGTAACACACACACACACACAGTCAGATCCACACAGACATACGTCTCCACAGTAACACACACACACACAGTCAGTCAGATCGTCACCACACAGACATACGTCTCCACAGTAACACACACACAAACACACACACAGTCAGATCCACACAGACATACATCTCCACAGTCACACACACACACAGTCAGATCCACACAGACATACATCTCCACAGTAACACACACACACAGTCAGATCCACACAGACATACATCTCCACAGTAACACACACACACAGTCAGATCCACACAGACATACATCTCCACAGTAACACACACACACAGTCAGATCCACACAGACATACATCTCCACAGTAACACACACACACAGTCAGATCCACACAGACACAGTCAGATCCACACAGACATACATCTCCACAGTAACACACACACACACACAGTCAGATCCACACAGACATACATCTCCACAGTAACACACACACACAGTCAGATCCACACAGACATACATCTCCACAGTAACACACACACACAGTCAGATCCACACAGACATACATCTCCACAGTAACACACACACACAGTCAGATCCACACAGACATACGTCTCCACAGTGACACATCCATTTTCGCTCACCCTACTTATTGTCCATGTAATGTGACTCTGTGAGGTTGTTGATGATGGCACTGTCGTCTCAGGGAGTCCTGGCAGAGCCCACGGAACTGGACGGCAATGACTTGGCACAACGGTGTCTGATAAACGTAAGGAATGTTCAGGAGAATTGTAGGACAAATACAAACAAGTTGTACCTCTCCACTTTAAAGCTTCTGCTTTATTTTTTTAGTACGTTTTATGATTCATATATATATATATATATATATATATTTTTTAGTAGATTAAAAGTTGTTCTTAATATCTGTACCACTACCTGCCTGCTCTGGAACCAGTCTACGGGATCCACCAGCCCGGTTTTCCTATCTCCGTTCCCTTTGTCAGTTTTCCTCTGCGGCAAGTCAATGAAGCTCCTATGAGTTTGCGATTAGGAGCGCATTCAGGCCTAGGGGCCATTGTTGGGCCATGAAAGGGCCAAAGCGGAGACTGGGGCCCGTTCCCCACATGCATGCACACACATAATGGCCATTTCACAGCTCTTCTGGGGGTAATGGAGCCCCGGTCCCCGACGATCGAGATGGATCGCTCCCAGATGGAGATGAAATGGGTGATCCGGATAGATGGACGACGGCCGCGGCGTTGTCTCGCGGGGGTGCGGGGGGACCGGCGTCCCAACTTAGCGCTGGTCTCATTTGCATATTGCATTTCTACAGAGGAGAGGGAGGCAGGCCATTGATCCTGAGGCCGGCCTGTGTGTCACAGCTGATGCTTTAGGGGTAAGAGATGGAGGAGGGGTTGAGAGAGAAAGAGAGAGAGAGAGAGAGAGAGAGAGAGAGAGAGAGGAGAGAGAGACAGAGAGAGAGAGAGAGAGAGAGAGACGGGAGAGAGGAGAGAGGGAGGGAGAGAGAAATTAAAAGAGAAAAATAGAAAGAAGAGAAAGAAATATGCTTTCTTTTCGCCGATCCTCTGGCCGTCATTATGTCCGTATATCTTTCGACCGTATCCCTTCACCTAACAACAGTGCCTGAAATAAACAAAGCCTTTGTACCGTCTTTAATATGACCACGGCCTTTGCTGGAATTTAGACGTAGACCAATCACACAACGTCTGTCTGACATTATAAATGATCGCCGGTGAATTATGTCGATATTCTCCGATTGGACCAAGTCCGGTGACTGGCTAAAGGTCACTGAGTTGCGTGAACGGTGATTGTTTTTTACCTGTCGCGTTCGGGTCCGTCATGCGGTCATTGGGCTGCTTGTAAATCACCAGTATCCTCTGATGTTTCCTACAGTATTCGGCGTCACAATTTCGCACGTGAGCTCTCTCAGAGCTCATCTGATCAAAATACCAACCCTAGAAGTATCAGAATTGGACTGCCTGCGGTTTACTTTGACTTTATTCCTTTAGGCGAACTGGCTAAACTCAACCTAAGAATTTGAAAACTGCCACTTGACTGTTTGAACATATTTGAAAACATTATTTGCGGTCCATTTAAACTCCTAGAGTCCAATCACCACGACAGTACCCGTCCTCCTAGGGGTTTTGGGGTACCTGCATTGGAGGGAAACCTACACTTCACCCACAAGAAGTCGAGAGTGAAAAAAATTACCGGACGAAGGTGCTGGGTACATTTTGGAGACCGAGGATGATTTTCATATTATGTGTCAGACTACGTTTGTGTTACATTTGGATCAAAAGGCTTTGATAAATGTTTTTGTTGTTATCGCAAATCAACCTTACAAACGTCCATTTTAAAACAGCAAAATGGATCTTGATCAATATTTTGCCCAGACCATAATCCCTAGCATTCTTGCTAATAAATCCTGCGTCGTTGACGACATTAACAAGCTAATCATCTTAGAACACCAGAAAATTGTTGCATGTTCAAGTAATGTAAATGTCAATCCGGGCGCCGATGACGATTGCTATTCTACCAGTTTCTAGATGCTCAACACTTAGTGGCGCGTGATGTCTGCGTTCGCAAACGAAAGTATACGTTTACGCGGATTTATGGATGATTAGTCTAGATGAGGCGTTGAGGATTCCAACGTGACTCCCCGGCGTTCGTCTAATCGGATTCAGCCAAGCGAGAATGCTCGAGTCCCTAAGTTGCTAAATCATCTGCCCTAAGAAAAAAAGTCGGCCACAGCACTGATTGGATAGGGCCGTGGCGGTCTCCAAATCGAAGTATCGGTTCAACCAATCACAAGACGAAACCGCAAGCCGAAAAATCCAGAATTTACAACTGGTTGAATCCCGATATTTGAGTCCACACACAACCTTGTCCAGCGTGCTCGTGTTTAGGAACACATCCTATTCAATAAGACCTGTGTCCTTTTAATTAGCGATCCCCGTCGTTTAAAAACACACTTTAATCATCGATACCCATTCAGTGTTAAACACAAAGCCTTCAGCGTTCAGTACGGATACCTCGGTCCTTTTAATTTACTGCAGGGCTTTTAGGTGTAATTGTTTCTTTAGTGTGTCTTTTATGGCGTATCAATGTGCGTCTCAGTCGAGGGACATATCTGCCTAGCGTTTACCTCAGAGCCAGAATATGCAAATTTGTTTGTTTGTCACCTCCCCCTGCTTCTGTATCTGCATTGTGCGTATGTGTGTGTGTGTGTGTTTGTGTGTGTGTGTGAGTGTGTGTGTGTGTGTGTGTTGGTGTGTGTGTGTGTGGGTGTGTGTGCGGGCGGGCGTGTGACACCAAACCTCATCTCCTTATGTCTTCAAAGGCGTTGAGTGTTTCCCCCCCTTGCCCCCCCCCCCCAAACACTCTCCTCTCCCTTTGTCTTAGTGTTCCATATTTAATAGGGTGGCTTGAATGCTGCGAGGAGAGGAGTAGGTTGAGAGGAGGTGAGGAGGAGGAGGAGGAGGGAAGAGAGTCCCGGTGTCTGATACTGAGATGAAGTGTCACCCTCTCTCTCTCTCTCTCTCTCTCTGTCTCTCTGTCCTCCGTCTCTTTCTCTCCCATTCTCTCCTCTCCCCCGTCTCTCCCTGAGCATCAGATCAAAGGAAGCCATTGATGCCCCTATTCTGTAGGGGAGATGGAGGGTCGCTATGGCACCCACCCCCACCACCACCTACCCACAACATCAATTCATTTTCCTACCCACCACATCCACCTACCCCACCCGTCCACCTACCCCCACCAAATCCACCTACACCCCACCACATCCACCTACACCCCACCACATCCACCTACACCCCACCACATCCACCTACACCCCACCACATCCACCTACACCCCACCACATCCACCTACACCCCACCACATCCACCTACACCCCACCACATCCACCTACACCCCACCACATCCACCTACACCCCACCACATCCACCTACACCCCACCACCTCCACCTACACCCCACCACATCCACCTACACCCCACCACATCCACCTACACCCCACCACATCCACCTACACCCCACCACATCCACCTACACCCCACCACATCCACCTACTCCACCCATCCACCTACCCCATCCGTCCACCTACACCCTGATAATGGCATGCTGGTCTGGACTTGATACAGGTGCAGTAGGGATATTATCTATTGAGAAGGAAGGTCATCCATTTATCTCTTGTTTAAATGTCCTCATGTCCATCTGAGTCCATTATTTCCTCACTGTCGTTTTTGCTCTTCTTCTTCATCCCAGCACCTCCTTATCCCATATTCTCTCTCCCTCTCTCTCTCTCTCTCCCTCTCTCTCTCTCTCTCCCTCTCTCTCTCTCTCTCTCTCTCTCTCTCTCTCTCTCTCTCTCTCTCTCTCTCTCTCTCTCTCTCTCTCTCTATCTCTCTCTCTCTCTCTCTCTCTCTCTCTCTCTCTCTCTCTCTCTCCCCTCTCTCTCTCCCTCTCTCTCTCTCTCTCTCTCTCCCCTCTCTCTCCTCTCTCTCTCTCTCTCTCTCTCTCTCTCTCTTATCTCTCTCTCTCTCTCACCCTCTCTCTCTCTCTCTCTCTCTCCTCTCTCTTACTCCCTCTCTCTCTCTCTCTCTCCCTCTCTCTCTCTCTCTCTCCTCTCTCTCTCTCTCTCTCTCTCTCTCTCTCTCTCTCTCTCTCTCTCTCTCTCTCACTCTCTCTCCCTCTCTCTCTATCTCTCTCTATCTCTCTCTCTCTCTCTCTCTCTCTCTCTCTCTCTCTCTCCCTCTCTCTCTCTCCCTCTCTCTCTCTCTCTCCCTCTCGCTCTCTCCCTCTCTCTCTCCCTCCCTCTCTCTCTCCCTCCCTCTCTCTCTCCCTCTCCCTCTCTATCTCTCTCTCGCTCCTACAGTAAAGGCATCGAGCTCATTGGCGCCTGTCAAACCATGTGCCTGATTGTATTGCTCGCTTTCAATCACCTGCTTGTAAAGACCAGGAACACGTGTTCGCTATTGAACACCAATCAATGATCAATTAAGGGAGCCATTTGTTCAATTAGGGCCAGTACTCCTTCAGGACCCATGGGTTGTTTCGCTTTTTGATTTGAACGACTGCTGGGGAACGGAAACGCTTGAGCGATTGATCACGATGATTCGCGTCAGGTCTTTAGCAAAACACTTATCTTACAGGCCTATAGGGCCGATCACGAAGGTGGATCTGCTCTTAGTGAAATCACATACCAACAAAAGGCTTTACTGTGAGGGTTTCTATTTAGATGTCGTAACTTGTTGCCAAGGACTAACAGGCTTTATATGTTTAATTAACTATGATGTTGACTACAAGGACTATTGGATGCAAACAATTAGTTGGGCTGTCCGTTCTTTGCAGCTAGTTGTTTGTGCAAATACAGATATGCTGACAATTTGCTGATCTATTTGTTGATAGACGCTTGCTGTGTATCTATTGGTCTTCAGCTGTCCACTGGAGTAGCAGTCCTAAATCTCCACACAGCCCTTAATCTCCACACAGCCCGCACACCTTGTGTAACAACTGTTTGTACCACCCAGGAACGAGGCACACTGTCTCCACAACCTGGCACCTCGAACCCTCTGAATGTCCTCTTCCTCGTTCCTCTAGTTGTTCGGATGCCGACTGTTTATTTGGGTCAGATAGTCAGTTGTCTCCGGGACGCGTCTTTGTTCCCCCCCATTTAACCAGTCAGCCACAATCAGAGCTGACAGAGTGAGGGAAACAGGCGGGGTCTGAGTAGAGTGACCTGAGAGGCGCAAAGGGGTCCGGGGAGGCGGGGGGGAGGCGGGCGTTCGGGATGCGGGGGCAGCAAACCGTCACCCAGTGCTCCGCCTGCGCCCTTTGTTCCAGGCCTGCCAGTGAGAAAATGTGGACACAAGCTCTCCTCCTAAATGCGCTGTCTCTCTCTCTCTCCATCTCTCTCTAGCTCTCTCTTCTTTTCTTCTTCCCTCTCTCCATCTCTTCGTGTGAAGGAAGAAGAAATGGGCAGAGGGGCCACAGAGTGATAAAGTGACTGACAACAGGGTTACTTTTTTCTCTTCTATCAACCCTGCGACCATGTGACAGCAGGACGTGATTGACAGTGTGCATGCGTGCATGTTTCAGCTGGGTGGGTGGGTGGGGGGGGTGGGTCTATGCGTCTACTGCCGCTTGAGGAGGATTAAGGGAGTTTGCGGCAAGAATGCGGGAGGGGTACGTGTGTGTGTGTGTGTCAGGGCCAGGGGGACGTCTCCAGTCTGCTTCGTGACAGTTTGAAGGTCTCACACTCAAGCTTCTCTTGTGTTGTCTGTGCTGCACGCCTCGACCGGGTTCCCACGTCAATGTGGGCCCTCACGGTCGGACCGATGTCTGACCGATGTCTGGCCGATGTCTGGCCGATGTCTGACCGATGTCTGACCGTTACACAGCATCCAAGACCATTGCAACACATCTGGACCGGAACATGGAAGTGAACACTGCTTCTCACAGTTCATCTTCTCCACGTAGACCTTCTCCTCCTCCCGAATCATCTCCTTCACACAGACCGTGTCCTCTCCAATGACCATCTCCTCCTCACAGACCACCTACTCCTCCTGGAATTATTTCACCTGATTGTTTTATATGTTCGTACACATTGCTTGTACACAATAAATTGCATCAGACATGATTCAAAACATTCAAAACACTCAAACAAAAACAAATATATATGTATATATATATATATTATCAGTTTGTATTCAAGTGTGAAACTTTTACTTCTAAACGCTACATTTCCATATGAATCCAATGCTAGCTGCCCTTTTGGCGGTAATTAGCTTTTAACACTGCACTGTAAATAAAAATGATGTCCCCTCCAAACAAGTAATTATTCAACATATCTTTAACCCACTGACTAATGTTAACCTCGTTTTTTTCACCTAATTAATCTTATAAACATCCTCTCACACTTGATTAGAGGTCAAGTTGTATCCCAATTAAAGCAGTATTCTTTTTCAAACCGGGCTTATCATAATCGTATGATAATTTGATAATTTCGCCACGGGCTTTGTGTCCTACATGGTTGATTGATTGAGACAATGAGAGAGAGAGAGAGAGAGAAGTAAAGAAGAGATTGGGATGAGGAAGAAGAGGAGAGAGTGAGGGCGAGAGAGGGCGAGAGAGGGCGAGAGAGAGAGAGGGGAAGGCGAATGAACGAGGGAGGAGCTAGTGACGAAACGGCATTGTAACGTGGGGGGGTCGCTACATTCCTGTGTGATTCGACAGCATGGCGGTCTGGCATGGGGGAGACGGGGGGATGGGGGGTGGATGCGAGGGAGAGTGGACGGAGGAAGGACGGAAGAGGGGGGGTTAAAGGGTCGGGTCGGGTGGGGGGTGAGATGGGGGGTGACAGGCCTCCTCTTGCCGGCAAACGAGGCGACGGGGACAGATGGCGTCCCTCGGAGGGGCTGAGTGAGTCCCAGTTTTCACCTGAGGCCCGCTGGGAATGGCCTGGCGCTCTCCCACATGGAGGAGAGGGATAGGAGAGAGGACTCGTAGATAGACTGCGTTGTTTGGGATGACTAAAACTGGTGGGTCAGTACGTTGGGTTGTTTTCTGTTAAAAAAGCGTCTGGGTTATTGACTACAGTTTACTGAGATATCACCCAAGTGGGTCACATCAGAAGACGAGGGCTTAGCAGGGGCGTTGTGTTCAGATTCAGTTCTGTTGTGACCCATTGGCCAGCCATGAGATTAAATACGATTCCGGTTCGTCCGTTCCAATGTATTTTTCGCACATTATAAATTTGGACACTTTTGAAGACCACGAAGAGAAAGTTATAGACATTTACTCTCCGGCGCATAAGTTCAGTCTGAAGGTTTACACCCCTCAAAGACCATGAGCTGTGAGTGCAACTTTTGACGACATAAAAACAAAAACAGCTTTGAGATTACTCCCGCTGCTGTACAAAATAATAAAAAAACATTGGTTAAATTAATCTGATTTATTGAACAAATTTAACCCACGTTGAGCGGGAAAAGTGTTTATTGAGTCTAGTGTTTGTGTTCATGTTCGTGAAGAGGAGAGAAAAACTGAAAAAGGGACGACGAACAAGAGAATGAACGAGAAAACGAGATAAAGAGGAATCCCTAGTTGATGAAGAACGTCCAGGCTTATAGAAAGAAGGAATACGTACATGGAAGAAAGAATAAAAACGAATATGGCTGAGACGGGACAGCTTGGAGGCCTTTCTCAGGACCAGAGAAATAAAAGAGTCGGCCTCAGAAATAAATCACCAAAGAGGGGAGAGAGAGAGAGAGAGAGAGAGAGTTCTCCTCCACTTAAACAGATACTTGCCAACAGACACCAAGCTGGCGGAAAACACACAGACAGACGCTTCTCTCTATTTCCCCTCACTTTCTCTCTCTCTCTCTCTCGCGCGTCTCTCCCCCTGACTGTTGGACAGTACAGATGGCGCTTTAAAGTGCTGTGAATAGGGTCAGGCCGGGTCGGGGGGTACGAGACAATAACGCGGCCATTCACTCGCCCCTGCGCCAGCGGGGCCCCGGGAGAGAGAGTGAGAGTAAACAATGGGACACCGCTGAGCTGGGAGGGTTGTACGAGGGGTAACGTTGTGAGGGGGGGGTGGAGGGGGGGCAAGGGGTGAATCTTCCCATGGTCACCCTAGGCCAGTCGGAGACTGTTGATTTAATGGGGGGAGAGTGAAAGAGTGTGTGTGTGTTTGTGTGTTTGTGTGTGTGTGTGTGTGTGATAGGACTGTGTGTTTGAGCGATCAGACTGTGTGTGTGTGTGTGTGTGTGATCAGGACAGTGTGATGGTGTGTGATCGGACTGTGTGTGTATGTGAGTGTGAGTTTGTGATAAAGCACCACACTGGTAGTGTTACTTCAATTGTGACTATTGTTTTTAAGTAAATGTTTTTGTCATTAAACCACATTAATCTGTAGCATTTTTTTATCAGGAGATATCACCCCCATGGCCTGTGTTAGCATCACCCCCATGGCCTGTGTAGCATCACCCCTTGACCTGTGTTAGCATCACCCCCATGGCCTGTGTTAGCATCACCCCCATGGCCTGTGTTAGCATCACCCCCATGGCCTGTGTTAGCATCACCCCCATGGCCTGTGTTAGCATCACCCCCATGGCCTGTGTTAGCATCACCCCCATGGCCTGTGTTAGCATCACCCCCATGACCTGTGTAAGCATCACCCCCATGGCCTGTGTTAGCATCACCCCCATGGCCTGTGTTAGCATCACCCCCATGGCCTGTGTTAGCATCACCCCCATGGCCTGTGTTAGCATCACCCCCATGGCCTGTGTTAGCATCACCCCCATGGCCTGTGTTAGCATCACCCCCATGACCTGTGTAAGCATCACCCCCATGGCCTGTGTTAGCATCACCCCCATGGCCTGTGTTAGCATCACCCCCATGACCTGTGTAAGCATCACCCCCATGGCCTGTGTTAGCATCACCCCCATGGCCTGTGTAAGTATCGTCCTGTTTCATTTTGGACGCGATCCGGAATCCTCTTCCAGTTGAATATCTTTTTGTTTGTTTAGTGCCTGATGAGTTTGCCTCTGTTTATTGCTTTCAGGGTGTTGTTTTGACATATCACGTGGACTGTGCACGGCACTAGGTAACGACTGTTACCAGCTGTGATGACACAGCATATGGCGGCTTACGCATAATGGTCTGTGTGATTAAACACACGTGGCTGGGGGGGATGGGGGGTTGTGGGGGGGGGCTACAGCTGTTGTATTGATCTGATTGACTGAGGATTGAGGGATCAATGCCCGTCTTTAACACTGATAAGGAGCCCCCCTGAGGCCAGTCCGATTACCAATGGCCGAACACCATGCCGGACCGTTCTGGAGTCTAGCTGGCGGCGGTCATTACAGCACGACACTTTGTGGTTTCAAAGTGCGTGAAAACGACTCCGTGGGAATGCTGTAAAAAGCGTTCCCGGGGGAAACGCGCGACAGGTGACGGAGTGACGCGACGAGACTCGGGACTTTAAACTGGCGAGTGTATGTTCGGAGGTCGGGCGCAAAAGCGTTACGCGTTCTCACAGAGCCGTCGCCGCTCTGTCCCTCCTTTGTCATGGTAATTCTTTTCATGCGTTTCGGTCACCACCCCTTCCTTTCCTCCTTCACCGTGCATCATGTGGACATTCTCAATGGACCGGGAGCCTTCCACTGTGTGTGAGTGATGACGTCACGCGCCCCTCACCCCCTCACCCCTGTCTCTCTCTCTCTTGTACTCGTTCTAACACAAACACACACGCGCGCGCACACACACACACACACGCGCACGCTCGTACACCGCTAACCCTCTGCCCTTACCCATTATATTTCTCCCTCTCTCCTTCCCAATCATTCTTTTCCCATCTGTGAGGTTGATTGACAGGTGCTGAGAAGCAGACAAGGAGCACGGCAGAACGAAGAGAGGGATCTCCGGTTCAGAGATCAAAAGCCAGGCTAGGGAGGCGAGAGGGGGGGGTGGACAGGGGAGGCTCGGGTGGGGAGTCACGGCGGGGTGGGGGGCGTGGGGGGGCTGAGACAGGCACGAAGGGGCCAGGAGCGAAGGGTTCCTTGGTCTACGACTTTTGACCTCGTCCACCCCAGGGCTGGGTTTACTGATCCCCTCTGTTGTGTTGTCAGGGAAACACGTGTGATTGACGGGCGAACTGTGGAGTTGAAAAAAGACAGATTCAAAAACGAAATGTATAGACCCGCACACGTTTGCGGACGTTAACAGTCACACGGTACGGGTGGCTGGCAGGGATTACATGCACATTTATACATTACACCCTGATCAAACATCCTCAGAACGACCCGTCAAACTGGTGTCATCTTCTTCCTCCGCTTCTTGACCACAATGCCACCTCTGCTCCACACATGTCAAAAAGCTTCCGCTCTGACAACACACCGCTAAAGCCTGATGTACGACAACGCAATACAAGGAAGTGGAAGAGACAGAGAGAGACACGGAGAGAGAGAGAGACACAAGAGAGACAGAAAGTGAACCATCAACTAAGTGAAGTTAAGTCATTTTCCAGTCCAAACTCAACACATTTCCAGGTCCCCAAAACATTAATATCCACTGACGATCTAAAACATCAGTGTAACAACACTCAGAGCACTCTGCTTGTAGGAGCGGATCACCATGAGGAGAGGTTCACCAGTAGGAGCAGATCACCATGAGGAGAGGTTCATCAGAAGAAGCAGATCACCATGAGGAGAGGTTCACCAGTAGGAGCAGATCACCATGAGGAGAGGTTCATCAGAAGAAGCAGATCACCATGAGGAGAGGTTCACCAGTAGGAGCGGATCACCATGAGGAGAGGTTCACCAGAAGAAGCAGATCACCATGAGGAGAGGTTCACCAGTAGGAGCGGATCACCATGAGGAGAGGTTCACCAGTAGGAGCAGATCACCATGAGGAGAGGTTCACCAGTAGGAGCGGATCACCATGAGGAGAGGTTCACCAGTAGGAGCAGATCACCATGAGGAGAGGTTCACCAGTAGGAGCGGATCACCATGAGGAGAGGTTCACCAGTAGGAGCAGATCACCATGAGGAGAGGTTCACCAGTAGGAGCAGATCACCATGAGGAGAGGTTCACCAGTAGGAGCGGATCACCATGAGGAGAGATTTCTCATGAGGAAACACTGACTCAGAGGAGACTATTAGTGCAGTTTAATTAGGACAGGTTCACTGTACGTATAAGTACGTGTGTTTGTTTTATGAAACAGTAGGTTCAATCGCACCTGAAGTAAGTACAGGGGATACAATCCTAGATAAATGCGGCGAATTGTTGACATAAAATAAATAGAATGCCCAGGTACCGAAAATCCTGGCTTTCTACTTACTGCAAACCACAGCAAATAAAGTCAGCTGAACATTGTTGTTGTATAAAAGGGATGTAAAGCACCGACCAGGTGTTTGTGTGGATTTACCTGGCATCCAAAACTGAGACACTGCAAACCAATGCTACTTTTCATTCAAATCCAGCCAATACAAATCCTGACGCCGTTCCTTAGAAATAACACACACGCACACGCACGCACACACACGCACACTAGAGGCTCACAGGATGCCAGTTACTCGTCGTGTGTCGTTGTGTTTAGGCCGGTCGCTCTGAGCTGTGAAGGTGCAGGGAGGGGGGGGGGGGCAGGTGACTGGGGGAGTGGGAGGCAGGCAGCGCGCCAGGCAGGACCCTAATTGATCTCTGGGTAATGTGGAGGGACCCGCCGTAGGGGCCACTGGAGGGGTCGTTAGGATGCAAATCCAGTGCCGTGCCCAACCTGGACCCGACGGGAAAGACATGTGCAGACGAGGACGAGAGGTGGAGGGAGGAGGGAGGGAGGTAAGAGGAAGGTGGTGAAGATGGGTGGACGGGATCGGGAGACGGGGAGTGGACGGGAAGAGGGAAAAGACCACTGTGTTCCCGTGGACGTCGGGGGATTTCTCCTAAATAGGACACAGCGTGGACCATCTTCTCATGGAGATGAGACCTGGACCTCCATCCTCCATCCCCTTTGAAACACATGCTAATCAAACACGTTCACCCCCACCCAGCCGGCCCCCACCCGCTCCCCCCTCCATTTGTCTATTTCATGTTTCTATTTTTTAAGACAAAAGCCGAGGATATCCGTGGCAGGGGTTTCGGGATCCGGGGCCAGAAAGGGCCAGATTGTTTTTCATTCCCCCTAATTGATGTGAACAGTTCTTTTGACCCTAATTAGCGCTCTGTAATCTCTCATTTGCATATCACAAAGGCAACACAATTTGCATATTTGTAAACGAGATGGGCCCTGCATCTGCATGCGTTCCTCTGTTTTCCCCATCGCCTTTCTTCTCCCGATCCCCCTTCGCCTCTTTCCCTTTTTCCTCCCTTTCTCCTTTCTCCGCTCTCTCTTTCATGAGGGGACAGTGCCAGGCAGAGAGGCGAGTGAGGATCAGGACAACACACGGGCAGGGACAAGGGGCTGGCATTGGATGGCTGGCACTGGCACGTTGGCACCAACACAGACAAAGAAAAATCGACAGAGAGAAAGAGAAAGAGAGTGGATGAAAGGAAATGCGAGACAGAAATACAAAAGGGACAGAGATAAAGGGGCTGATGGGATGGAGAGACAAGTGGCACTGGCATTTGTACGAGAAAATGATTACAAGAAAACAGGAAGAGAAACAGTGCGACCAGCGATGTGACTTCATTATTGGTTGGCTGGCTAACTGATTAGTTTAGTAGTTGATTGACCTACTGACTGGCTGGTCGGTCTCAAACTGTTGAATTCCAAACTCAAAGTGTTGGCTTCTTAAATCCATTCTTTACCCCACTAAATAAATATATGTCCATGATTTCAGTGCAACAATTCAGATATTTGCCCTACCTTCAAGTTCTCACCAAACACAGTGGGCCTATAGGAGATCTGTATCTGTATTCTCTCTGCAACTCTCAAAGACTTGGTCTTTGCTCAGCGTTCCCCCAAGAGTACCGTCAAGCTCGAGGCTCTACAAACTACCACAACCCCCCCCTACCCGCCGTCCCCGGTGACCGCCCCCTCCCCTTGTCCGTCCTGACCCCCGCAGACACGAAACACTATCTTTATGGAAATGACGGGGCTAATTGAATGGCCGGCGTGTAACGGGAGAGACAACAGGGCCTACGTTACGATACGGAGCTAAGACAATGGCCCAGCGGCCGGGGGGGGGGGGTCAGGCACATTCGAGCTTCCCTGATTAAGACAGGCTTTAAGCGGATCGACGCGCTCCGCGTTCCGCTCCCCCCGGAGGACTCCCGAGCCAGTCGGTGCGGTCGGAGACCTTCAAACCGACGACCTCTGGTGCAATCATTCAGGCTTGTCGTGCAACGGAGGTCGTGTCAATCAAGTCGCGGTCGTTGACGTGTTTTGGAGGGGAGCCGTCAAACGCCACGCGTCAAAAGGCACGCGAGCGCGTTTAGCGGTGAGCACTAAGGTCGGTGCGTTGGTTAGTGGCGACCGTCGCGTCATCGCGGTATCGTGCAAAATGTTTTTACCTGAGGTAGGTACGGCTCGCCTTGCACGGATCTGGGCACGTATGATAAATCTTGGGCGGTGTTAAACGAATTCCTCGACTAGCTAACAAGTAAACGAGCCGATGATCTGAACACCAGGTGCACGTTTGGATCGTACAGGAAGAACAGAAAAGAGATCGGCCACTCAATGACATGCGCGCCACGCTGGACGCGAGTTCACGGAGATATTGCGCCTCGCCAACGCTGTTGCATTTCGGGAGAACCGGGGTGGAGAACTCTCAAGTCAAATCCTGATGAAAAATTGGTGTGGCGGACAAAAATACGGTTGTTATATATTCGACATTCGCAGCGTGGAAGCACACTGCTGGGAGCCTTGTGCTGTGAGCGGGCATTCATTTGCCCTCATTCTACGGAGCGTCTAATGTATTCATCGAGGAGGAGATACTCCGTCAATATGAAAGCAGGCGAAAAGGGGCTTCGGATATTGCCTTTGCATACGCCGTTGTCTCCAGATTGCGTTGTTTTAGAGACGATGAAGTTCTAAATGCGTCACTTTTTGCCTTTCGCGCGAGCATTCGTGTGCTTCCGGAGCTCTTAACAGTCCCAAGCGTACATTCGACCGAGATATTGGAAACCTTAGAAACCAGAAAACAACGTTCTAATGGCGTCAAGTAGATGCTCTGCCATTCAACAGGATGTAATACCCCGGGCATTTCAATCAGTGTGTTCCAAGTTGGGCGAAAACAAGCGTGATCAGACGAGGAGCAAAGCTTTCGCTGGAACACTGGATAGCGTGGGGTGGTAGTGGCCCTTAAACAGCTTTTGTATTCGTCTCCTTTACGCTCTTTTGGCGGTGTAGAGGCGGGCCTACAAGTGGCGGCGTTTTCCTGAAGTGGTGCACTACTTTACCGGGTTGCGTACAGTTAAACGCAGGGCACTAAATAGGGAATAGGGTTAAATTCGGGATTCCAACGGAGTAGAGTGTGGTGTGTTTAGAAGAAGAACTCTTTTGTAAAAGAGTCCGGCCCACCTGTTCACAAACATTAAAGAGACAGAGGACGCAGAGGACAGAGTGCGCCCTCTTTGATTTTGTTTATGCTATGGAAATTGGCATCGCCTCGGCAATTAGCCTTAACAACCTTTCTCTGTGTGTATCTGTGTGTGTGTGTGTGTGTGTGTGTGTGTGTGTGTGTGTACGCGGTGTCTATTTAGTGTTATTATGATGGTGTACGTGTGCATGTGCCTGCGTTTTTTTTTTCTGGATCCCTTTGTGTTCAATTCTGTGTGTGTTCATTTATGTGTGTGTGTGTGTGTGTGTGTGTGTGTGCGTGCGTGTGTGCATAAACAGATAAAGCAAAGCCATGAGATCACGGTGGAGGACGTGTTCATAGGTCACACCAGTGGCTAGCCCTACTTACACAAACCCGGTCCTGTTCAAAGGAGGTCATTTTCATAAGCAACCTCTCACCGTCTGTCCTTGAGACGTTAATATGAAGCACAGGGTCTTCTGCTTCGCCGGGTTGGACCGTCTCTGCCCCGACTGACCACTTAATCTCAGCAGAGGAGTATTGCAGAAACACCACTCTTCTCCCAGAGATCTCTGCTCTCCTCCATCGCGTCTCCAAGCAGTTATGGAGGTAGCGGCCTCTCTCTGAACCACTCCTAATGTACTCTCCCGAGGACAAACCCAGTCGCCTGCGCTTATTGAGCCAAGCCCCAAATCTAACATCTCCTCCTGACGTTTTGTCTTCCTGTTCACCCGCTAACCTTCCTCTATCGCCGCCAGCACCTCGCGTCAAGTGTGGCGATTTTACGACCCATACAGGCCGCCTCACCACGCACGCAACAAACGTTGCGTTGTATTGACCACGTTGGTTTTGTTATGTAACGATTAGCATTTTATGCCCGAGTCACCTCTCCTATCTTACTCTTAGTCCTTGTCGCATCACAGAGCGTCCTGCCTGCTCTGACTACATTAACACTTGCCTGTTCAGAGAGGTGCGGTTTGGGTAAGGCACACAGTTATTTTTCTCGACAACCCTGGAATTCGAACTAGTATCCTGAAATGGTATATCGACGTCAGAAGGTGTCTCTCGGTGTGTGCTGGGGAGGTTCTTCTGAAACAGAACCCCGCCATCCACCAGAGTCAGCCGGACCCCCACTGGACCCCCACTGGACCCCCACCGGACCCCCCCACTGGACCCCACTGAACCCCCACTGGACCCCCACTGGACCCCCACTGGACCCCTGTCTTTCAGAGCCAGTGCCTAGCGGGCCACACTTCCCAATCTGTGCAACGCCCCAACGAACAGAGGATGATGAGGGAGGAGAGCAAACAGAAAGATGAGAAGGAGAAGTGGGAGCAGAGAGAGATGAAGGAGGCAGGGGTGGGGGGGTGAGGGGAGCAGAGAGAGATGGAGGAGGCAGGGGTGGGGGGTGAGGGGAGCAGAGAGAGATGGAGGAGGCAGGGGTGGGGGGTGAGGGAGCAGAGAGAGATGGAGGAGGCAGGGGTGGGGGGTGAGGGAGCAGAGAGAGATGGAGGAGGCAGGGGTGGGGGGTGAGGGGAGCAGAGAGAGATGGAGGAGGCAGGGGTGGGGGGGGTGAGGGGAGCAGAGAGAGATGGAGGAGGCAGGGGTGGGGGGGTGAGGGGAGCAGAGGGATGGAGGAGGCAGGGGTGGGGGGTGAGGGGAGCAGAGAGAGATGGAGGAGGCAGGGGTGGGGGGTGAGGGGAGCAGAGAGATGGAGGAGGCAGGGGTGGGGGGGTGAGGGGAGCAGAGAGAGATGGAGGAGGCAGGGGTGGGGGGTGAGGGGAGCAGAGAGAGATGGAGGAGGCAGGGGTGGGGGGTGAGGGGAGCAGAGAGAGATGGAGGAGGCAGGGGTGGGGGGTGAGGGGAGCAGAGAGAGATGGAGGAGGCAGGGGTGGGGGTGAGGGGAGCAGAGAGAGATGGAGGAGGCAGGGGTGGGGGGTGAGGGGAGCAGAGAGAGATGGAGGAGGCAGGGGTGGGGGGAGGGGAGAGAGAGAGATGGAGGAGGCAGGGGTGGGGGGTGAGGGGAGCAGAGAGAGATGGAGGAGGCAGGGGTGGGGGGTGAGGGGAGCAGAGAGAGATGGAGGAGGCAGGGGTGGGGGGCGAGGGGAGCAGAGAGAGATGGAGGAGGCAGGGGTGGGGGCGAGGGGAGCAGAGAGAGATGGAGGAGGCAGGGGTGGGGGGCGAGGGGAGCAGAGAGAGATGGAGGAGGCAGGGGTGGGGGGGCGAGGGGAGCAGAGAGAGATGGAGGAGGCAGGGGTGGGGGGGCGAGGGGAGCAGAGAGAGATGGAGGAGGCAGGGGTGGGGGGCGAGGGGAGCAGAGAGAGATGGAGGAGGCAGGGGTGGGGGGGTGAGGGGAGCAGAGAGAGATGGAGGAGGCAGGGGTGGGGGGGTGAGGGGAGCAGAGAGAGATGGAGGAGGCAGGGGTGGGGGGTGAGGGGAGCAGAGGGATGGAGGAGGCAGGGGTGGGGGGTGAGGGGAGCAGAGAGAGATGGAGGAGGCAGGGGTGGGGGGTGAGGGGAGCAGAGAGAGATGGAGGAGGCAGGGGTGGGGGGTGAGGGGAGCAGAGAGAGATGGAGGAGGCAGGGGTGGGGGGTGAGGGGAGCAGAGAGAGATGGAGGAGGCAGGGGTGGGGGGTGGAGGAGGCAGGGGTGGGGGGCAGAGAGAGATGGAGGAGGCAGGGGTGGGGGGTGAGGGGAGCAGAGAGAGATGGAGGAGGCAGGGGTGGGGGGGGGAGGGGAGCAGAGAGAGATGGAGGAGGCAGGGGTGGGGGGTGGGGGAGCAGAGAGAGATGGAGGAGGCAGGGGTGGGGGGTGAGGGGAGCAGAGAGAGATTTGAACCTGTATCCCTTAGGTTGTCTGAGCATGCTTCATTATCCTACACCTCCTCCCCCGTTATTTTCCTCTCGCCCCTCCGTCCTGGTGTTTTGCTGTTTTTATGCCCCCGCTGTGGGCCTCCGCGCACCCCCCGCCATCGCCCATATTGGATCTCAGTGGGGATTTTGTGCTTTTAAATGAATAGGCAAATGAGAGACGAAGGGCCGAATCAGAGAGGGGCGAGTCGGCGTCAGAGAAGGTGAGGCGAGGGGAGCCATGGTGGGATCGGAGGCAATTGGGTCTCTGGACGGGAACAAGCCCCCCCCCCGCTCCAAATGTCAGGGGCAGCTAAGTGCCCACGAGGGCGGGTGCTCATTTCAACATGCCCCCCCCCGCGGGGCGTCAACTGTACCCCTGATGCAGGGACGGAGAGACGTCCGCTCTGAGATCCACTGATCTGTGATAAAAGTCAAAATCCAATTCCAACTTCTTCAAATTGCGCGTTGCCCTTTTTGTGCCCGGCGTCGCGTGCAGAGATTCTGTTTGTTCGTGCCCGTGTCGTGTCGGGTCTTTCCAGTCGGTGCGTGAAGTCCCATTTGCCTGCTCCCTGCGTTGGCGCTGATGGGTGATGGTTCGGATGCATACGTGAGATGTAACTAAGATGTGTGTGTGTGTGTATGTGTGTATAGTTGCTTATGGCAGACAGTAGACACACAAGGATAGACATAATATCTGTTAGACACACACACACACACACACTGCTGAGTGAACAGTAATGATGACAAGGACAGGATGAGCATGTTAGATGGTGGAAAATATGAAACGGAGAGAATTAACAAAGTTGCGTAAGATTTATTACTACCACGGCATTACGGCCAGGCCCCCATCACAAATTTATTAGAAAGAGAGAGAGAACCCACAACGGAGACCATGACATGCACACTTAAACCTCGAAAGAAAACAGTGCACGCGGCACACAACGTCAGGTGGAAATGGAGCTGCACTTTTTTTTTTCGGCCAAGTGTACAATGTTATCAGAGGTCAAACTGGAAACAAGTGGCGATCAAACAACTGTTATAGTGAGGTGAGGACCTCAAGTCTTCACCCCGTGTTTCCCCGTGTCCATTCTCCACAAACTCATCCCTGGACTCATTCATGGTCTTGTCATGTTGTCATCGTTCACACCAGGTTCCCATTAGCCAATTAGCATGTGTATAAATGTTTGCTCCTTGGTCCCTTGTGTTGTGGATCATTGTTACATGTCATGTCATGTACTGTACTATACATGTTACATGTTAGCATATATCTGTCGGTTAGCATTTAGTTGACGCATTTATTTAAATTACGCTTTTTATGTTATTTTCAGTTCGTTGTTTGTTTTCTATTCGAATTGAAACACTTTGAACGAGATATCCTGCCTGCATCAACAACAAACCGACATTAAATTATCAATTTGTTCATACTCAGATTCATACTTTAACTATTTATACTTTGAGGAAAAAAGTACATTTAATAAAAATTTGAAAATACTTAATTGAACCTTTTGTGATTGTTTGAACCATGTTTGGACCAGTTTGAAACCATTCTGAATCCTGCTTGAATCCGGTTTGAACCCTGTTTGGAACCCGTTTGTAACCAGTTTGAATCCAGTTTGAACCCAGTTTGAACCCAGTTTGGCTGATAGTGTGTGTCAATGAGACGGGGATGGGGACACTACAGAAAGGTGGGCAGTTGTTTACCTGAACTCCTGGTGGTTGGGAGAGACTGAACAGGGGTCTCCAATAAAGACAGTTGAAATATTTATCCCTCTGTTGCAGAAGGAAGGAAGAGGCATAGGCGTGAAGAGGTGGGGGGGTATGCTCGGGCACACACACACACATCCACTCCCACTGGCCCCCACACCAGGCCTGCAGAAAGCGCTGAAAAATTCATGGCCAGAGTAAATTAAAGTATGCAACAAAAAAATAAGGTTTTCTCCTTCTTTCTCTGCCTGTAATGTATATCTTATTGTCTCCACTTTATGGCTGCGTGGGGGTTGGACTGTAAAAGCAAGCCGGTACGGGTGGAACACGGAATGAAACAAATGCAGGATGGGGGTGGCTGGACTGAGGGGGTGAAAAGAACAGTCCAAACCCTATGCCCTATGCCATACTTATAATTTATATAAATAAATTTAGAAAAAAGACAGAAAGCTAAGAGGCGTTTGGGAGGTGGAGAGAGAAGCAGAGAGGGAGCTAGGGAGAAGGGAAGGAGGTATAGAAAGAGATAGGTAGAGAGGGAGGTGGAGAGGGGAGTGTGCAGTGCCGAAACTTGTTTTGCATAGACATACCACTATCATTCAAAAGATTTTAATCAAATAGAATTTTTATTTTTTATGAAAAGTGACTTTTTTGTTCATTTATAAAAATCATATTGATCAGAAATGCTAACGTAAATGTTGTAAATAACTATTGTAGCCGGAACCGGCTGCTTTTCAATGCAATATCAACATAAGGGTTCAGTGGTTTCTGAATAAAAAAGCAATACAACTGCCGTTCTCTAGACTAGTTGAGTATCTGGAGCATCAGCAATTGCGGGTTCAACTACAAGCTCAAAATGGCCTAAGACAAAGAACGTTCTTCTGAGACTGGTCAGTCTATTCTTGTGAGAAATTGCCAAGAAACTACAAATCTTGTACCATGTTGTGGGAGGCCCCGGAGCAGAACTGAGCAAGAGGATAAATACATTACAATGTCTAGTTTGAGAAATAGACGCCTCACAGAGCCTCAACTGGCAGCTTCATTAGAAAGCACCTGAGCTCACTTGTCTCAACGTCAACAGTGAAGAGGCAACTCTGGGGGGCTGGCTCTCTATGCAGAGTTGCAAAAAAAGTAATCTCAGACTGGCCAATAAAAAGAAAAGATGAATATAGGCAAAAGAACACAGACACCAGACGGAGAAAGAATGAAAAAAGCGGTATGGATAGACAAATTTACGTTTGAGGTTTATAGCTAACAAAGGAGAAACATTTTGAGATGCAGAACAACTGAAAAAATGTTAAGTGTGGTGGAGGCAATGTAAAGGTGTGGGGGTTATTTGGTGGTGGTAAAGTGGGAGATTTGCACATGGTTAAAAAGGCTATCACACAATTATATTACGCCATGTCCCTGTCGCCCTGTCGATGGCGCTTGATTGGAGCCAATTTCCTCCGAGAGCAGGTCAATGACCCAAAGCACAGCTACAAACTTTGCAAGAACTATTTAGTGAAGAAGCAGTCAGATGGTATTCTGTCTATAATGGAGTGGCCGACACAGTCACTGGATCGCAGCCGTTTTGAGCTTTTGTGGGAGCAGCTTGAACATACAGTGCCGAGGCAATCCAACATGTGGAAGGTGCTACAGCAGGGATGGGGAGACATTTTTTCAGATGACCTTCACCAGTCGACAACCCAGAATGACAAAGGTCTTCAAGGCTGTAACTGCTGCAAAAGGACGGATTCATTATTTCAATAACATATATTATAATTTTGAACGTTGTCAATAACTATATGTCCCATCCAGTTAGCTATATTTCATATTCAAACTAATTTCAAATATGTTTTCATGGAAAACAAGGACATTTCTGCTGGACTCCAAACATTTGAACGGTTGTGTCCACACCCAAACATGTTGTTTATGGGGGCACAGCCTCTCCTTTAGCGGTGACGGAGTGCTGCATTGTTGCCACGCCAACCTTGGACAATCCGTACAAAAATACCCGCATATACAGCCCAACATCACCCAATTAACCCTTTACTGAAAAATCACACATACATCATTACAGTAAACAGAAATGTATATAGCCAACAACGTACTCTCTCTAGCTCTCTCTATCTCACACACACACACACACACACACGCGCACACACACACACCACACACACACACACACACACATATGTACATACAAACAAACACATTCAGACCCTCTCCTTACACACAAACGCAGGCACGCACGCACACACACTCACTACACAACCTACACCAAAGGCTTTATCTCCGCCATCAATTTCCACTCTGCATATGGCTGGAGCAGCTTATTCATATGCTCCTGAGCTGTACTTTATCAAAGGGCCTGTCCTGGGCTCCTAGCCATGCATTATTAAACACACCCAATCAGGGGATCTGCTGTAGGCAGCAGGCAGCCAGGTACTGTACAGTGCACCACAGAGCCAAGAATCACTGTTATGTACGCCTGCAAGCCTTCTCTTCCAGCCGTCCTCTTCAGTAGAGGAAACGTGCCCAGTCACACAATGGGCATGCCCTGGAAAGAGTTTTAAATGTGAGGAGTCAAGTGTTAGGGCTGTCAAGGGTTAAAAATCTTAAGTACTGATCGGGTTATAAAAAAGACCAGGCACAGCTGACTTTTAAGGAATTTTAAGGTGCAGTTTGCGTCTCGTGTCGCCGGCTGGAGTTTCCGAGTTTCAACAAGTCTTTAGCGGAGTCTTGTGACAGGACAGATCCAATTTGCTAATAGACTAGCATTCTGCTAACATTGTGTTCTGCCATGTGGCAGCATACATTTACATATTTGACCAAAGGCAGTGGCTAGCTGGATTGTTACTTCAGCAGATAGCTAACTAAACAGTCAGGGAGCTAGGTAGTCAAGCAGAAAGTGGGCCGGATAGAGAGTTAACTAAACAATCAGAGAGCTAACCAGACAAACAGAGAGCTATCTAGACGAACAGAGAGATAACCAGATGAGCAGAAAGCTAACTGGACAATCCGAGAGCTAACCAGACAAACAGAGAGCAAACTAGACAAACAGAGTGCTAACTAGACTAACATAGACATAGAACTAACTAGACAAACAGAGAGCTAACTAGACGAACAGAGAGCTAACTAGACAAACATCGAGCTAACTAGACAAACAGAGAGGGAACTATACAAACATAGAGCTAACTAGTTCCTATCAGAAAGCCACAATAATCGTTGAAAACAGAAAAGGCACTGTGTTTCTGGTGGATGTATATAATGACATTCATTTGCCACAACATTTTTGTTACAAAGTATCATCAGTTCAATATAAAAAGGCATAATTTCCATGGAAACTAGCAGATATACTGATTATGTTATCTGTATACAGCCTGTACAGTCTTAAGTCAGTTGTACTTAAGTGATAGGAGTTGTGGGTGACAGGAGTCTTAGCTGACAGGAGTCTTAGGTGATAGGAGTCTTAGGTGATATGAGTCTTAGGTGATAGGAGTCTTAGGTGATAGGAGTCTTAAGTGATAGGAGTCTTAGGTGATAGGATTCTTAGGTGACAGAAGTCTTAGGTGACAGGAGTCTTAGGTGATAGGAGTCTTAGGTGATAGGATTCTTAGGTGATAGGAGTCTTAGGTGATAGGAGTCTTAGGTGATAGGAGTCTTAGGTGATAGGAGTCTTAGGTGATAGGAGTCTTAGGTGACTGGAGTCTTAGGTGACTGGAGTCTTAGGTGACCGGAGTCTTAGGTGACAGGAGTCTTAGGTGATATGAGTCTTGCTGCTTGGACTGTTTAATGCAGTGTCAGCTATTTTGCTGTGCAATGTAATACAGTATAAACACATACTGCTGTATTGGGGGAGGGTGTGGGGGGCATCCGTGTAGGTGTGTGGTTGCATCATATTACCCAATCCTCAACAGTTTTGGGGTTTATCCCTTCAGCAGGTGCAGGAGTTCAGTCAAGGTAACCATCTGCCTAACCCCTGGTCTCCTCACCTCTCCGTCACACCCTCCCTCCCTTCGTCTGACAGAAATCTGGAACACTTACAGCATCAGAGCAGGAAGTCGATCCTCACAATACAGCTGTGCGCTGCCACCCAAACATGTCAGGCCAGGTGCAGATTTCGGTGTCTTCAGATCTGATTTCAGTTTAATCGAGTAATAAACCGCGCTAGTTGGAAGGGATCGCGGTGGTTCTATGGCAACAGGGGAACCGTGAACTGAACGGTTGGACCTGATGCCGGGCTATTTTTAACGCCTGTTCAACTGAAACCCCCTGATAGAGAGTTCTATTGGGAAATCAGTTCACATTGTTTAGAGGGCAGTAACATGTCCTTCAGTAAGCAGCGTTTATATTCATAGGAAGATATCGAGATACCCGGCTGGAAAGCTGTCCTCCTTAACCTGCACTCGCGGTGCATGTTCCCACTGACACAGTTCTCTAAGAACCTGTTTGTTCCCAGAGTTACAGAGGGCCCGGATGAATATGTAGGGTTCCACGCGGCAGTGGTTGGGATACCAATGAGCTAATATTGTCATTGTTGAACTTTGACCTCCACAGCACGGACATTGGAGCGCGTGGGGGGCGAGGAGACGGGGTAGTGGCTCCCGTATTTGTCATGGAGGTGGCTGTTTTTGCAGGGAGGTACGTCTGGCTCTGGGTGACCGCTGCCCTCTCTGACCCGGCGAGGCCACCCCGGTTTGTCCGCCGTGCCTCCGACCGCCTCCGAGCCTGTAGAGCACGGACGGGGCTGACTAAATGAATGAGGAGGGAGTTACGGATAGATGGGGGAGAGTGGGGGTGGTGGGGGGCGGTGGACGTCTCTCCCTTCTCCTCTTCCGGCCCGGCCCGGCTCCCGCCATGCATATTCAGAACTCAAAGACTGAGCCGGCGGAAGGTGCGAAAAACAAGCTGTCATGTTCAAGAATGAGATGTGGATATTTTGCAGTGTTCATCCCAAAATGTCAACCCCGTTCCCTGTGTGTATTCAGGGCAAGACCTCTGATTCCCATGTTACCGAAAGAGCTACAACTTGATGGTTCAGGATCCGGACGGGAAAATATTGAAGTGTAAGTTGGTAGGCAATGAAGTTGTCCTTTAGGAAGGCTGTTCTTATGTTTTCTAATGCACTGTTTTTGTCTCCGTTTGAGGTTAACGGTACGTGAGTTCAGGCTGTGAAAGCGCTGTGTTCAGGTCTGACGATGTGTCTGTGTTTGGCTTGTTATGGGTTGCTGTGGGGTACAACATCTGTGACCTGTAGGATCCTGTCGGAATGTGTTTCTTCCCGGCGTCTGAGATGGAGAACCCCGTCAGGCAGAACCCAGCAGCCCCATGGAGGGTGTGTGTAACGTTGCCAGGCCTGGCTTGTTCCCATGGCTTGCCGGCGTGAAGCTGGCTGGCTTATCTCCCTCCAGAATGAGCCAAGATGCCCCCGCCACCGACCCCCCCTTAGCTCCACTATCAAGGACCACGGGGAATTCGCGGTGAAAAGGACGACACGAGCCAGCTAATTTCCCCTAAACTATCTGATGAATATCGAGAGCCTGCCAATGTAGACGGCGACGGTAGCGTTTCTCTGAACTGTCGTCAGGTACGGTTTGTGGGGGCTCAATATGAGTGTCGTTTGGCATTACATATACAGCAGCAGACAGCCATTGTGAAGTCTGCGGCGAGGAGCCGGGGACCGCTGAAGGCTGAGCTACAAAAAATTAGGTCATTATTACACGGGAAACTGCCTGCGTTCGGTCTGTGATATCGTCTCTCCCCCAAAAGCACGATCTAAGGCTATGGCGACCCAATAGCATCACGGACCGGGGTTAAGATGAGAAACTATTCAATTAGGCGTGTATAATGCGGTCAGAGCATTCACATATCCGCCACACGGACACCGTCTGCACATGTGCACGTCCAGTCTGATCCAGATCTATTGAGTCTGGCAGCCGCTCCCCCCGCCCCTTTATCTTCACAGCCACTCTTTATCTCCTCCTGTCTGGGCCGATGATGACTGTTCTCCCCTGATGACTCCTAAATGACCCATGACCACTCGCCATATTTGCTTAACACGGAGCCATTGAGCCCTAATGGAGTCTCGGGCTGATCTCTGTCGCAGCCAGACTGTGCAGCCAGGGGAGAAACTCCATTACCGGCAGTCGGAGAGACATCGGTTCGGCAATGACCTCTAGTACACCTGCACTTCACAATCCCGCGTACGTAACAAGATGGCCGACATGACAATGGGTTTTATGAAAGGCCTTCCTGGTAAATGGGAATGTGTTAACCTATGAACTGACTTGAACTACACATTAGCCATTACCATCGTGGGTTAATATCTGTCTTTCTGATAGATTGAATTGCTGAAATGCTACGCCAGAAACAGACCGCTGAGACATGAAACCGCGATGTATTTGTTTAACTAGACATTAGATCAAATCCAGAACGACACAACTACAACGTCTGGATTTGCCTTTTTCTTCCGGGGGTAATTTGTCGCATGTGCACGTTGTGTATACAGAACTTGTAATAGCAATATGAGTCGTGTAATATTATAATAGGACTAATTATGTTAATATGCTGGGACAATCCCCTGTAGAAGGAAATACAACCAATCAGGTGGTGGGTGGGTTTAACCACCACATGTGAAAACCACCAACAGAGTAGCAGGCAGAGTGAATACCCGGAGCGACATAAATATAAAGCAATATGAGATGTGGATATTGATATGCTGATATTGTGGTAGCACAGATCCTGATGTTAGCTGATGCATAGTGGAGCCAATGACCGCTCAGGTTGCCTGGTTGAACTAGATCTGCTTTGCAGGCCCACACACAATGTGACTCGAAGACCTCATGTGGCCTGTAAACCAGGAGTTATCTAATGGCAAAAAGGATCAACCTAACTGTGAAAAGCACCCCCCTCAAACCCCCGTGTTGATAGTTAAATTGTAGTTTTTGAGAGACGTGGCATCAAGGTGCATTCTTTCTAATTTCCCAGCATGCCATAACTCACCGCTGAGGACACGTGCTTCCCGCTGAGCGTGTCCTTCTTTGAGGTTTTCCAAACACAACCGTGTTTTAACGTATTAAAAAAACACACTGTCAGCAAATTTCAGAAATTATGGGCTAGATTAAACGCCAACTTTGACCAACCTGTCAGAGAAAACAAGCTTTTTCGCTGAGAGAGATTAATGCCGTGCTCTCACATTTTCTTCAGGCCATCAGAATGTAAATCAGTACCTAAGAGCAGAAGCACAAAGATTGGTCATTAGGTGAGCAGGAACGTAGATTCTTTGTCTATGCAAATGTGTTTTCCAACGTATTTGTACAGTGAAGCCAACGGAATGTTTGTGGTATTACTCGGTTACGATAGAGACTTTCAGAAATGTGTCATTGCTAAACGTTTTAGTGAAGTTGTCTGGTAGAAACAGCCTGTTCTGTTGCAAACTATACCCAGAAATGCTAATGCTGCAGGTACCAGATTAGGTTTGGGCTTGCAAATTGCGGACGGTATGCCGTTTCCTACTGTCCACTAGATGCAGTGTGACTACATAATGTTTAGTTGGCTTGTGGCTTGCTACTCACTGAGCTCACTTGTTATTTATGTCCAGTGTTGGGCACTGATAACTTTTTTTTGTCAAACCTTCAGAGAATTTCACCCAAAGTATATTTGACAAAAAAATATCCGAATGTGCAGTAGATAGTTAACAGTAGCAAGCATTGTTAGCTATCTTTTATGGATTTTACTTTTGTTAGCTATTGATAGCTTTGCAATATCAAGCATATATGCTAACATCATGATTATGTTAGCAATGTTCTCTTGTTTCCAATCCTCTTTATTGCAGTTCAAGGCCCTGTTCTATCCTTTTGGTAGAAGTTAGGTAACAAGTATGTATTGACATTGTTCCCATCAAACAGTTCCCTAGCTAACCATAGCGTAATCCAAGTAGCAATGATGTGTTGGCCCAACGTTGGGCTTCTGTCATGTGATCCGTTGGCATGACGTTGGCAAACATCGTTGGCCCAATGTTGGCGTTACGTCGGCGTCGGCATAGCGTTGTCATGTTGCCCTTTTACCGACCAATTCATAGTTGGTTCTACGTTGGCTAATAGAAACTGCCAACGTTGTTGTTGTCATGGTGCCCTTTTCCGGACCAATTAATTGGCTAATAATATTATGACAATATAAATCCCAAAAATTACACAATGAAATCCAGTCAAATGTATTTATTTTTTAATGTATTTATTATTGAACATGCACGTTTAATATTAGCTTCTGTGGCCATCTTCTAATCTGTAAAAGAAACAAACGATTACATGTTATCCCAAAATACTATACCTTTATTGTACAGTTAGATACTGTACCTATATGCTATAACATAATTACATCTTATAATTAATTAATTTTCCAAACTGTCGAATGTCCGTTGAATGTCTGTTGAATGTGAATGTGCGAATATAAAACCAAGTTTACGTCGGTAGGCTTGCTTGACTTTTGAACTTGATCAAAACTAGCCTGCTCAAGGTTTATTCTTGATAAACATTTCACTGTTTAGCAAGTCATTAGTTGGAAATACTTTAAGGTATATACTAGGTGTATTGCTAAATATTAATTTAATGTATACACTCGAGACGAGTGTAGCATCTATGACATACCTAGCAACAATTTAACTTTAGTCATATATAATTACGTTTGCGATTATGGACACTCCTAATACAAACTTAACCCCAAACAACATTGACATTAAACTATAAACCTATGTAATTATTAAAAAACAGTGAATGAATACATACTAACAACGCTGTAGTTATAAATGTAGGCAACTGTAGTTGGCTTTGCTACACTACAACCCTAAATGAACCGTTAGTTTGTAATTCACGCGACAACGTGTTATACCAGCTGAGAATATTAAAGTGACAGCAACACCAATATTTGAGGCAAATAAACGTTTAACTTTTTAACATCTTATTTATAACAAAAATAATGTACATTATAGCAAAATAGTATAGGCCAGGAAACGTATTATAATTTCATGTGATACAGCACTTTGTTCATCGCTGCATGGGAATAGCGTTGTGGACAGTCTAAAGTTCCAACCAATCAGCACAAATGCCGATTTAAGCTTGGTCGGGCCAACGATGGCAAACAAGCTGATTTACAACCGCGACTAATACAACCAATGCCAACTTACAGCCAACGTTGGGCCAACCCATCATTGCTACTTGGGAACCAAGTTTAAATTAGACCTTGTGATTTTCCATTCAGAATTGTATAAACACGATAACCAAGTAGGATAGAAAAGAAAAATACCTTCTCTGTTCAAACACAAAACGTGTCGTGTTCAATGCACTTTCGACCGTTTTTTTTAGTTGTAACTTTTGAATGTGTTTTTTGTGGATCTGCAAAGCTTTCGTTCTGTTACAGGTGTGCAAATAAGCATTCGCGAGTAATCTGTATCCTTGGGGCGGCTGGAAAGTTATTCATGCATTGTTTTCTCCAACACACTCGCACTTCATCAAGCACATTTTCATTACTTTGAAACTGTGTATTTGTTAACCATCTGGTTCACTATTGTTCATCTGGCTCTCGAAACACATAGGCAATTTAACCTCATGCAAAATGCAGGGAAAAACGATTATTAAAGCTCAGAAAGCGAAAAACAGCCAAGAGCAGAGATATTATAAAAAAGGCTATATTTGTCGGCGCTTAATACTTTTCTGAACGTAAACTTAAATGTAAACTTAAACCTATGGAAAGAAGCCCACAAAGGTCACATGGAAGCCTGGGGAGGTCATGACCTTGCTCGGGTTCCTTTTTTCCCCCTCCGGCCAACTGTCCGCTAACGCGCAGCCCATGAAACCGAACAAGGACCAAACGATCAATTGAGCCAAGCGAGGTAGCCGCTATCCGGCGTCTCGGCTCCTTCCGCTGTAGATGCGGGAAGAAATGACTGGAAGGCATGAAACAGCAACAGGCCCTCTGGAGCTGTAAATCGGTCGAAAGATTCAGCTGAAACATGGACGGGGGGCATTGGGAGAGATATGTTTAGACAAGCCCAGAATACACAGGCCGGCTAATTTGGATCCATTGGCCCTGTCTATATCCTCACAGCCTGTCTCGTCTTTCTCTATGAGGCCGACGTGTTAGCAGCCAAGCGCCCTCTGGGATACGAGAACGACAAAGCACGTCGCCAAACGTTGAAGTCATGCGACACGTGTACACGGGCTTTGTCGAGTGGCGTGAGAAATACCCTGGTGAAAAAAAGGTTCTTTCACCGGAGCCTCGCCGCACTTCCGAGGCGTTCCGAGTTGCTCTGGAGCACGGCGGGACTGGCCGAGGGTTTGTTGTGACCGCCCCGCCGCCGTTTATCACTCATAAGTCGTCCGTGCGTTCGTCAGATCAAGGGAAGCATCCAGAGCAGCGGCGCTCTGCTGAGGCGTGTCAGGAACGAGCTCCTCCGTGCGTCAGAGCGCCCGTGGCGCCGTCGGGTGAAATTAGAAAAAAATTAAGACATCCATCCGAACGACAACCAAACGGGAGCCCAGAGGCAGCCGGGAGTGAGGAGCGAGCTAACGTACGGACGGACGCGTGCGTTCGATCCGCACGGGGGGGGGGTGGTTTGTACCGGCGCAGTGTCGTCGGAGGGAGCAGACTTCGCTTTCTCACCTCGGCGACAGTGAGAACAGACACGTTTGATAATCAGTCCGCCCGCTTCTCGCCAAGTTAGATTAGCTGCGATAACATCGTGACAGTAATTGTTCCTGTCATAATCGCTCAATCACGTAGCCTCTCCCCACGGCCTCAGCTGTATCAGGGGCCCAGACTCCCGTTACATCACAACCAGTCATTAACATGATGAGAGATTGGTCTAATTCTCCCGGATTATGACTGACACTTTTCCTCTCATGTATCATTCAGACGGTGCTTCCGTGCGCCTATTGTGGCGTTGTTAAATTGACGTGTAAAAGATTTGGATTAGAACGATCCCGAATGGCTTAGGGTAATAATCCCGATTTGACTTTTATGTTTTAGTAATGCAGACAATCGCCGAAATGAACAGTATGTTTTCCTTGTTCGTGTAATACGTTCATTTCGCTTGTTGGGTAACTAATCCCATGCGCAGTTTGTGGACGTAATGTGAACTAGCACACATGAAAGCGAGATCGTCAAACCAGACAGTCGCGTTATCGATCAGAATAGACCTGGCGAAGTTGAACACAGGGAACTCAGGGAACACAGCCTCATCCACGTCCTTCACTTGCAACATCCCCACGCTGTGAAAAGAGAGAGAGAGAGAATTGAAAAGAGGGAGGAAACGAAGGCAGAGAAAGAAAAAGAAAAGAACCACCAACAGAAAGATCCCCTCAGAGCTGAATTTACCGTCAGATATTTCCCGGAGAATCCAGCCCGAAACCCCCGTAGCCGCTCCAGCGGAAAAGAAACGGGGGGAAAAGAAAAAGAGGGAAAAAACAGCTGAGGGTGTAAATAATTCATGCCGACAATATGACTTTTTTATGTAAATTCCGTGCATTAACCCTCTATTATAATGATGGACGGCTGATATGGGGTGATGTTTCCTTGGTAAGAGCTAATGGATGACCATCATAAATTCACTGCACATTTTATTGTGTTGCCGGGGAAAATTGTGCCTCCAGGCAACGTTGTTTACTTTTATGTCGGAAAAATCCTTCCGTCTTCTGGAGGGGGTCGAGGGGGGAGCGGTGGGACACGGGGCCCGGTCTCTGGTTCCGCTAAACCTTTTCGCCTTCGTTTTGGAGCAAACGGTCCCACGGTGGGCGGGTGTGTTGTGCTCCTTGGCCCTCTTCCTCATCCTCCTCGTCTTCCTCACGGCACAACAGGACCTTGTATCGTTATGGTCACATGATGAGCATCCACATCCCATAATTGGGAACTACCCTTTCCCGGGCTGGAGCTCATTCTGTCGATTCCCTATGACCAGTGAATCTCTCCACCTCCATCAGCTGTGTCAGTATCTTTCTCTAAAGAAATGGCTGCTGGGTAAACTACACTGTGAACACTGTCAGTGGCCTGACGATCAGCTCGTTCTCTGGTCAGGCCCTGGACGTTCCAGAGAACTTAATGGTGGAATGTATCTCCTCCTATGATCCACCAGCGCCCCCACACACACACACACACACACTCTCAGATGTATCTTTCAATACGAGCTGCCTAATTAACAGTAACATGATCCGCTTCCAGCGCCGTGTTCAAGTGTTCAAGTCTTGTTTCAGGGTTTTTTCAGAACAACACAGAGACAGCTTTCGCTAAACCAACTGGGGCCGACGGAACTGCTTGGCCTGCTTCAAACACGTGATTGACAGCGGAGAAAAGAAAAACTCACACAGGCGTTGTTTGCAGATGATTTCAAAACCCCCCGTTACGTAGGGTGGGTCCAATGGGTAAGAGGAATGCTTCAATAAAGAGCTAAGAATAGACATTCTAGTTAGCGCTGTATTGGCACACTTAAAGAGGATGTTCACTGCTTTATTTATCTAATTGTTGTCACGTCACTCTCCACTGTTGACTGGTACCGATGCTTTTACCGAGTCCTTGTGTATTCCAAATGAAAGGCAATATTCACACACACACACTAAGCACAGACACACCCCCACACACACTCGGCACAGTAGTGTGCAGCAGAGGAGGACCAGATGGTTGATGCCAGCTGTTCCACACCAGTCTGGCAGTGGGTATGCATGGAGACCTGGTGGTCCCACACACACACACACACACACACACACACACACACACACACACACACACGCACATCTGCTCCACCCGGCTGATCTAACTCTCCAGAGCGAGAGCTCAAGTCGCTCCAATCGTCCCTCCAAGGACACGTCACGATTCCCGTGGCGACGGCGAGTCAGGTAGCTATGCCCCAGAGCCCAGGGGGAAACCGCCTGCTCAGCCCACAGGCCGGGTCAACCCCTCGAGTCCCAGACCCGGTAGGACCCTCCGTCATTCCCAGCTGATTCTGAGCTCATCTCTCTCGGCGCTACCAGGCCACGCTAAACGGCCGGGCTAAGCATCTAAAGCAAAGCATTTGTCGAGGATCAGGTTGCCTGCTCCGAAGATGCTAATTAGCAGCACAGCTGCCTGGCGCCATGTGTTATAATAGGTCTTGCCTCTGCGCCCGGGTCCGCCGAGAGTTTCACCGGCGCACGTCGCTAATTCCTCAATTTGCCCGACGCTTTCTTCCCCGTTTTAATCCGGTTGACCTTTCGCCGTCGGCAGACAGCTAACGTGCATCACGGCACATTTCGGGGAACCTCGGGGGCCGATTGGCGTTTCCTGGACGACGATCCTCGTCGACGAGAGAGAGAGCGAGAGACTGACGCCCGGCCGCGTTCGCGATTCAAACAGTTCGGCGATATCAAACGCGAACAAACAAACGCTCTCCCTCTCCCACCGGAGACCTCTCGATAATAAGATGTACATAAGAAAAGAGTCGAACGGTGAATGAATAATATGTTTCGTCTAAACGGCGAATGAACAATCCTCTCTAGGTATTTCGGGCGAGATGTCGGTGCTTCAGAAGTGCCATCCGGCGCCTGTGGCAATGCACGCCGCTCCGTACGGAGGAGGCCCACCTCGAAGGCCAACGGGGGTCTACTGGGAGCTCCTCTTCATCGCAGTAGCTGGAGGATAACCAACAACCAGCGCCCCGTCCCCCCTTCTCGTTCCTCTGCCCCCCCCCCTTTCTTTTCCCCCGTTCGCGGGCACTTTGAGCGTGTTTATCTAGAAAAGAATAACAAGTTGTTTTATTGGTGTCTGTGATGCCGAGTCCCGGTGCCCTCCTGAGACACCAGAGGCGTGGGGTTCCTCGGTAGTTGTTGTGTATTAGAGGGAAAGACATTTTTTTGTGCCGGGGTGCCCGTAGCGGTGATGGAATACAGCACACGGAGGGAATCCCTCCGGTTTCGGGGGCCGTTTTGTTTTGGATAAACACTGACACCAATTAGGGTCGCTCTGTGTGATGCTGTCAGATCGTGGTGGGATGTTGACTGTCCGACACCAGGGATGCTCTGCGGTAGACTGGATATCCGGGAGAGAGGACAGGGAGTTGGCCGTAGGTTAGAGATGCAGTGGAAACAGATTTGGAACTGCGGGGAATATCGTAGATGTCAGAACACAGGTGTAGCCTACACTGCTGATAAAACGTAACACAGGTGTAACCTACACGGCTGATAAAACAGAACACAGGTGTAGCCTACAGCGCTGATAAAACAGAACACAGGTGTAGCCTACAGCGCTGATAAAACAGAACACAGGTGTAGCCTACAGCGCTGATAAAACAGAACACAGGTGTAGCCTACAATGCTGATAAAACAGAAGACAGGTGTAGCCTACACTGCTGATAAAACAGAAGACAGGTGTAGCCTACACTGCTGATAAAACAGAAATCTTAACAAGTGCTGCTTGACATCCTGTGTCGTTTTTGTATCAAAATGTCATCAACTTGGGTTGAGTTCACGTCCAATCACCCAACTCCTCATGACACACCTCGCTACAAACGAGATGGAGTCATTGTTTGCATCATTTTAGTTTTACTCGGTAACACCAGAGAGTTAATGGGGTCCGTTTGATTGAAAAACTCTCTGAAATAACTAAAATCCTACGCCATTACTTTCCCGCCCGTGTCTGAGGTGACGGGACCTGTTCATGTGGTATTCTGAGTCAGGCTAAAGAGCTAAAGTCCGGAAATACATCTGTTCCTTACAACATGGGATTGTGCTGATTGAATGCTCCGCTGTCCGCCTCTCCAAGTGGGAGTTCGTTCTCAGCGTGGTGTTTAATGGCCAGCAATTAAAATATTAATCATCTTACTATTAATTAAGCCAGTTAAGTGCTAGTTGTGGTTTTATTAGTGCCGCTGTTCGGAGGTCTAAGTGACAATCCTAATGGGGACACTCTAAAAAGACGATAATTGGCTTTGGCAATTCCATTTCCTTCCTCTCTCCGACCACTCAGTCAGCCGCCCTCGTCGTTCCATCAATAATTCATCTAATTACTGATATTGTGGCACAAGTCACTCTCAATTTAGGAGACAAACATGATTATTTCATAATAATGCCCGAACATATGCAATTTCTCCTCTCTGCCCTGGCATTACGTCCATCCATTTTTAATGACTCTGCAACACAATGGGCAAGAGCGATTCGCCGATTCCCGAATAAAGCGTCAAAAGACGACTCCCATCGCTGACCTTTCCGGTTAAATACCAGGCTGCCATTAGAATAAGCAGACTCAAAACACAGAACGAATATAGAACAAACGCCCCGGGCGGCCGCGGTACACACTGTATTGATAAATGGACGGCAGCTTAAGAAAGCTTTGGTAACCTTTCGCAAGGAAGTCGAGAATTACCCAGATTCGGGAGCCCGACAAATAGGCCGGCGGGCCAATCGGTACACTCTCGCTATCCCATAATCATCTCAATAATAACCCTGACGACGGTGTTGGACAGTAAAAGGCATGTGTTGCCGTGTGTGTGTGTGTAGAGCACGGACGGGCTGTATTATGTGGAGCAGTAAAACACAGGGAGAAACTCACTGAATATGCTGGAGGTAAATGAAGTCCCCGGGGTGTAATATTATCCCACTGTAATAAGTCTGCCACTGTCAAAAGCTAGCGTTGCTCTACGACGTGTGTTTCTGTTCGCTCGCTCTGTTCGCGCGTGTGTGGTGTGTTTGTTGTGTGTGTGTGTGTGTGTGTGTGTGTGTCCGTGCGTTGTGTCGTGTGTGTGGTGTGTTTGTTGTGTGTGTGCAGGCGCGATCATGGATGTGCATGTGGGTGGGTGTGCACGTGTGTGTGTGTCTCAACATAAACAACTTAATCTCTGAATCCTTGCACTTCTTTTACGCTAACCCATTTTCCGTCAGTCACCGTCGTAAACTCACGGTGGACAGGCGAGAGGAACGCACCCATCCGTTTTCCTGTAACTCCCCCTCGACCGAACGACTGGGCAGGGAAGCGGCGCGTTCAGCCATCTACTTCAACGAGGGGCGTCGGTCGTAGAAAGAGGGGGAACCGGCCAAACCAAGCAGACGACAGAGCGCGGTGAGCTCCGGGGCACCGTCGGATGTTATAACGCAGTGTCCGGAAGGATGGTTCCGTCTCCCTGAACGCCGTGACTCTCGTTGGCTCTCATTAGCCCCGCGGCGCTACGGTCACATGAAGAAGCGAGGCCGGATTTAACACGGAGTTCGCAACTAGCGCCGGATCAGGTCTCTGTTGCGGTGCACAAGGTTAACCAGAATACCTTACGCCAAACCATGAACCCGTATGGCAGCTTCGCCGGAAGGTGGATAGGTCCGTTTGAGGTGGAGAGCTGGAGGGCGAGAGCGGTTTTGTTGGTTGGTTGATTGGCTGTGCAAACACGTCCGCTACAACGTGTTCCTGTCAAAGGACGTGGCAACTTGTGAGAGAGTGTCCCTGTCTGAGTGTTTAGACTGATCATGTTTTGTATCTCTTTCACCTCAAATTCCTCTCAGCACCAAAGGGGCTTTTATATCTCCATTTCTCTTCCTGTTCCTCGCCTTTTTTCCGACTTTCTCTCGCACTCTCTCTCGCTCGCTCTCTGAACTAGTTCTACAGTTGTGCGTGCGTGTGTGTGTGTGTGTACTGTACCTGCATGTGTGATCTCTCAGCCTCTCACACTGTGCCTCAGGGCCTGCAGGAAACGTGCTGTAGCTGAAATGAGTCTCGGTGGGGGAGTAGAGCGAGATAAGGTGTCTCTTCTCCTAGTGACTGTCACATATGGAGCGCGTGTCAATGAGAAGAGACATTAATTGCCTTTGTGTCTTGGCAGGACCCTAGCAGGGAAGTGGGAGGGCTGGAACAGCGTCCAGGTGATTTTCAGCGATCGCCGTGCAAATGAGATGCAGAGTAAGACTCGGGTACCGCCTTCCCGAAGATAATTGACCCTGGGGTCCGGCGCTGGACAAAACCACCTCCCGGATCCTTGACAGCCCAGGACGGTCTCTCTGATTGGACCGTAGTCAGCAGGAAAGGGTTGGCCCTTTGACCCTCGCCCAGTCACGCCTTTCCCGTTCTCTTTTCTACTCCATCTCGTTTACAAGGGCATCCGGGGCGCCCGGACACATACTGTCCATGCAAAACTATTATACTGTCCATGCAAAAACCACACATACAGCATATGCATACCAACATACACACACACATACACACACAGACACACACACACACAGACACAAACATAGAGAAATCTACTCCTATAAACATATCCACTTACACCTTAGTAAACATATTTACACACATCTACACACACAAACACACATGTTTACATACAAAGCCTGACACATGCACACGCTTTCTATTACCTCAATGCGCACACACACACACACACACACACATGCACACACGTACACACACACACACGTGCACACACGCACACTCACGCAGACAGACACACACAAACACACGTGCACACATGCACACACGCACACTCACGCAGACAGACACACCCACACGTGCACACACCCACACACGCACGCACACAGACGGCATCCTTTGTTTTTGTTGCTTTTGGCGCTTTGAGTTTTAATTAGCTAACAACCGCCGTGTCCATGTCTCTGGCCCAGTGGCGGCTTTTTATTTATCGCCACTGAACTTTAATCCTCCCGCGGTCGTCAATCACGGGGCGACATCTTAAAACACTGCCAACCTCGCGGCCCCGTCCGGCGTACGGCGTTACGTCTCAAGTACACAGCACATCTCCCCCATACACGTGCGGCCTGCTGTGACGATTCCATTCCTTTGATACACATAGACACAAACATCACTGTTCATATACACACGCGGCGCGCGCACGTGCGTCTTTTGGCTCGTTTGTAATGCCCGTGTTATTCTGAGTTGCCGTCAATTTGTTTACGGACCGTGTGTGTGTGTGTGTGTGTGTGTGTGTGTGTTGGTGTTTGGCGTCCGTCTTCTCTTTGGCCTCAACCTGGCATAAATCAGGAGTCCTCCCACGGACGACCCGATAGCCAGATCAGAGGGTGAGCGCTTAGCGAGTTTCACGCTTAATTCTGTGTCAATTAGTTGACTGCTACCTTCCCTCTAGCGAAACGCGCGGGGAGAAACTGCAGCCCACAGCGTTCCTCTGGCTTTTGACAGGCGCGCTTTTCAATCATTTATCCCGGGGCCCGCGGCCACGAATCAGTGTCAACAAACATTCCATTGAAATCATATCAAGCCTCCGTCGCTCTTTCATTTTTCTCTCTGCAGTCGTTCTGGCTTCTCTCGCTCCTTCATTCAGGCTTCAGTCAACCACCCCCCCCCTGCCCCCGACCCACTGACACCCACACACACAAACAGAGGTTTGCATCCTGTACTGCTCGTCCCTCTCTGCCCTTCCAACCCTTGTGGGTTCCCCTTGGGCTTTCTGATGGCGCCGTGGTCGGGGGCCCGCGTTTGTGTTTTTGCACTTCTCCCAGGACTCGGCCGGGCGCCAGTGATTTGTGAAGGCTCGTGTTTTTGCGTTTAGGGCTCCCCTTTAGCTTGGCACATGGCGCCCGTGTGTTTGCGATTCGAAAGGAGCATAAACTGAGATCGGGATGAGAACATGGTATGGACCTGGGCTTTCGACAGGGCGCCACGAGCCACGCTTGCTAAAGAGTTTATAAATCATTAAATCGAAATGAAGGTTCACAAAGCATTCATAGCATATTGTCATGCGTCTCCATAGAGCTTTGCAACAGGTTAGTGGGTTTCACACTTAGGGATGTACAAAAACTCTGGGTAAGCAGTTTATATTAGCGATAAGGCATGAGGGGTGTGGTTTATGGCCAATATACCACAGAAAAAAGCAGTTTCATGCACCATACAACACAGAGTGTCTGGTTAGAGCCCTTAGCTGTGGTATATTTACCAAATACCACAAATCAGTGCTACCCAGTTAGCAGTTCTACTACATTTATTGCTTGCCAATGTGAGAAAGCTGCACTAATCAGATACTAGAGATTTAATTGCTGGCTTCCGTCTGGCCACTCTAATTGGTGGAGTGCAGAGATGGTTGTCCTTCTGGAAGGTTCTCCTCTCTTCACAGAGCAACGCTGGACACCTCCCTGACCCTGGCCCTCCTCCCCCGATCGCTCAGTTTGGCCGGGTGGCTCTATGAAGCGTCCTGGTGGTTCCAAACAATTTACGGACAATTGAGGCGACTGTGCTCATTGGGACCTTTAATGCTGCTCTGACGTGCACTCTGACATCCACTGTCAACTGCGCGGGCACCGTTTCATTTTAATGTGTCATCAATTTTAAACATATGTTTCATCTGACAATGGAAAATACATTGTACGTCTTTTTTCAAACCTGTGAAGAATGGGACATCATGACAGGTTGGCTTAGAGCAGTCCCTGCTTTTACATAATGTACACAGTCCCACACCACACTCGCAGTGCTTAGAGAGACGGCTTTGGGGAAAGCAGAATACCGGATATATTTTCCTCTTTGTTTGTTTGTTATTCTCTCATCTGCCCTCCCTGCTACACAACCCCCTCTAACCGATTGTCTTTTATTCGTTGTCCCACTGGAACTCTGGGAAATATGCTGATGTGTGGGTATTTGCAGGTACGGTGGACAGAGGCCAGCGTTGGGGTTTTAGTGGCTTCCTATGCTTAGGGCAAGAAACAGCAGGAATGTAGATACAGAACGAGATAGGGATCAAGGTTAGCAAAATCTTCCAGTGGCTTTGCCTCGCTGTATCCCTGGAGCATTCGTCCCGGGAGAAAGTCTAGTCAGCTGGGTGTCGATGCAGTGTTGAGAGTCGTAAATAACTCCATTACGTTAATTATTAAAGACAGCCTAAACGCATACCGCCCGTTTCTCATTGAAGATGGATGGTAGGATGGTATCCTCCACAGGTTTGGGGTCCAATATGTTTTCTGCCTCTGTTTTTGTGGTAGTTTGTTTACCCATTAGTGCTCCGATTTGGCTTATCCTAAACATGTGTAGCGCTTATCAAGGGAAGCTCGAACATCGGCGGGTGATCCTTAACACGCACAGAAACATGCCGCCAGTGCAACATGCAATAACACACGCAGGGCAAACAGTGTAAACTCATTTGACCTAAAATATCGCCTTCAACCTAACCTGAGATGAAAAGCAAATCACAAAGGGCTAAAGTGCAACCAGATGTTATAGATTTTGAGTGTTTCTGGAGGTTTCGTGAGGATTGCGGCAGTCCGACGTTCCCCGAACAAGGTTGTCTGGGTGCACTCTTCCACTCAGCGTAGCATTAGCCGTCTAGCCGCTACACCGAGCGCTGTTTTGCACCATTGTCCGGCTCAGCACTACTTGAGTACGGAAGAAGAGCTTCATACTGCTAAAGTGAAACATAGGCTAGGAAAGAGTGTCCTCGTGCATTGTGTCCCAAACACAAAATGCGTTTCCATGACATTTCCTCTGCCTTTGTACTTTCTAGCTGCGTGGCTAGCCCTTACATAGCGGTAGGCTATTGTGTATGGGCTAGCAATAAGCTATGCTGTATGCTAGCTATCCCTGGTTTTCCTAAGGTTTTAGTCCTGTTCAGGAGCTTATAATTATGTTCCTTTTAGAGCAGCCCAGCCAAACACTGCCCGCAATGAGAAGCCCTTTCGCAAAGTCCCACGACAAAAAACTATGTAATATTTAAAGACTGCCTGTAATAATAGCACGAACACAGTATTTCCTGAATTGAGCTCGGAGTTCTTCATACAAACCAGGCAGCAATACGGGCTGATTATCAGTGACGTTATTAAGGGATATCCGATCCCTGAGAGCATTGAAAGCCACTTGAAATATCTACGCATATTCTGTTGACAATGTGATACACCCAAGTTACTGACCGTGCAGTGAAATTCGATTTGTGAAATAGAGGAGGGTGTTTTCTGTCACCGGTGCAATTAATACATGTTACGTGGATTATCTGAACCAGCACAGTTGATTGGAGCTTAAGGAGGCAATCATCACCCTGACATAACAACCACTTAATCTTCCATTGTAGATAAAGCAATATCCACTTGGCAGAAGACAATAGAATAGGAAATGTTCCACATAAGTCGGCCCCGTTCCTGTAAGTCTTGGAGGCATAATAAAGTGTCAAGTGAGTGTTAATTGATATTCAGCGTTTAGATTTGTTGCTGTTGGAAGCCAAAGAGACAATTATTCTGCGCTTGGCAGATTATCCTAGCTGTGTTCAAAGTGACGGGTCTCGTGTTGGGAGCAGGACAAAATACCGGCGTTTAATATGCATTTATTCAAGACCTCGGATCAGGACTGTGTCAACCGTCTGCGTCTTCCAATACGTTCTTTAGGTTAGAGATTTTGGGGAAAAAAGTGTTTTGTTTACATTGTCCATTCTTATGTAAAGTTTCGCTAAATGCACACTTACTAAATGGCACGATATTTTATGAGATAAACATGACAATTTGCAAGCAATACGTCGAATGTCACCTTCGTCAGATTGGGAAAACCCGCTTGCGGTTCCCCGCAACGTCCTTGAGAACAAAAGTGGAGAAGCAGCACCGCTGAAAGTTTTGCTCCGAGCCGTCTGCGACGCGGCATGTTCTGGCGTTTTTCAACTTTTAGAGACGCATGTCATGAATGAACGTGGTACGGGAGTGGCGTCGCTGTGTCCCGGTGCCAGCTGGCAAGCGACAAACCAACAAGTCCCCTAGACTACCAGAGGGCCAGCTGGAACCATGCCCACACTTTTAACATGCTCCTCGCTGTGTTCAATGTGATGCAAACTTCATCAACCCCAACCCTAGTGCGGGTACCGATTAGACTTTTATTTTGTTTAATTTACCGGCAGTACTGTGTTTGCAACTGTATCTATGTCCGAAAAAATACTATCTCTATTTATATCTCCCTGTCTCGCTCTTTAAGAGACATTTATGTACGTAGTTGTAGTGTGCCCAGTCCTGTTATTTGACATATTTCTCTTCCGCACTCTGTCTGTATTTATGCAAATATCGCAAACTCATAATGACAGCTGAGATTAATTTATTTAATCGATTAAATGTTATGTATGAATGTAAGGCTTGCTGATATCTTCCCCAATCATTTGACTTTGTCCAGTGATTAATTAAATGCGCTACGCCAGTCTTTGCCAGCCCAATTAACCGGATGCTATTTTTAAAACCACATGTATTTTAATTATTCGACAGAGAAACAAACGCAGCTCGTAACAAACACAGGTGTCGGGGATGTCGTCAAGTTTCTTATTTCAATCCAACTAAAACACTGCAGATTTTTCGACACATCACATCGGGTGTCTGCCGGCGAGATAGAGTCTGCGAAGAGCGAGCGCGATGCTGATCGCACATGTGATCACGTTAGTTGTGTACATTTCTCTTTCTTCTCCCCGCGGCGATATCTATCGAGTCATTTATCTTACGAGGTTGTTGGCACAGACTATCGAGTCCCTTTAATCATCCGCCAGACTGTTTCAGCCGCTGAATTATTGGCCGCCGGTTTATCGAGGCAAACCAGAAAAACTCCACGAGACCACGTCCGTATTCCGACGGATTCCGATGTGCTTATTGTGCAGATAATGGAAATGAGTTGAAAAGGTCACCTGTGTTATGTTGTGACGCAGTGTGTCATCGGGTCGTCACCTGATGTACCCACACGGTTTTAAATGACTTCAGGCCTATGGTTAAAGAAAAACAGTTTAGTTTCAACATGTAACGTCGTGTAATTACAGAATTAACACAAAGGCACCCCACTTTTTTCGCCGCGCTCAAATGCAGTCGTAGGTGAACAACACGTGTGTGCGAGGGATATTGTAAACCGGTAAACATTGTTCTCTAGCACCTAGTGGATCCCAGTTGCAACGTTAACATTAGCAAGTGTGCCCTGCCCTCGTTAGGGACCATGTAAAAGCAAGTGTGCCCTGCCCTCGTTAGGGACCATGTAAAAGCAAGTGTGCCCTGCCCTCGGTAGGGACCATGTTAAAGCAAGTGTGCCCTGCCCTCGGTAGGGACCATGTTAAAGCAAGTGTGCCCTGCCCTCGGTAGGGACCATGTTAAAGCAAGTGTGCCCTGCCCAAGATTGATTCTGAGTAGCCTTTCTCCCTTCTCCTTCAGACGGCTTACAACAAAACCTTTCAATGACGGCCCAGAGGATAAGGCATATCCCAAAAGAGCACCACGCACCCCGTATAGTACACTACTTGTGGCCTTCACAATAGAAACCCTTGATAGAAACAAGTGCACTCCATCATTCGGTGTGAGAACTAGGTTAAGATCAGAGCGACACGTGTGAACCTGAGTCCCCCGCCTCCATGTGATTCCTCTGTCTGTTCTCCATATTCCCAGACGGCTTCTCCATGGGGGATATTGTGTTGTTTGGAACACGGGCAAAATATCAACGGTTCATTGGGATGCAGTTACAGGCTATTCATAAGGCTCTGTGTGGCCCCTGGCCAAGTCCCCGTCGCTCTTACACTGGCCAGGCCCCTAGCCCATCAGGGACTATATCTTCTAACTGCGTCATCCGCCTTCGACGACCCGCCCCCGTTTTTTTTCATTATTCCTCCCGCTACCCTTTTCACCTCAGAAACCCAGTAGCTGTTGACACATCGAGTAAACCGAGACCTTTCAGAACCAAACTGGTTTTATCTACTTCTTTAAGTTCACGCAAAAAAAAATAAACAGAGCTCCACTTTTACGACTCCCGGCTGAAACTAAACCCTGGTGCTTCTTTAAGTTGATTTTCTTGATCGTTTTTTTTGAAGTCCCAATTGATGTCACTGCCTCGCTGGGTGGGAAATGGATTTGGCTTAGGTGGAGTTTAGCATACAGCTCACAGCGCAGAGTGTCCGTAACACTCTCTGGTAGGTAACACTGTAATGGATTTAAGGAGGGAACTGTTGTCGGCTAGCTTTGCGGTTCACGTGTACCTGCCTTCAGCCATGTTGAACGCTCTTTTTCTAATCCCATTTCCTTAAACCCCTAGGTGTGTCTGGATGAGCAGTCCCTGCATCTTGCCCGGGGAGACCCTGTATTCCAACATGATTATAGGGATCAGATTCCAAACTAGTCATCCAATTTCCACCGCTGTAACCATATCCTATAGTAGCTGGCCTGACAAGGGTGTTTGGAAAATTATCCAAGCCTCTGTGGCTTTGGTATGGTGGTTGGCGAATGTTTACCCAAAAGAGGTAAAAGTTATAGTAGTTGTTCTGCGGTCTGAATTGAATAAATAGAAAACAGAAAAAAATATTAAATGTGCACTGTTTGTTTTTTACTTAACACTGCAACCCCAATTCAAAAATCATCACTAGCAAAAACTAAAATATGCACCACTTTGGGTCCCCGGGACCAAGGTTGAGAAACATCATAATTCGACATTCACCATAGTTGAGAGCATCCATTTAAATCAAGGGTCAAATGTACCAAGTGAAGTCATTTCAGGCTTTCAGAAATCAGAAGACACCCGTGGTAAACCTAGACCTTGAGGTGAAAATGACGTCTCACCCCCCCCCCGATTCACCGGTCCAACAGTGTTACGTCCCTTGGTCTTGGAAACCCTAAACCTCAGCTTCACCCTCTGCTTCACGGTGCCCCCCCCCCACCCACCCACCCCACTTTCTGTACCGCATTTGGGAGACCCCCCCTCCCCCCCCCCTTCACGCAGGAATTAGGAGAGATAAAAAATTAGGAGGGGTGGGTATTAGGTCTCACTCTGTGACACCCGACCCCCACCCCCACCCCACCCCCACGTCTGAGGTCTCACTCTGTGACACCCGACCCCCCCACCCCCACCCCCACCCCACGTCTGAATCCATAATCTGCCACAACAATGCTTTTTAAAATAGAGCGAGAGCTCCCAAGGCGTGGGCAGCTCTGTCACCTGCTCCTTATGGGCCCTTTCCCTGAGAAAAGACGCGCTTACGGGCAGCCAGTGGCGCTCCCTGTAGCCTAGCATGTTCTCTGACCCCCTCCCTGATGCCCCACCATGCACGGCGTAACGCGGGAGGCCGTCCGCTAGTGGGGTCGACGGGCCGGGGGCGCTCTCCGTCGTTGGCGCATATTGACGCCGAGCCTGGCGTCGGCGCCGGCGCCCGGTGATAACGAGGACGTGGATTAGAACAACATCGCTAATGTCCGATGATGTACGCGTGCGCTAAAATTGGAGCCTGTTTTAAATGTGTCAAAGAGATGGCATGGGGCTGTGGCAGACCATGGGATGCACTTTTAATTTCACAGCTCTGTCAAGTTTTATTAAAACCCATTTGTCACTAAGAGAGAGAGAGGGAGGGAGGGAGACGGACTGAGAGGGACTGGGACTTGTACGCGGTAACTGAAGGTGGAAGAGTAGGTGTTGGTGGGGGGGGGTCCAGTCTGGGTGTTGTGTGGTTGGGATAAAGACGTGTGTCACCTGACTATGCCTGTATGAGACGGAGGTTGAGGGGAGTAAAGAGTGGGCGAGAGAGTGGGAGAGGTGGAGGAGAGGAAGGAGGAGAGAGTGGGAGAGGAAGGAGGAGAGGGTGGGAGAGGAAGGAAGAGAGGGTGGGAGAGGAAGGAGGAGAGGAAGGGGGAGAGGAAGGAGGAGAGGAAGGGGGAAAGGAAGGGGGAGAGAGTGGGAGAGGAAGGAGGAGAGGAAGGGGGAGAGGAAGGAGGAGAGGAAGGGGGAAAGGAAGGGGGAGAGAGGGGGAGAGGAAGGGGGAGAGAGTGGGAGAGGAAGGAGGAGAGGAAGGGGGAGAGGAAGGAGGAGAGGAAGGGGGAAAGGAAGGGGGAGAGAGTGGGAGAGGAAGGAGGAGAGGAAGGGGGAGAGGAAGGAGGAGAGGAAGGCTGAGAGAGTGGGAGAGGAAGGAGAGGAATTGAGAGAGAGTGGGAGAGGAAGGAGAGGAATTGAGAGAGAGTGGGAGAGGAAGGGAGGAGAGAAGGGCTCACCAGGAGAGATTAATGAGGGAGCCCGTGTACAGGGACCAACGCCCCCTCAACCGTATTCTTCTACCTCTCCATCCCCCAAACCCCGCCCCAAATCTCCCCCACCTACATGTCCATTTGTAACTGTCTTGGGAGGCCTTCATTCCCCTCATTGTCCAGAGAAAAAACAGCGGATGACACTTCCGAACCTATCTGCTTGTCGGTCGCCAAGACTCGCAAATACATTACCAATTGCAGCAATTAAAGTTTTGCCGTTATCAACGCTAACGAGATTAGCCGTGTCGCGTCACTTGAGTTTAAGGAATGTTCGTTTCACGTCGAGGCCGTGCTCACGGAACGACGTGTGCGTGTTTGCGGCTACGTACCCGCCCAGGTCCTTGCCAGCGTTCCCATCTGCCCGCCTCCCTGGTTGTGTGAACACGACTCACTTACCCTCTCTCTGTCAGATCACTTAAACTTGGCGCAGGGTTCTGAAGTGGCAATCAAAGTCTTCCACACCCACCGTCCCCAGTCGCGAGGCCCCCGGGTCCTCAGCCCCCTGTCATCCACCGCCTAACCCACGCCCCCGCCAACAACCCCTCCCACCCCCCAGGAGCTCCCCCTATCTAACTCCAATCAAAAAACGAACTTAATGATTCATAATGTCTCCCCTCACACCTCGTCATGTAAAGACACGAGAAATGAAAGAAAGGGGCTTCAACTCGGAAACACCTTCACAATGCCTCCTTTCGCCACCTGAATAGTGCATGACGGTGGTAGGGGGGGGGGAGAAGCGGCGAGGGGAGAGGAACGAGCTGCCGAAGAGGAAAAAGTGCGACAACATATGAATTTCAAATTTCCGGGGAGACATCAAAGTGCGCCTTCCCGGGCGCCTCCCGACAAGGACACTTTCTGATTTTTAATTCCGTCCCCTGATTGTATTGCGAGGCCTAACGAAGAACGGTAGCTGCCTCTCCGCCAGTCAGTGACATCAGACGGGATAGATAGAGTCGGGCGAAGGAGAGGAAGACGAGGGGAAGAAGAGAGAGATCAGAGGGGGGTAACGAGAGGAGATAGTGAAGGAGGGAGGGATGCGAGAAGAAAGGGGAAGCTCATCCAAACATGGGCGGCCTGGCTCTTTGTTGTCATAGCGATCACAGAGCTTCTTTCATCAGACGGAGAGGAGAGGGAGACAGAGCTCCTCCACTCTCCTCCGTTTGGGTGACGGGCACAGGCTGGGCCGACTGTACCCCCCCTCAGACACGTTACAGTTCAAGGCGCTTCTGCCAAGGACTTATTCTTATGTTGAAGGGTTACGGAGGAGGGTGGGCGCCAGAGCTGCAAATGTTCACAGATCTGGAGTTTTTACGCTTAAACGTAATATCCGTCGATGAGTGAACTGCATCGTCAAACGTGGTTTTACACAAATTCTTGCCCGGACGATGAACAGCGTTTAACTACACGTCACCACAGTCGTGATCGAGCTGCTGAAGGTGAACCGAGCCGGCGGTCTGCGGAAATGCAGTGAGCGAAATCAACAGAACTTTCTTAAGTTCCTGGCTTGCTGGCACCCTGACACAGGTCCTGCCTTGTTCCGAGGCCTAGATGTCTGTACCTTCAACAATTCTTTCTGGCCCGGTGAGGGAAACCGCGTGCGGCCGGTGCAATCCAGTAAAAATTACAAATGGCAAAACTGGATCAAAGGGTAACCTGTCAGTCTTGTCGCATGAGTTTGAACTAATCCCATCAAAACGCTGATGACACATCAATAAGGCGTGTCTTCGTAAACTGCGAAACCTTGGGCGCGTGTGACAGAACGTAGTCGTGAGAACATGAATGCATGCTGCGAGTTCAAAGAGGGGGAAGCCCCGTTTGAAGTACTTATATCTGTTTAAAGACTAAGTCAAACCTGAGAAACGGGTGCCATTAGAGCCTGTAGGCCATCTAGAACTCACCTGGGTTTGAGGCCATTTCACTGGCGATGACACTCCAACCCTCACATGAGAGAGCCCCCCTCAGGAGAGAGCACACCCGGTCTGTGTTCCGTTCTGTGAGGAATATCTACGTTAGCCGCGCTAGCTTACAACTCCGGCATCACTTTCAGGTAGAAATGACGCAGGCGCGCTATCTCTCTCCTCTTAGGTGAGGGCGCCCTTTATACGATGACACAGGGTTAATTAACAGAACAGGTCTTTTAGTATTGCTTCTTTTTACTTCCCTCTGTGACGCTCCGACGCAACGGGCTCATGTTGTCCGGACACAAAGGCGCGACGTTCAGCGTTTTGGAAAGGGGTCTGCCGGCACCCATTATGACCCCCCCTTCCCCGTGAACCACCCTCTGCCCGCCCCCCACCCCCGTCCGTCTACGGGTGTCCCAGAGGGAGAGGTCTGCGGAGGGGTGCAGAAGCAGCTGGGAGACGCGCAGGCACAAAGGGCCTTCAGGGTTAGACTGCCTTAATCCCTCCCCCTGTCCCACAGCACCACTGAAAAGAACGCTGTCAATCAAACGTGGGTACCCTCAGGTCTCCCACAGACGGGCACGCCGTTCCGTGTGTTGGATTTTGGATACCCATATTCCTCCTGCTCTTAGACAGTTGAATCAAACCAGTACGGTAGTGTGTGTGTGTGTGTGTTAATTACAAGGAGGGAATAAAAACAAAACAAGATAATAAAACCATCCCCTGGTTTAGGGAACTCAACACACATCCCTTAATATTATAATAATAGTTTCGGTGAATAAAATAGGAACAATACAAATTAAAAACTCTGCCGAGATTCCATTACAATATTTCTTTATTCTGATGTTTTGCATAGTCATTACACAGACTGAAATAATGCATTGCTATACATGATATTACAGCAAACACATTGTCAATTTAAATGAGTATTTTATTAATGGAGTTCAGTGAAGCAACATTTGGCACCGATACAAACAGCTCCAGCACATTATGGAGAGCAGAAATGTTTATGTAATCCCAGCGAGAGTTTAGCAGCTCTCACACACGCACGCACGCACGCACGCACGCACGCACACACACACACACACACACACACACACACACACACACACACACACACACACACACACACACACACACACACACACACACACACACACACACACACACACACACACACACACACACACACTAGCACAGAGGAAACACTTATTAGTAGGTGTCACCCTCCAGTTCCCTATGTCCCAAACGTGAGGTGTGTGTGTGTGTGTGTGTGTGTGTGTGTGCGTGTGTGTGTGTGCGTGTGCCATCATCTAGTCAGCTGTGCGGAACAGTAAACTTCCGGTCTACAACTTCCAGAAAGATCTGGGTGACAGTGATCCGGACAGAGAGAGGAAGACAGAAACAGAGAGAAAGCTTACCTCACCACGACGTCCTGACCAGTGATTATATGCACACCTTTACAATATGTCTATAATAATGACTCTATATTGTATAACATGTGAATTGAATAGCAAGTGTCTTAACCTAATAAACACAGTGTTTATTGTAGGTATTATAGTTATATGACGGTATTCTTAATTATTCGTGTTCTTTCACTGGTGTAATTATATTTCATTAGCTTTCCAATGCTATGTTTCCCATGCCAATAAAGCCCATTGAACAGAAATTGAATATAATTTAATTTAAATGAATAGGAGTATAGACACAGAGAAACACAAAGAGACACACGGAGAGACACATGAAGAGACACACAGAGAGACACAGAGAGACACACAGAGAGACACACAGAGAGACACACAGAGACACACAGAGAGACACACAGAGACACACAGAGAGACACACAGAGAGACACAGAGATCCACACAGAGAGACACACATAGACACACATAGACACAAAGAGACACACAGAGACACACAGAGACACACAGAGAGACACACAGAGACACAAAGAGACACACATAGACATACAGAAAGACACAGAGAGACACACACAGGACACACACAGAGACACACAGAGAGACAGAGAGACACAGAGAAACACAGAGAGACAAAGAGAGACAAAGAGACACACAGAGACATTTCCACTCAGCAACCATCACCATGTCTTCAGTTGTGTTTATGTCTTGGTAGGATGGAGACTATATTATGTCTGTGTCTGTAACACATGAAGTGTCTGTGACACCTCAGGCCCAGACGAGGCCCCTCTGGCCTGGGTCAAGCCTGGCCTCCGCCCCCCTCCCGCCCCTGGTCTTGGAGGAGAGGCTGCCGTTCATTACTCAGTGCTGGATCGGTTAACGGAGCTGGCCCGACGACCGGCATCGTTCACCATACTGTCGACACGGCGCCTACAACCAGCCATCGCTCACGGTGACGGACAGCGTGTGTGTGTTTGTGGGTGGGTGTGTGATAGAGTGTATCCGTGCGCGCTGTCAAATCACTCACGAAACTAACCACACCGATAAAGCAGAAATAACTATAAGGATTATCCGATCCATTCAGATGACTTAACGCCGCTAGGAGCGAGAAGCGCCATTAAATCCCCGTCCAATCAGTCCGCTTCGACTGGAACGTACAGTGTGTAAAAACCTGCGACGACGGACGCCCGGATACGAGTCGACACTCGACGCGCGGCGAAAAACCGACATGAGACATGTGTACACTTGGAGTATAACGCTAACCCTCTCCATCAGCGGCCAAACCGCAGAGCGCAGCAGCCCGCCAGAACCCGGGCCCACCGCGGAGCAAGTTTTAATGGTAAATCAACAAAGCCCCACATGAAAGAAAGGCTAGCCCTCCAGTTTGCAGGGTTGAGAATTATTCATTGGCGTGTCAGCGTTGCACTGCGGGCGAAACCTGGAGCGGAGCTCCCTTTTAATTGCCAGAAAATGACTGTAAATGATACAGGGATGGGGGGTTGGGGGGGGGGAGAAGTGGAGAGCGCGCAGCCGAGAAGACCAGGGCCCCTCCGCTCCGAATTTAGTGGGGGCACGGACCAAAAACGACTGCTTGGTAATCAGAGGAGTGGAGGGCCTGTCGCCCCCCCACCCAGTACCCGCCCAGTAACCCCCAAAATTGAGAGAAAACGCCATGTATAAAAGGAGATGAGGGTTGGAGGGATTAGGGCGGAGAGAGACTTTACTACGCTCGTTTTGTGCCGGGGACCTGCAGGACTGGAGATAACACACGTTAGGGAGGGACGCTCGCACACCTGCTGTGAGGAGGGGGCGGGGCTAGAGAATAAGCCCCCCCCCGCACACACATACAGCTTAACTAGCAAGAGTGGCCCTCTGTCGAATTAGAGGAAGGATGTGGCGTTGGGGGGTGGGGTTGGTCGGTAGGTAAGTGGTTAGGTGGGTGGGGCTGAGAGAAAAGAAGAGAGACGAAAGAATACAACGGAAACAAGTGCAGAGACAAATTTCCATCTGTCAAACCGATTGACAGACGACACAGCGTAGATTTGTCATAGCCGGTCAGATGGACAGCCTGAACTTGGTGACTGTTTCAGTAGCTGGTAATCACGTTCATTGCCTTCACTTAATGACCCTTAACGTTTATCGACTCCATCGATCGCGCGTACGAACGAGTGGACAAACAGAATCATTTCTAGCCCGCCCGGTCCTTCGCCCCATCAGTCCCTCCCTCTGCCTCAACCCCCAACCCCCCAGAACCCGCTCCCCACCACACCCCGGCCCAACCCACCCCCTCTTCTCTGGGTTGCTCTGTGGCTGAAATTGCACCTGGGGCCAAGGGACCTCCCCCAGTGTAATCTTAAGTGACCCGAGCACATGCAGCACTCAGACTGGTCAATCAACAATTAAAAGCAGTCTGCGGTCTCTAACTCGATTCAGCCACCTGGCTTAGTGCCCGGACGTGACGGTCAGACGGTGAGACGGTCAGACGGTGAAACGGTCAGACGGTGAGACGATGAGACGATGAGACGGTGAGACGGTCAGACGATGAGACAGTGAGACGGTCAGACGGTCAGACGGTGAGACGGTCAGACGATGAGACGGTCAGACGATGAGACGGTGAGACAGGCCGTAATCTCGCTTTTGGTAAGACCACGACGGTTACTCACTCTTGAACCCCATTCCCGTTGTTTGATCCCTACAGATATGTTGAAAACACAACGATATGTCCAGACCGTTAGATGGTTGAACTTCTGACCAGGACCTCGACCGCAGGTCGTACCCAGGGCAGTGGTCGGTCGTCGTACGTGCACGTTTAGCCAGCTGCACTTTAACTTGAGAGCTTTGACCCCGGTAGTCGTTCAATACTCAACCTTTGGTTGAAGCTCAATCCATTTACTGTATTGCACATTTGGAAATGAGAGCGGCGCGTTAGCTCGTGCACTTACACACGTGCACACGTGCACTCGAACTCACACGCTCATGTGCACACCCTCCTGCCTAAATGGACGAACACTCCGGCACACAATCGAAAACACAAACACGCTAGCATAGTCAAGAACAGCCAAGCACGCTTCAATTGCTCCATATGTTTGCCTTACTCGTCGTATAATCCCATTCTCTGGAAAGACTTGAAATGCAATATAAAAACAAAAGGGAGAAGAACTGCGGGGGGGGGGGGCGTCGGTAAATGACGCATAAAGACCCCAATTGACCAAGGGGAATGATTTGGTCCCATTAAGCAAGCATTAACATGAATTACTATCTAATTAAAATGAAACAGCTCATTAATAACTTTCCAGTGAACCTCCGACTGTAGCCATGTTCTCTGGTGAGTGTTGAGCAATGTGTGTGTTCGTGTGTGTGTGTGTGTGTGCGTGCGTGCGTGCGTGCGTGCGTGTGTGTGTGTGTGTGTGTGTGTTACGTGCCCAGCTAGTATGTGTATTTTCCCCATGTTGTTGTGTCTCCCTGTCTGTTCTTAATTCTTCCCAGGTGTGGTGAGTTGCTGTTGATGGATTGGGCGTGGCAGTAAAGAGGATCCAACCAATCCAGAGTTGTTCATCACCCTATTTAAGTTGTTGGTTGTTTGGAGACAGACAGATGAGATGAGATGAGAGAGGAAGGAGGACTTTTGTTATGTGTGACATCGAGGTCCGTTGTTGTATTTGGTGGAATGTTTGTGAGCCTGCTGTGTTTGTGTAACCCGTACCCTGTGGAGTGGGGCTAGGTAAGATACCCTAGGGTTTACACACACCCGTAGGTAACCCACTGTTATACACACTAGGTTAAAAGCCAGTGGCTGTTGCCCAGTGTTTTGTAGCAGTGAGGTAAGTTGTGGTTAGGGCTGGCCAATAGTGGCCAGACTAAAGAGGTAGGGAAGCTTAGGGTCTTTATGTTTGATTTCTTTGATTTGACAGACCGCTGGCATTGCCCTACTCCTACATTCCCATTGTTCTCTTGTCCTCCCCTTCTGTATGTATTGTTGTATTGTGAGTATCATTATTATTTTGAACTGTACTTAAAATAAACCATACCCGTTAAGGGTAACGGCAGTTTCAGTTGTGGCCTCCCTGATTGGTTGCTTCTCACACCGTCACACCCACCTCACCACCCAACGGGCGGCCTTGGGCAGTTGCGATCTCCAGCCACTTCAGGCTGGGGCGTAACATATGGGGGCTCGTCCGGGATGTGAACCCGAGACCTCTCGCACCCCGAGCGAGAATCATACCCCTAGACTAACAGTGTGAGTGTGTGTGTGTGTGTGCGTGCCTGCATGTGTGTGTGTGTGTGTGTGTGTGTGTGTGTGTGTGTGTGTGTGTGTGCCTGCATGCGTGCGTGTGTGTTAGGTGTAGTTGTATGTTACTGTAGCAGAGCCAGAGCAACCTAAGGGGACTAGCTGAGAATTTTAATCACAATACGCTTCAGAGAAGGGTCTCCGTCCTTCTATGTATCTCCTTTTCTCTCTCTCTCTCTCTCTCTTTCTCTCTCTCCCACTCAACATCTTTGAAGAAGTATCGTAATGGGTTTGATTTCTTGCGTGTTGTAGGTTTGTCATTTTGATTGTATTTATGCTTCATGTTCATCTTTCTAGTTGCCGTTTTCATCCAAAAAAGGAAGAGCAAAATCTGAATTGAGATGAAGTATCAGAACGTGTTAAATTCACTACTTGGATATATTATTAAATGACACTCAATAGGATGTTGGTTTAAATCATGTTCTCCCATGAGCATGTACTGTTCTGATTGAAAGATGCAGAAAGGCAATCACTCCAAAGAAACTTGCTGGACAGTCTAATTCTATAGCTATGTACACAATAAGTTGTATAACTGCCTGATATTTGAACAAAGGTATTTGTGGACACTATCACAATATACAATCCCTTCATATCACAGACATTGAGTTACACAGCAGTGGAAGAAAATGTTTTTCCGAACTTTATCGTCACAAGAAAAGAAATGCAATGTGTCATTAACGGATCGAGTGAAAATAATACATTTTGCTTTCGTTAGCATGGTCGATATTTTGTCTGCCTCTGTCTCTCTCGTCTACCTGTTTCTCTCTCTCTCTGTCTATCTCTATCTACCCCTCTCATTGGGAATTTGTTTCTCCCTCTCTCTTTCTCTCTCGCTGTCTCTTACAAGGCTGACAACTAGTTGCGGTCACATACGAGGAAAATAAAAAATGAAAAGGTAAAGTGGCAAATGGTAAAAGATCTCTGTGGCAACAGGGAGGACAGAGCAAATTGACTTTTGGCTTGAGACGATGCTTAGAGACCTGTGTGTGTGTGTGACATGTGACTCAGCCACTTAAAGGCATGTGTGTGTGTGGGACAAGTGACTCAGCCACTTAGAGACGTGTGTGTGTGTGTGTGACATGTGACTCAGCCACTTAGAGACGTGTGTGTGTGTGTGACATGTGACTCAGCCACTTAGAGACGTGCGTGTGTGTGGGACAAGTGACTCAGCCACTTAGAGACATGTGTGTGTTTGTGTGTGTGTGTGTGTGGGACCAGCGACTCAGCCCCTTAGAGACGTGTGTGTGTGGGACATGTGACTCAGCCACTTAGAGACGTGTGTGTGTGACTGTGTGTGTGTGTGTGTGTGTGTGTGTGTTTGTGTGTGTGTGTGTGTGTGACAAGTGACTCAGCCCCTTAGAGACGTGTGTGTGTGTGGGACCAGTGACTCAGCCACTTAGAGACGTGTGTGTGTGGGACATGTGACTCAGCCATTTAGAGACGTGTGTGTTGTGTGTGTGTGTGTGTGTGTGGGACAAGTGACTCAGCCACTTAGAGACGTGTGTGTGTCTGGGACCAGTGACTCAGCCCGCCGCGTGGAGTGATTTATCCAGTCCTGTCGAGTTGTAACCTCTGCGTTGTCTTCGGGCCCCTGTCAGTGGAGAAAAGAGGAAGTCTATGAGGAGCAAATAAAAACGTACACTGGTCAGTACATGTGTGGGGGGGGGGGCGTTCTGGAAGTTGCAGGAAGATGTAGTGATTATAAAACAACAGAGAAATGTGATTTCAATAAAGCAGGAGGCGAAGAGTAGATGGAGGAGGACGGTGGTGGCACAAATAGACATACAATTATGCTAATCTGAGTTCAAACAAAACGCGACCAACCAGGTCCTTCTGAACCTACACGTCACTTCCTATACGGCCAGGACGCGTGACGGAGCAACAAACGCATAAAGCCGACCTGTCCGCCCAGTCCGAAATCGCGACGCCACCGCATTCTGCGCAAGAACGAAAGAACTACAATTTGACAGACTTTCCGGGGACAGGAGAGGAAAGAGAGGGAGCGAGGAGATGCAGGGAGGAGATGGAGATGCGGGGAGGTGGAGGGAGGGAGGAGATGGAGGCGACACTACCCAAATGTATTCAGGTGCATGCATCTCACCCCTCCAGCCCACAAGCTGTTTACCTCTCTATCAGTCAGACTCTAGGAGAGCAGAGAGCCCATCCATATTCACACAGCCACAAATTCCACTGCTTATCTCGACCAGCCCTCTAAAACCTCCCTATGTTCCCCTCCGCACATACATACATACATAAACACGTCTTTATGGAGGCAAGAGGCAAACGAAGAGGCCGAGGCACACGTAGCCGGGAGCAGGCGGGGGATAAAGATCACCTTGAATTCAAAGTGGAGGATTGGGTCTCTCGGCGGACGGACGGACAGACAGGCAGGCAGGAATGTGCACAGGTTAGGGCTGATGGCTGGAGCCCAGGCACCAGAGCCCCGGTGGACAGGTAGACGGGGGCCTGAGATGGGGCTTAGGGGATGAATGCCCAGCCTGATGTGTTGATGCCACTGACAGAGTTGGACGGAGGGTATAGGGGAGGTCACCGAGTAAAATGTGACGCTGATATTGGGAATTGGATGTGGGTTTTAATTGTTCTATTGATTTGTGTGTGTGTGTGTGTGTGTGTGTGTGTGTGTGTGTGTGTGTGTGTGTGTGTGTGTGTGTGTGTGTGTGTGTGTGTGTGTGTGTGTGTGTGTGTGTGTGTGTGTGTGTGTGTGTGTGTGTGTGTGTGTGTGTGTGTGTGTGTGTGTGTGTGTGTGTGTGTGTGTGTGTGTGTGTGTGTGTGTGTGTGTGTGTGTGTGTGTGTGTGCCTGTGTCTTGATTCATCTATTGACTGTGTTCTATTTTGTGACATTCGGCTTATATACATTTTAAACTTCAAATCATATGTTCAGGTTTAACAATTAACCTCTCTATTAATATTATTAATATTCTCCGCCTATATTCGAGTGTGTATAATTTCCCCAAAAAACAGAAGTATTTATTACAAATTGTAATATTCTGTAACACCTTGATGTGGTGTTTTATTTATTTTCCCTTTTGCGAAGTGTCGCATGAAGTGGGCAAGAAAGCCATTTTGGTGTCTGGCTTTAGAATAGGAACGACGGGAAAGGAAAGGAGCGGACACAAATAGACTGTTCAAAGTGTGGTTGGCTGGGCACCACAGACACGAGTCTCGAACAGGGGGACCGGCACCGCATTCCGTAGCGCGGTGCCGGTCGGGGATTGAAGTGAGGAACTCTCTCTGCGACTAATTGCACCCTGGTGCCTTTTCATGAATATTCATCTGATACAGTCTTCAGACCCCCTCCTAATTAGCAGAAAGATCTCGCACCTTATACCAAGAGAGAAATGTTCCCCTAGGATTCTCAGGGGGATGCTGACAGAAGATAGAGAGTTCATTAGACAGAAAGGAAAGGGAAGAACAGTTACCTGGAAAGCATAGGACGTTCGGGTCCTTCACACACCAGGCAAATGGGTTATTGTATCGTGTAGTTTAGTGCCCATTACGCATGTCTATCAAAAAGTCAATAAAAACTGGGGGGATATGATTATGTGAAATCGGAAAGTTTAACAGGATAATTCTCAATTGTGACATTCAGAAAATTCAGATTGTTTTTGCAAATAAAAATGATCTTCCATCAAAATGAGCGATGGCTATTTTAGTGACATCTTTTTTCAGAAAGCACAAGCATCCAGTATGTGAATTTGTGAATGAATATGAAATACTTTAGTTTGAACTCAGGAGTTTTAATATGTGTTTTATGGTTATGCGTAAGGCATTGTAGTATATTATTGACCTCCCTTGTGCAATGTTTCAGTCGTACAATAACTATTTGTTCTGTAAATATGAGACAGAGAGATGTATATGTTAATACCTATACGTCCAAAAAGCTTGAAACATTATATTTATGTAAAGTAATTTAACTTTACTAAAAACAATAACTTTTTCACATTTTTAAATATGACTCAAACCTTCTGAGTATTGTGTGCCAGTATATGATCAATGCAATTATCATTTATATATGTGTGTGCATATATATAATTACTAATGTGTAGTTAAAGTGATATATAATATAATACACATATAACTTGAAATTCATATTTTAGACTTGTGTCTTCTGGATATGGTCAGGTATTTAAATATACAATTATTTTATTGCTCAATCTTTCTGACTGCATGGGTGGCAGGTTGTTCATTATTGCGAGTCCAATTTAGGCTTTTTTCAAGTTAAGGGGCTTCCAGTCCCTCGGCACAAAGTATTATTTAAAGAAATTAGAAAGCAAAAGTCCAGTGGGCCTAAAATATCACACGACAACAACGTGCTGCTGCTTCACAAAAGCACTTACAAAAACACGCATAATTAGAAATAATTATGATAGCCTAAGCCTATATGTTTCTAAGGAAGAGTACACAAACGAAATGCCACATACCACCAACGTAAAAAAGTACTTCATTATGCAACCTATTATACAGATGTCAATCTTATTGATGTAAGTGTACATAATCGGTGGAGGCTGCAACATATGAGATGAGTGGGGAAGCCATTACATTATGTCACCCCCATATTGTAAAATGTATCTCTACTAAGTAGAAGAAAGAAATACTATATACACCACAAGTTCTTCGAAAACAAATTGAGACTTGTTTTTTCTGTTCATGCTGCCAAATTAGAACACCCACATGGGCAAGTTGGGACCCTTTAATTGTATTGTGGGGGGGGGACGACAGAGTATCTGAAGTGCAATTTGTTGTATGGTCACCAGAGTTGAATGCCGTTCAAAACAGTTGTTTACCTTTATAGCTGGGCTGTTCAACTGTGGTTCTAGAGGGACACAACACAAATGTATGTTCAATGCAGCATGCAAAAACCTCACTGATTTCACTGTGTTACTGTCACTGACACTTCATGAAGAGGGCCTAGATTATTATTGTCAAAAACTGTCATGATGACTGGTCTCAGACGATCTGGCAGATTAAAAAATGATGTGGAGGTCCTTGGTTGACGTGGTTAAACATGGTCTGTGGTGGAGGCAACTTAAGGTAGGGAAATGAGCATGACATGTTCTGGTAAAAGCCCTGGTAGACATGTTCTCCTTGCCATATGGGTGCTCCCTCAAAACTGGAAACATCTGTGGCACAAGAGTGACAGAACTGCACACTTCTGTATAACGACCACGTGTTAAGTGGATTGATTATAGGGCAAAGGTACAGTTTGTAAACACATTTGTTTACAAAGTTTCCGAAAAAAATAATTCAGGTTATGAATGAATGACATGTTGTCATTGGCCTATATGTTGGAAACAAGTTGACCGTAGCTGGGTGGTAAATTGTAATTTAATTGATCCTGAGTGTATTTGATTCTGGCTCCAGTACCACAGCTGCAGAT
>CM055763.1:4193002-4453002 GCA_029465975.1 Dallia pectoralis | reverse complement strand
GGGAAAAACAAGAAAAGAAAAAGGGACAGGACTATGGAGTTTACAGTATTTCGTTTCACTATGGTTTTCCTGAGAGACTAGTGACATGATGGCAGAGTTGGACAGACCCGAGTTCTGTCCCGGTAACCGGAGATGGAACACGTGGGAAATATAGGAAAAACATACACTATTACCGAATCGGTTTCATGCATTTGAAGTGAAACACAGATGTTTATTTACCAAAATAATATGGCTGAAACATACCATAACGTAAATTCGATGTGTCGTGGCTGTTCAAAGGGAACCGGTGACATGGTGGAAGTGGGGGCCACCTCCTCTTGGTGTGCCACCTCCTCTTGGTGTGTCTTGGACTGATGGCGCACCTCCTCCTGGTGTGTCTTGGACTGATGGCGCTCCCCACGGTGCGGGGTGGCTGCCTGCAAATGACCAACCAAGCAAACACACAAAAGAACATTTCTCTTTTCAGGCCCTACAACTGATTAACCAATGTTTCTAATTATATTCTTTATATTTGTTCTATTAATTGTGCTGTTTGATTCGTTTGGGATGTTTTCAGTGTATCTCCTGTGCGGAAGGCTGTGTTCACTGTTTCTTTTTACTTTTATTTTATTATTGCAGGCCTACTGAAACGCATCAAAAGCCTCATTATTCCAACTGTTGAGAACATGTCATTTGGAAATGGGGAGTTGGAGAGAGAAGATCATTGAAATGATGGCACCCGTTCACACAAAAAAACACACTTAAATGTCAGATGCATTTAAAAAATGACACATTCAACAGGACATCCGAGTAGTGGCAGCCTTACAAAAAATGTATGCTTTGCAGCTGACAACGTCGACATTTGCAAATAGCAACAGACGCTAAAAGAACAATAATACTGACGATTATACCGCATATGAAACAGGTTTTTCTTGTCTCGGTTTCTGGTATTTGGTTGATTATTATTATTATTAATAATAATAATTTCCTTTTGCATGGAGCACTTATTCTTTCGTCGATATTTGTCAATTTTCTTAGTTTTCAGGATTTGTTTTCAGGTAGGCCTTTACACACTATTTTCATGTTTACAGGTTCCTAAAATCACTCCAGGGCACTGCCATGTATTCCAACCACACCCTTAAAAAGAGAATGGTTAAATACGGAATGAAAGTGATATTCTCAGGTAACTTCAGTGCCCAGCTCGAAGTGTCACTATGTTGTCATTCTGTGTATCGTTTAAAACAATGAATTGGAGTTGTATGCCTTCTAAGTTGATCTGAAAGGAGTGCTACAACCCATTCATCTATATACGATTCCTATTATTGCATTATTAACACGATATTCAGAAGAAATTCCGGAAATTCTCTAATGAAAAGTGATGGAGGGACCTGTTTTAGATATATTTATTTTTTTCTGGTCTGGAAGAGAATAAGAAAACTGATGTACTGTCGTTTCTCAAGGGTCTGGTACATTCTGATGGACAGGACAAATGCATACTGTAACCGTGCTATTCGATATAATGGGGAAACAACTTTTTCCAAAAAAGATTTTAAAGAAATTGTTGCCAGGATAATTTCCAATGTGTAAATATGTCCAATATGTAAACATGTATTTGTTCTGAGATATTGTTTTTGTTTTGTTTTATTTCCGGGCAGTTTTGTACACTAACTAATTCCAAGAAGATATTTTAATATGATTTCATTTATGAATCTGACCATTTATATATATATTTATTTCTTAAATGTGTTTGGAGTTTTTTCGTTTCGCTCTGTTAATGGTTATGTTGCAGTGGATTTCAATATGTTTTGTTTACTACATCGGGTTCTGCGTTGATTGCTAAATGTAGGCTGCAAAGTCACATTTACTCTATTTATGTTATAGTAATATTTTATTACTTACATAAAACGTATATACAAGAAAAGGTCTTTTGTCTTCATTAAGGAACAAAACAGTTGTCATTTCAAAATTATGTAATTTATGGTGGACAGAAATGCAATGCACTAATAATAAGTGTGGTGTTTTCAACCTTTCTGATTTGTGTGGTCAGAAAGTGTTGACTACAACATGTTTTCAGTTTAGACCAGTATTCCGTTATGTAATTGGGATTCATTTTAATCAGCCTATCTATACGTGTGCTGTGGGGAATTAGACAAAACAGTATTTTGACCCCAGGCATGCAGTCCTATCTGCATCAAGCCGTTGTTCACATCTTTGTGTAATCGCAGTATTAAATTGTGCAATATTAATACGAAAATAGTGTCCTTTCATTGTCTGATGTACCCATTTATTATTATAATGGTCGTTATTATTATTTTTAATGTTGTTATTATTAGGCTTTTGGATACTGCTGTGACTTGAATCAATGGCCAGGTGAATATTAACAGTAATGTTTCAGACCACTTCTTGGTGCCATTCAATTTAAAACGAGTAGTGGACAGCGTTGAGGTACTTGTCTGTCCTAAAACAAATACACACAGTGTCTTGTATCTTAAACGTCTGCTTTGAGAACAAATAAAGTGCCTGCGAGGGATTTCTGATAATTGCGTTTTATGGGCATCAAACATCACACCATCTCCCTTAAACTATTACAATGTGCGCTTCACAATATACGTACACATCTGGGAAAAAAGTGTTATATCCTTATATATTACATATATTTATTGCAAACCGACTTCTATAATTTATACGTATGGAAGAAAGCAAGATGTGGACAAAACGTTGTCGACAAGCCGTTCTCTCTGATTAAATTAATAGCCTATAGATAAATGCATACAAATTGGTATATTACATATTCCATATATTTTTCCATACTGTTTTACAACTTTTTCACCAAAAACATTTAATCCCCAGCAATGTGTTTCAATATAGCCTAAAGCAGTCAACATCAACTGCATGTTGAAACAAAATGAAATGTATCCAATATTTTGGGGAGTTAGGAAAAGTTCAATAAAATATCATATAGGGCCTGAATTCAGCGCGAGAAACAGGCTATTCTCGTCATATTGTGCCTATTCCGTCAGGAAACCTAAATATTTGAAGTTATTTGTTATTTGGTTAGTTGTTTTCCAGAAACATCAGCATATTAAGAAATGTTGATTTCTGTCTTTTGTAGGTTGTTATATGTTCGGCCCAAAAGCCACGTAATAGTAATAGTTTAGCCTAGGAGGAATCATTATTGTAGGAATAGACTCAAGCAAACATTTTATTTTATTAACATATGATATAATGTAGATTGGATTGATTGGATTGATTAAATTAATTAAAGCGTACAATAAAATGAGTTAGATTATTTACATAAATTGCTGGTGTGGGGGGGGCACTTATTTATAGTAGGCTGAGTAGCACAACAAAAACATGCATAAAGACAAACTTCTTGTCAAAAGGATTTCTTGAACTGATGTTCGCCAAAAATGTGGCCATTTGATAGAAAACCGGAAACCGTAAAATGCAATGTCACAATTTCCATAATTTCCATATATACAGGCAATATCATCAAGGATACAGTTTGATTCCCACGGCTCCTTATTATTATTCAATTAACCAATCAAAGAAATACCATTCCCGTCATTCCAACAGTACCATTTTTCGACTCTTTCTAATGATCAATAATAATAATATACCCTGTACAGGTGCAAACAAATAGATAATGTTGCCACTTAAACACGTAGGACAATTAAACATATAATTGATGTTCACCGAATATAACATTTCCAAACTGGCAATAAGTATCTATGAAATAACTTCACTTAGATACGTGAGATAGCCTCTGACAATGGCGCATTTTAACCGACTTTGGGCTTTACAATACTGAAGCATTATGAAGAGAACAGCGTGTCTCAAGCGCCCCCAACTGGTGAAACTGGGTTCTTACAAATCCGTAAGTGTACACAGCAATCATTTTGTGTATAAAATTTGAAGGATAATTAATAGTATTATATCTGCATCATATTTAATAGGGATATATATATGTATATGGTTGTATCACAAGACAAATTAAAACAGCTTTTATACAAATCTAAATTCAGCATTGTGACAGAGGTCTACAGCATCTTGTGAAGTGATGCTCCTAAAGAAGATTTTACTTGCATTAAAAATCCCCTTCAATTCACCACTGCACTCCATTTGACTTTAACTGTGGTCAAACGAAGTGCACAACATAAAAGTTTGCCATTTAGAACTCAGCCGATTAGCAAACACGCCTAAAATGCCTGCCTGGATCACATATTCCCTCTGGATCCAAACGAGACACTTGGGATTTTTACGGTATTTGTTTCATACCTGAACAAATATGTCAACTGCAGAATGATGCTTATGATGTATTATGGTCCAAGAGACAGTCTTCACTTCTCCTGCATCACTCATTATCTGCAGGGGGAACTTAAAACGGTGGCACCTTTGGGCATTTATAAGACATTTCTTATACAGAGAATTTCTGTTTTAAAATATACACAAAAAACTCAGACAATCTGTCAAAATTCCACTGTGACTCGAGATTTTAAAATCGGGATTTGAATGCCCAGCATGAAAATGCAAAGTCAAAAACACTAGGTTTCCCCCTGATGGAAGAATCCTAATTATGCAAGCCAAGCTGTACATCTCCCCAGACGTCATCACGTAGCCACGCGGCTGAAGTGCATGCTGGACACAGCCCCGAACTAAATAAAACACGTTGGTGTAAAGATACATTCGCCGCGTTCGTTAGTTGTGTACACGTATATTTGTGTGTCCTCGGATAGTGGAAATTAAAACGCCATGCAGTAGGATGTAATCCAGCAATTTAATAGGCCTATTCCCATTCAAGACCACCCGAAACAGACTCTTCGTTCCTATTTCCTCCGTTTTGAAGTCTCCATACGCCAACTAAGTGACCCAATATATCACACAACTAAAACAAATAACTGTCTTTCGTTTAGCAATTAACTTTTGGGATACATCCCATGAACCCAGCCTCGTTCCTACCCCATGTTGCTCTCCTCCATTACTGTTGACCTTTCCCCCGCCCCGAAAAAAACGCAGGTGTGAAAGGAACCTGTAGCTGAGCCAATCCCATGGAGGAAATTCCAGAATTACGACCAATTGCCTTTCACACCAGCTCGATCCCAGTTTGCCATTTAGCATTGCTGTGCGACGGATCACAGGATGGACAACCACCAGCAATAAGGACTTCCTGACACTGTCTATGACACCCTATTCCCTGTATATTGCACCACATTTGGTAAGTAAAACACTACACAGCTAGGGTGGCATTTGGTAAATAATGTTAAACGCACGTAACAACAATACATAACCCCTCAAGTTTAACATCGGTGCCCTTTCCATCATGGCAAGGAAATAAAAGGGACATTTCACTCTGAAATAGTTACTTTCTCTATATGCCATAAGACGTGGTGTTTTTCCACCATGGACAGAGCGGCTAAGGAGACGGCAAGAGGCTGCTGGAGAGCTTGGCTCTTGGGGATGACCCCTCCGCGCCAATACATTTAGAAATATGCTAGTTGAAAAGATCTCAACGATGAGAGACTGGACTAATTCTCTTTCTGTTCTCTCAGTGTCTCCCGAACTCTGTTACCCCCACGATGTCACCCGGCACGGCGTCTCACCCGGCACGGCGTTACCCGCCTGGTGCAGGCCATCTCCAGTCATCATCCAGAGGGTTTGTGGCGCTAGCACTGGGTCGCGTGAGCACGGCAGATGTGTGCCTGCCTGTATGCCTGCAGACCCTTTCATCAGGGAAGTATCATCAAACACAGGAGATGTGGATTAGCGATGATTAGCAGGGATTATAGCTGGTTAATGGTGGGAAAATACATTAGAAACCAGCGGCTCGGGCGGGGGTGGGCGGGTGATTTCGCTCGCGCTAGCGGATTTGCATTGATGAATGAGGATTAGCCGCATCTATCTGCCAACAGATAAATAACATTAAGCGCATTATTATCAACGGCGGCACAAAACGAGCGCGGCGACGCGCGTAACGGTGGGATTCTCTCATTCTCCCCTCATTAATCGCCGGGGAGATGCACAGAGCGTCTAAGGAGACGGCAAGAGGCTGCTGGAGAGCTCGGCTCCTGGGGATGACACCTCCGAGCCCAGGTTGAGACTGTCACTAAGCCCTCGGGAATTCGCGGTTTGGCGTCGCCTACGGTGTGGGCATTAGCACGTGTTTAGCCGAGCGGAACCAAGGATTTCACCCGTTTACTCAACCGCCACATATGGAAAATCGGAATACACCCCCTTCACCCCCCAGCAGCAGAGTGAGGATCGCGTTAGCACGAAAGTTGGTGGGCTAATACGAGAAAATGTGAAACGCTCACGTTATTTAAAGGGGTTTCCCAATCCATTTTCCAATGTGTATCGGGGGTCTGAGCTTGCTAAGGAATTAAGCGGGCCCTACGTCGAGTTTAACGACCGCCCTGGCTGTGATGTGGGAGCGCGACGTGAGCGAAGTCACAGCTATCGGACTGGAGCTGACGAGGGACAGGTGGTTGATATGGCCCATATAGTATAACTCCCACCAATGGCGCAGACTGCGGAGAGTTCCAGAAGGTTCCCCCACTGTCTCATCATCCGACAGAATTCTCTTTCCACCTTCCAGCCGTTTATGTAATAAATAGCCGACTCCCACCGCGAGAGCCTCAGACGGCGGGGAGTGGTTAGACGAGGTAGAAAGGTGGAATAATGCATTTTTTAATCAAATATTCCTTTTTTTCCCCCGCCACCTCAAGGTTCCCTTTCCTCTGAGCGACTTGAAAGATGGGCAACAATGCGGTTACCATATGAAACGCTCCACAGCTCCAGTTGTGAACCGGGCGGAGAGAGGAAAGAAGGGAGAGTGCTGTGTTATTTATGATACGGGACCTTGTAGCTATATGGCTCTCCCTTCATGTGGGCTCCAAGGGATATACCTGTGGAGGGAGGGGTGTAAGTGCAGGTCTAAAAAGTTCCTCCACCCCCCCACCTCGCGCCTCTCTTTAGGACTTTTCCGGGTTTTGAAGAAGAAGAAGAGGCGTCGATGCAGTCCCGCTTTCATGGCTGCGAGAGGCCCCTTTTCAACCAACGAGCTGTCTTTTAAGGCGACAAACACAACCGCTTAACGCCTGCAGGCTGTATACATTCCAATTAGACATCCACGACTATACGCGCGTTCGAAGCCACCGATTGTTGCTATTCCCGTTACGTGTGTTTTGGCGGCACTCGGATATTGAGCGGCGGACATCGGAATATGCATTACGAGTTTTACTACTGGTGTGATGTGGTGGTATGTAGCGATGAATCCGTGTCGTTGTATGCATGGGCTCAAATGGATTTTGTAAGTATAGAAAGATGCATCGATAACCATATTGTGGCTACAGCAGTCCTAGAGATCGTTTTCCAAAGTTGCCCTGAACTCACACCAAAGTTATTTCGCACCTCTCTATCTATCTCTCTCTATCTCTCTATCTCTCCCTCTCTCTCTATCTATATCTCTCTCTATCTATCTTTCTATCAATATCATCATTAAGACAGACGTACAAGGTTGCGGAATTAATCGTTTGCCTATGCACCGTTCCTACGGAGAGCCGCTCGTGTCAGATGTTAAAAGGTTGCCCCCCCCGCTTTACCTTCAAGCGTGCCCTTTTGTTCACGGCCACGAAGGAGCGACTTTAATCACAAGGTTCGTTGGGGGACGACAGGAGGAGGAGGAAATCAATGGCAGAGGAGCTCGGGAGAGGAGGCGCCGGCGACAGTCAGAAGGTCACTACGGTCTCGGGGAGCATTGAGATGTTTCACGGCCTGTCCTCATCAAGGATGTTCATGAACACGGCAATTCATATTAGTCAGACGTATACGCAGCCTGCACCACGAGGAACATAACATGGGGTTGTTGAACACATGGCGCGTGGGCGCGATACAAAAGCCTTTTATGGGGTCTGTCGGAATCACACAACATTTGGATGAACGCACAGAATTTCCCCACGATCACAATTGAAACTGAAACAAATATTACAACGACACCACTCACACTCTTGACCTTTGAAATGGGGTCAATACTGTGGAACAGTTTTTTTTTGGCCCGACATAAGTCAAAACATTTTTTTACTGGATATGATAATCTTGACTGACTCGTCTTCTCAAGTGCTTGCAAGTCCAATTAGGCAAACTTGGATTGACTTTTCGAACAACATGGGTAACATAATGCCAAGCGGGAAAACTATATTTTATTCCACAGTATTGCCACAATATCAATGGTAGGGTGGTGGCAGTATGTCATTTTGGTGCATAAGTATTTAGACGATGTTCCACTGTTGAAGAAACCACCAAGTTCTGCTCGGTTCGAGATCATTTGAATAGAGAATTACATGCAATCCACCTGTGAGTTGAACCTGAAGAGCACTGTGGGTCAGGTTGGAGCTGGGTCATGCGGCAGAAGAGTAATTCCAAACATTCGTCACAAGGGCTGAGAAGCAAAACATTTTATGTTTTGGAAAGGCATTTATCCTAACCTAAATCCGATTTGAAATGCTGCGGCAGGACCTGAAACGAGTAGATAATTCTTAAAAAAACGAAGAGAGTTAAATCAGGTCTGCGGGGAAATATGCAAAAATAACGAAAATTCCAAAGATAACAAAAACATTTTTAAGACACCGTTTGCAGTAGTCGGATTAGTCAATGTAGATTTCTTCACAATCCCATAGATGCACGAGAGCGGAGATAAAGCGGAAAAAGTCTAAATAAGAAATTGACATTAAAGATGATCCAGATCAAGGATTAGCTGGCTAACCTGACGGCCCGTTCTGGTCCTGTGGCGCCGTGTGCAAAGGGGGGAACCATGTGCAAATGAGTTGTGTGGTAAACACGCACACACACACCACTCCACAGAACAACAGCAGAAATGACTAGCAACACGAGCCAGTAAAAATATAATAAGAAGGGAAGAAAACGAGGGGAAGAGAGGGAGAGATAGCGAGTAATTATAACCGGGAGAAGATGAAGCAGCGACAGTTTTAGTCCTAATCAGCAATACTTCTGAAAGATCCTCCAGGAACACATTGTGGAGGTAGGAGTAGGAGGCGACGGACTGGTACACAAAAAAGGACCCCCCCCAACAACTGAAGAACAAAAGTTAATTTTAACGATGGAAGGATTGACCATCAGCTAATACCGACACATGTAGCCAACCGTACCATGTTTGGACCAACGTCACCTAGTTTACGAGGTCAGCGTGGAGCCTAAACCTTCTGTCGATTAGAAGCACTAGTTGCATCCTCTATTAGTGAGGTATGAAATACAACAGAAAAGATGGTCTCTTATTCCCATAATTTGGTGGCCAATAGACAAAAAAACACTACAGCTATTTTCCATCTTCATCGCTTCCATCCTCGCTACTTCCTCTCCTCGTCCGCTGCCCTGTTATTGACAACCTTTGACCTCAGCTTTCAGCTGTGTCAAAACTACCATTTAGGGGGTTCCCCAGGGCTGTGTGCGAGGGCTGCCTGTCGATCGCACCGCGACCCATAAATCATTACAGACCCTTGGGGTGTCTGATGGTGTGACATTCATAACCCTCCCTCGTCCGCTCCCCTAGGAGTCAGAGGTTGTTGGCGACCCTTATCCAGACCCCCCCACCACCCCCCAAAGGTCAGGAGGCAGAGAGTCCACGGCCGCTCCTCATTGCTGGTTTCCCATGTGACACTTCCTCATTACTCAGTATTCTCTTATTTCCGGGCAGACAAGCAGGGCTTTTGAAGTTTAAACGGGTTGTGGTCTTCAACGTCTCAAATGCAATCCTCTAGATGATTACTGATCATCGTTATGACCCATTGCTGTGTAGTGGTGAAGGCACAGTAAACACTCAGTAAACACTCAGTAAACACTCAGTAAACACACAGTAAACACTCAGTAAACACTCAGTAAACACTCAGTAAACACTCAGTAAACACTCAGTAAACACACAGTCTGCCTGTCCGCCTGTCCCATTCGTGCCCCTCACATCCTCTAGAGTTTGAGGCGCCTCACCGCCTGAGTACACGTCTGTCTGTACGTTGGCCAGATGCCGTCCCTCTCCACAGCCGCCCCTCATACACACTCCTCTCCCGGGTTGTCCACACCCCCGCCCCTGGAAGAGCATCACGTGCGACCGATCCACTCCAGTGACCTGGCCGATGTCAGAGCCCAGTCCCGTTTGCTCTCTGTCTCTCTCTTTGTCTCTCACGGTCTCTGTTTGTTTCTCTATCTCCCGCTCTCTTCGCTTACTTTCTCTCTGTCGTTCTCCTGCTGGAGGCCAGGAGGTCAAGGGACCTGCGGCGAGGAGGAGATCAGTGATAAATCTTGTTTCTCTGGCTGGTGTTTCTCAGGCTGGTGTCTGGATAAACACTGCAATGTTAAAAGGACAATTTTGATGAAATAATTGATTGACGAGAGCACATTGTTTATTGAGTTGTTACCCCTTCCTCCCGGTTAAGACACTACTTTAAAGCAGCACAAACTGACTACGGTTTATTATTACCAAGTGACATAAAGGTCTTATGATGTGGTTTACACATGCTGGTGTGGTTTACAATAGAACGTGATTTTTATAGAAGGACATGATCGGATCAACGGGATTTACAGTGGGAAGTGAGCGAATGGGTGCAGTTTTGAGTATAAAGTGATCAAATGGGTTGAATTTACATTAGGAAGTAAGTAGGACGATATTGGATTGTTGGGGTCTACAGTAGGATGTGATCAGATAGAGCAGTGATCAGATGGGTGTGGTTTTGGTAGTCATTCCTGGATCTTCCGGTCTCCACACACCCCTATCTCTGACCTAATGGCACGATCCAACCCACCGTACCCCAACATATGCCGCAGTGGGACAGCCCCCACCCTACCCCTACCAATGCTCCAGTGGGACGGCCCAGCTAGGGGGAGAAGGCGTGGAATGGGACAGGCAGTTTGCATGGAGGATTAATTGGTATTGCATCTCTTTGGTACGCCCAGCCACAGCAATTAAATGGTGGCCCTAGGCCCGCTTGATCGGTGGATATTATCATGTGCCCGACAATACAGCAAATTGGGACGTTCTCACACATATGTGGGACACACGTCTCTAAATATGGTTCTGCATGTTTGTGCACATATGTGAGCGCAAGAAAGTGCACACGTCAGTGTTAGAGGGTGCCTGTGTGTGTGTGTGTGCATGTATGTGTGTATGTGTGTGTGTATGTATGTGTGTGTGTTTATGCGTATGTGTTTATGCGTGTGTTTATGCGTGTGTATGTGTGTGCGTGTGTATGTGTGTGTGTCTGTGTGTATGTGTGTGTGTTTATGCGTGTGTGTATGTGCATGTTTGTGTGTGTGTTTATGCGTGTGTGTGTGTGTGGTGTCTGGATGCTTTCATATGCTTGCCCTGTCCGTCTCTCCCGTCGTCAATTAGTGGGCTTGGACTTGAGAAGACTGCACACTCTTTCAATCATGTCTTTGTTCCTGGCGCATGGACTCCCTCCCTTTTTCTCTTCCATCGTCTCTCTCTGTGCCTCTCTGGATCTCTCTGTGAGCCCCGGCGTTTGAAGGTTAAGATAAGACACGCGCCAGGTTACTGGAGCTCCTTTTTCTCCATCTCTACAGGGTTTGAGCTCCACGGGGCCTCGAGAGGGACTGACTCAGGGGCCGTGTTGAGGTGGCGGAGTCCAAAGACCTTCCAGAACACAGAGGCACAGTAAGCCAGACGTGGCCGCTGACGACAGAGCCACGGATTCACGAAGCGTCTCGGGTGGTCGTGGGTTGACCCGTGAACGGTTTAGACAGTTCCACCGTGATTGCATGTGTTATTTGGGCAGGGTAATGTTAAGAAAATATTTTTTGTTTTAGCGCTGAATGTCTTAAAAGACTGAACATTGTTGAGTACAAAAGTCTAGCAGTTGAGGTCAATAGAGATTGTCCCGTCACTCTTTTAGCAAAACCCTCTGTTTTTTCCCACCGCCTTTGTCAATAAATTATACAAAATTAATTTAATTAATTTCAGTTTGATTTTCACTTGTGACTCAATACAACCAGAATCCCATTCAAGCCCTCTCGGCAGCAGTGCGGGGGAATGCCCTCGTCTATATTGAACATCATGTGCACTCGGGCGAGGTACAAACACTCACATTCACAGAGGCAGTGTGTCACCGTGTCTCTGGCGCTGTCATCCCACCGGTTATTCAGCCTAGCCAGCTGTTATCCCTAGAAGGTGAAATCAGACAGTGTGTGGCTAGACATCGCCACCCCAAACACCCCCACACCGTTCCTCAGACACTGGGCCGGTGGTGGTGGTGGTGGTGGGGGGTCCAATGGGTGTCCGGGACCCGGTCCCATCCATCACGCCGTCTGACCCGCCCCCGACGCGCCCGGAAAGACCGCCGTTATCACTCACCGGTGACACGGTCGTCGATGTCCCCCCCCTCCCGCACTCGTTCAGCCGACGCCGCGGCTGAGCCGTCCCCTCCTGTCATCCCGCCCACCTCCATCCATCACCCCCTTCCCCCCTCCCCAGAAACACCAGCACGCTCAACAGATGCTTGTTGATTGGACGGAGCAGACCCCGTATCGATAATGTGGTTGAGGAAACCCCCGGGAGGGACCAATCGCAATGATTAGAGCAGCCAGAACTGGAGGGCGCCATTTTGGAAGAGATAGCGTGTGTTTCGGGATGACTTGAGCTGTTGGCTGTTTCTGCGCTTTGGAACTTAAACATGGCAAAAATCTGTGCACGTTTGTCTAAAGTTTCGTGGTTGTAAACTGAGAGTCCTGCTTACAAGCTCGTCGTCGCGGAGTTGTACATTCAGTTTGTGTTCGCAAACAATATTTCACAAGCTTGTACAATAACGTTTTTGAGATTTTATTTTCTGACCAAGCTATCGACATAACGGATCAAAAATACTTTAACTTTGGCAAGGACACTACTTGCCTATTTCAATGAGATATCCCAAATTATGATAGTGGGTTGTGTTCCTACTTATGTCATGAATTTCGCTAAAATGTTTATCTAGTTGGATTTTAAACTAACATGTGCCCACATTACCTGGTAGACGAATGTCGAAATAACAGCCAAGGTTGGGTTTAAGTAGCTCAAGATAAAAAGGAACTAAAATGCATAATTTCTCATGGTTATCAAGAGTACTTACATAAGATGTACTAGCCATGTGCTTATCTTGAGCTACTTAAACCCAACTTTGGCTGTTCTTTCGACATTCGTCCACCAGGTAATGTGGGCACATGTTAGTTTAAAATCCAACTAGGTAATAGATGTTTTTCTTAGGCAACCGTTGCTGCTTTGTGGAAATGCATTGAGCGTGTATTCAAGTATAAAACACCACTGCTACAAATTGGGATCTCCTGTCAGGAGAGAAAAATTATAATATGTTGCGGTAATTCACATAACTTTTTGGATACAGAATTGCAACTTTGTAAAATGAGTTCAAAATTCAACCTTGTGAAATATTGCTTACGAACACGACCTAAATCTACAAATTTGCGAAGACAAGCTTTCAAGCACAGCTTTTAATTTACAACCACACCATTTTAGACACACGGGCACAGATTTTTGACAGGTTTAATATTCCATAGGTACAAAGGCAACCTTGTCGCTCAACCGTCTGCTTGATTACATACGTGTGTGTGTAAATTGCGAAACAACACAAGAGCCTGGCATTAACACGGACGGGGCTGTCACGGCTGCTCTCTCACCCGTGGTTGGCAGGTTGTCCTGTAGGCCGGTGTGTGACAGCCAATCAGTGTGAAATGCCACCACGCGGGCCGGCTTCAGAATATTGTGAATGGGGAACTGTGGGCACGGAAGTTAATCTTCGTTTTAAAATGAAAACCGTTGGAACCCGGGGCCGACGTGCGAATGTGAACCGTGGAGATTACCCACGTCAGCGCGCTGTCACAAGTCAAATGCCAAAGGTCAGAGTGCAGTCTAGAACCTAAGCTCTGCCACTCTTCAGAACGCAGACAACTACGTGGCACCCCCGTCAGCACTTGGCCCTTTTTCCCCAGAGAACTCACCGCCCACCGTGCCAACCACACCCCTGGCAAACGTAGATAACGGACCTCCTGATGCCCTGCCGATTCCCTGACTGGCATTTGGATGGACAGAGAGACAAGAGCTCGCACAGTCAGCTTGTGTGTGTGTGTGTGTGTCAGAAAGAAAGGATTGAATAGAGAACGATACGGCGTGCTTTCGCGCGTGCGTTCGCCAATGTGCGCGTCCATGTTCGTCCTCGTCTGCGAGGAAGAGTGGGCAAGGGACAGTAGTGGTGTGTGTGCGTACAACGCCGTGCGTGCGTGTGTCTAAGGTGACGAGCACTCGGGTACAGATGTCCTGCAGCGGTGGCTCATGAATGGCTGCTGTTGTCAGTGCCACAGGAAAACGCGTCGGAGGTTTGGCCTACGCAGAGCAGCCATTAGAATGGGTGGAATTTAAGACTGACCAATGGCAGCGTGGCTGCGTGCAGACAGATAACAATGTCCCCTCTCTCTCTCTCTCTCTTTCGCTCTCTCTCTCTCTCTGTGGTTTTCCTCACCGCTCTCTGCGTCCCTTTATCACTTTCCCGATCCGCCACTCTTTTGTCTTCGACGCCTCAGTCGGTTGATTCCCTCAACGTGGGAATTCGACACCGGGTTAGTTGAAAAGGATTGGCCCGTTTCTTAATTAACACAAAAGGAAAGAAGAGAAAACGAACAAGGTGAATTTTAAAAGACGGCTTGTGTCTTTCTTCTTTCGTACAATGTGAAATCTGGGAGGAACCGAGAAAAAGCGGCGCGGAGAGAGACATTCCTTTATTGATTTGCTGTGGTAATTTTATGATTGATCTATTGATCAGCTGTCTTAGCGATCCTCTCCTTGTTAACAGCAGGCATTTGCCAAGTAAGCCTCCAGTGATCTACGCCCATCTGCCTCCGCCGCCGCCAACTCCGTTCAATATCCCAAGCCTCCCCCAATACCCGTAGCGTACGTCCGCCATCTGACCAATCAGGAAAACCAGTCGGGGGCGGAGAACGAAAAGGCTTCTCTCGTTCAACATCTGCCATACCTGCCTAATATGTGTCACTCTTTCACCGCGACACATTTGGCTGCTCGCTAGTGACCGATCGCTATCTATCGGGTCAAATAAGAAACCCGTGAACCCGTTTCAATTTGTGGGTTCAGGCCGCGTCTATAAGATTGGGGGAACAGGTCGCCCGGTTCTAATCCCCCGGCTGACAGGTTGGTTCTGACCCGAGCGAGACAATTAACCCTATCTGCTCACCGTCGTCGCTGTAAATAAGAATGTGTTATTCGCATTAGTTTGCCAGGTTATATAACGGGAAGGAAGAAATTACACACAGGAAATATTTGCATGAGATATTTTCATTCGGTCAGCCAGCTCGGAGTCATGGGTCTTTTTTGGCGAACACCTGGCGGTGACCGGAGAACAACCGGACCACATAGCGTCTGCTCTCTCTCCTTAAAAGGAGACACATAAACACGACACCCGGCACAGTACATCACAAGGAAACTGAACCACAGGAGACCGACTTGGAGACGTGTCTTTCAGAAAGACCACGTGAATTTTACATGTAGAATCTAATCTGAACGTGTGGGATGCCAATGTTTACATGTGATGCTCCCGAGTGAGACGATGTTCCCACGTGTTAAATGTTCCAAAAACACATGTGAAGAGAACATCGAAAGACTCTGAAAAATAGAACAACTGACAGTGGTCTCTCTGCGGGTCAGTTGCCCGTGCGGTCCCGGGCAGAACACCCGAGATTCGAGGGAAACATTATCTCTTGGTCCACTCTGGTCGGGTCCAGTCTACTGGGCCTCCAGTCAAATCAGGCCGGCCTGGCACAAGTCCAGACTCCACTAGGAAATTCACTTTCTGAGTGGCCCTTGTCCACAGCAAACAAAGTGGCGGTTTGTTGGAGGTCCACTCTCAGAGGGTGACTCCCCCCCAGCCGCCCTCTCCTAAGCCCCCCCCCCGGCAGTCGTCTTCCCGTGCCCCGGACCCGCCGCGGGGCTACCGGAGTTCAAGAGTGGCCACGTGTTGCCCATTAACCCCCCACCACAATGGGCCACTTGAGTTCCGAAAGTTAGAGTCCCATAAAAACATTATTGTCCAGCTCCTGGGATCGTTTGTCCACTCCACAAAGGGATAGAGAAAACCAAAATGTTAACTTCGCCCTGGCAAATTTTTTAAATTCCTGAGCCGCCCCTCAAGGCCACGCCCCCAACCGCGACCCAAGTGCCACCACATCGCGCCCACGTCGACGTCCCTCCCACGAGGATCTGCCTTTTACGCCACGGCAGTCAGAAGACAGTGTTTTAATTGTGTGGTCCAAGCTCCTCGTAAAAGGTTTTCGCGTCCGTGTTTTGGCGTGGGCGGACAAACAAAATGCTCAGCTACTCACCCAGAGAGTTTAAGACAATTAGGCAAAAAAAATCACATTTGACCTGCTTTTGCAAAGTTCCCAGAAACTTGTAGCCTCCGTCCTGTTGCGGATGCAGCGGGCAAATCATCCGTATTCGGCCTTACACGTCGAGTCCATGAATATGGACACATCACGGGGCTCTGCTCCGGGTTGAGTCAGTGGCCAAGGTCATGACAGCCTATTAACCATATTAAAACCTGGCCCATTATGGTAATCGGGGAGCCCTAATGCAAGCTGAGGTTGCATTGCGCCCTTCAATTAACCCTGATGAATGCCTCTATGATTAGCATTGAAAGGTAGTACCGCCTTGCTTTCACAAGCTTCTGCTCGTGTACCGTGAACTCAGACGTGACCACTCAGGTCAGTGCCCGCCGTAATGTTTCTGGTCACCTTTGCATTTTCTCTACATCAGTGCAGCGATGTTCTAAGTAGGTCAGAACGCCAGGTTCTCAGAGAGTTCCACGATTTAACTTTCCCGAGAGTTCTTGACAGAGTTTCCCAGGGCTGTTCTTTAAGCTCCCGTACTATCGATATTGTTTGTTGTTGTAGTTCTAATAAATTGCAGGGGGTGCTTATTAAATAAACAAAACATGAGCTTCCTTTGGCCTCTGCAGTTCTCCGTCTGATATTGTTGGTGTTAGGAACTAAATGTAAAGATATTTTCACAAACAGCCCTGAGTTAATAATATAATGGTCCACAAGTCACCTGAATGAATAATCATTAACCTCTCAAAACCAGATCAACATTGTGTCATACAATGGTTTACAGTAGGAAGTGACCAGATGGGTGTGGTTTACAGTAGGAAGTGATCAGATGGGTGTCGTTAACGGTTGGTAGTGATCAGATGGGTGTGGTTTACAGTAGATATTGATCAGATGGGTGTGGTTTACAGTAGGTAGTGATCAGATGGGTGTGGTTTACAGTAGGAAGTGATTAGATGGGTGTGGTTTACAGTAGGTACTGATCAGATGGGTGTGGTTTACAGTAGGTAGTGATCAGATGGGTGTGGTTTACAGTAGGAAGTGATCAGATGGGTGTGGTTTACAGTAGATATTGATCAGATGGGTGTGGTTTACAGTAGGTAGTGATTTAGTGGTTTTACTTTAAAGCCCATTTGAGAGAACATTTGAAACACTATCTTTTCAAAGAATACAAAAAATATCAGTATATAAATATACAGTAACTGTTGGCAATAGTTGGAGAAAGTTGGGTCTCCGTCCCAAATGTCTAGTGTACTACGACACAGGACCCTATGTTCACTCAGAAACCTCAACTAGTCCAGTAATGAAGTCCACCGAAGTTCAAGCTTTCTTTTACAGTGTTTTCTTGAATTATATCATTAAAAGATGCACCACTAACAATGACAAAAGCAATCCCTGTTTTTCTTAAAATAAAATACGGGGTCTAAAATCCCACCACACACACGCAAGCACACACACGCAAGCACACACACGCAAGCACACACACACACGCACACGCTTCTCCGTCCTCATCCCACCATCCACTCCTCCTCTGCGAGCGGCCCTGACTGGGTCCTTCTGGGAGGAGAACGCATTCTCCTTTCATCCCCTTTTAGAGGACAAACATCAGTCCCATCTCGGAGACCATCCATATTCATGAGCCTCTTCTAAATATCTGATAGCAGCCTCGCTACAGCTGTTTGGCTAGGAGAGCAACATCGTAAGCCCTGCTACACACACACACACACGTGCACGCGCACGCGCACACGCACACACGTATACACTCACATGCAGATACACACCCACAAACACACACACACATATACACTCACATGCAGATACACACCCACAAACACACACACACATATACACTCACATGCAGATAAACACCCACAAACACACACACACATATACACTCACATGCAGATACACACCCACAAACACACACACACATATACACTCACATGCAGATACACACCCACAAACACACACACACGGACACTCACATGCAGATACACACCCACAAACACACACACACATATACACTCACATGCAGATACACACCCACAAACACACACACACACATATACACTCACATGCAGATACACACCCACAAACACACACACACTCACATGCAGATACACACCCACAAACACACACACACACACACACACACACACAAACACACACACACACACACACACTCACACGCAGATACACACACACAAACAGAAGAAGAGTCGTATACACACACTGGCTGGAGGAGGCCTGATCTCACTAGCGCAGCGCGAGCCGATGTGGCCCCCTGATAGCATCGGCTCATTGCCGGGTATCACTGGTGCCTTAATTAAAGCATACGTGTGACCGCCAAATGAGAGATTAAGTGGCGTATTTACTGTTCACCCTGACAGTCCCGGTGCTTATCAGAGATATGGTGTTTTAAAAAGAGCCGGGAGAGAGAGAGAGACCGAGCTAATCGCCAGAGTCACACACATCTACAGGCACATACAGACTGTTTATACACCTAGGCACACATACACACACACACGCAAGCACACACACACACAAATGCGCACGCACACACAAGCGCACACACACAAACGCACGCGCACACACACGCGCGCGTGCTGCCCTTCTTCCACGGTTAAAAGTACCAGACACAGGATTTCGGCTCTGTGGTCATTAATGTATCCCTATTTCATTTTACCGGTCATTTTGTTCGATTAACACCGATTGGCCGCTTTATTCGTTACAATTGTTCATTTAAGCATGAAGCCAAACAGCAAATTGTGCAATAAAACGTGACCGTTGTCCAAACCACAGTCTAAAAGATAACAGATTGTGTTGCCCTCCTAATTACATAACATCCCGTCTTCTGTGGTAAAACTGAGTTTTTTTAGATTTAATTCTGTGAGGTTAGATTTTGAGTTACGTTTTGGCACAGGCTTAAAATAGACACCTGAAAAAGATGAAAGAAGAGTGCCAAACGCTAAGACCCGAACCGTAGACGTAAAGACATCTATCTCACAAGTTTAGCCCATCCCCGACCCCGTCCTCAAGTACCTAACTTCCACGCACGCCCTACTCGGAAAGAAATCGCCGTGGAAATAAAACGCAGAGCGAGGCATCCCTCAACCAGCCTGTTGCTAATAACACGTAGACAGGGTGTAATCCACCTGACTTTGGGCTCCGATTCCCATTCAATACCAGTTGCTTTTTAATCCCTTCCTTTTTATTCCCTTAAACCTTTTGCTTTGCGTGGGAACAGCCAGCGTCTGCAGCGTGAGGACGAGGAGACACGCGGACATTTACAATGCAGAACTCATTTGGAGGGAAACAGACCAAGTCTCAGATCCTCTGGGTTCAGATTAGAAAGGTGATAAGCGCACGGCAGCTCCTGCTCGTTTGCTGGTCTACAGGCTGGCTAGCACGCTCACATCCCTGGAACTGATACAGACAGACTGAGAGAAAGGAGAGAGAGAGAGATGGGAGGAGGAGAGAGTGATGGGAGGAGGTTGAGAGTGAGATAGAGGCAGAGAGAACAATCCCAAAATCAAACCGTTGTCTATCCCCCGAATCCCAGGTTGCAGGGACAATGGCATAATTCAAAGGTGACAGACGACAATCAGTGGAACGTAGGACAACATTAGTTTGTGTCTAACAGGAGGGTGACGAGGAACGCGACAAACTGCACTTCTGAGGAACTTTCTGTCGGCTTTATTTACTTACAGACACCAGCTTCTAGTATCCTCCGACTCATTAGAAACATTAGAATTGCTGATGGCGGCAAGAAAAATACATTTCGCTTCGGTCTCGAGAAATTCTTTGTTCTGTTTCCAGTCCAAATAGAAGTACATTTAAATATTGTGCTCTCCCTCTTGTGTGTGTGTGTGTGTGTGTGTGTGTGAGTGTGTGCCTGTGCGCGTGTGTGTGTGTGCGTGCCTGTGCGCGTGTGTTTGTGTGCCTGTCTGTGTGTGCAAAGTGTGCCTGTCTGTGTGTGTGTCTGTGTGTCTGTCTGTGTGTGTGTGTGTGTGTGTGTGTGTGTGTGTGTGTGTGTGTGTGTGTGTGTGTGTGTGAGAGAGAGTGCATGCACACGTGTACACACAAGCATGATTTAGGAGAACTGAATGTGTACAAGCATGTTTTTGTGATTGTATTGCGTGTCTGTGTTAACTAAAAGTATCTATTCCTCTTGGGAGGGAACAATTGAACTTAACGATAAGCACTTGTGAACCCTGTTGACCACATTAACACTACACCAGGAATATAAAACCAGAGGTTGGAAGAGGAGTCATACACAGTATAACTAAGGTACAACTACAGTAGTACTACAGTACACCTACACTGTTCTGTAGTTCTACAACAGTAGAACTACAGTACAAATAGAATAGAACTACAGTAGAGATATGGTGTAGCGACACAATTCTTACAGTAGAACTACAATACAACTACAGTATAACTACAGTATAACTACAGTAGATATATGGTGTAGCAATATCATTACAACAGTAGAACTACAGTACAACTAGAGTAGAGATATTGTGTAGCGACACAATCACTACAATGCAGTTAAATTTTGACCGCAAGATAAACAACAGCAGAACTAAAGGATAAACAACAGTAGTACAGTAGAACAAACTTAGAACCACAGTCAGTACGTGTGGATTAGTTGAAGAGATACAGTCGTACCACTACACATTAACGATGCATGGAGACAATGATTACCGTGGAGACAACGGTCACCGTGGAGACAACGGTCACCGTGGAGACAACGGTCACCGTGGAGACAACGATTACCGTGGAGACAACGATTACCGTGGGGACAACGATTACCGTGGGGACAACGATTACCGTGGGGACAACGATTACCGTGGGGACAACGATTACCGTGGGGACAACGATTACCGTGGAGACAACGACTACCGTGGAGACAACGATTACCGTGGAGACAACGATTACCGTGGAGACAACGATTACCGTGGAGACAACGATTACCGTGGGGACAACGATTACCGTGGAGACAACGATTACCGTGGAGACAACGATTACCGTGGAGACAACGATTACCGTGGAGACAACGATTACCGTGGAGACAACGATTACCGTGGAGACAATGATTACCGTGGAGACAACGATTACCGTGGAGACAATGATTACCGTGTGTCAGGGGGGAACGACAGACAAACAAAACACCTACAAGTACCATGAGGGTTGAAGCAAAGTCAGGAGAGGGGGCGATGGGGAGGGGGCGATGGGGGGGGGGAGAAGGGGTGTGCAGAAAGAGCTAAAGCTAGGAGCTGGAGAGAGACAGAGGAAAATAAAAAAGCAAGGGATTTGTGAGGGGAAGATGAAACAAGGGAGGACGAGCGGAGGGACAGCAGAGACAGGAGAGTGAGAGGAAAAGGGGGGGGGAGAGGAGGGGGAAAAGACAGTAGAACGGCATCACTGGCAGAGAGGAAGAGGACGGAGGATAGATAAAACGGGGAGATGGAGAGAGAATGGAGGAGCAAAAAGACACGTCACGAGAGGACAGAGAGAAAACACAGAATAAAGGGAGGGAGAGAAAGAGAACAGAGCAGAAAAGACGAGAGGGGGAGACGAGAGAGTATGGGGGAGAATACAGAGTGGGGGAGAAGACAGGGGCGGCATTACAGATACAGATGAAGAACGAAAGTGGAGGGAAAAAAAGTAGAAAGAGCATTACAGACAGAGAAATAGAGTGAGAGGGAGGGAGGGAGAGTAGCTAGTGTTTCTCATGTTTTTTCTCATTACAGATGCAGAGCACCTTCCTCCGCTCTGCTCCCACACCTCCCGGCTCATTACAGCCCAGGCCTTGGCTGCGAGCGTGCCCCTCATCCCCAAACCCCACCCCCACCCGCCACCATCCCCGTACCCTCTGCGCCCCCAATCCCACCTTCCCTTCCAGCCCCTATAATCACCCCCGCAATCACAGCCTCTAATTAGATTAATTAATTTGTATCAGCCCTTGTAGGGATTTGGCTGATGAGGCAGCCATAATAACGTTAGGGCTTGGCCTCCTCGTAGAGAGAGATGGAAGGAGAGAAGGAAGGTGAAGAGAGAAAGAGGGGAGAGAGAGCGGGAGAGAGAGAGAGAGAATGAAGGTGAAGAGAGAGCGGGAGAGAGAGAGAATTAAGGTGAAGAGAGAAAGAAGGGAAATGGGATGACAGCGAGGGAATGTGATGCAAGAGAGGGAGGGAAGGTGAAGCAGAGAGGGAAGGTGAAGAGAAAAAGCGAACGAGAGAGGGAATGTGTAGAGAGAGAGGGAATGTGAAGAGAGAGAGAGGGAAGGTGAAAAGAGGGAAGGTGAAGAAAAAGGTGGGGCAAAGCGTTTGTCTAAGACTGAGACGTAGCTCTTGCCTGTGATGAGACAGGGCCGTAAACCACAGGGGCTCGTCCCATCAAGCTGCTGCCTCACACAGACACACGAAGGCACCAGAATGCACAACCTGCCCCCAAAACCCCCTACTGTTCATTTTCGTATGGGATCAGGTCCACTGGGATGGAAACATTCCCATATTGGTGTTTGAGATTCCGACCTACAGAGAGACAGAGGGGAGACATATTAGCAGGGGGAGGAGGAGGGGAGCCAGACTGATGGAGGCCTACGAGCATCTTGTCATGTACCAAGGTGGTGTGTCTTCGGCGTGGTTGTGATGTTGTCAAAGATCTCGGAGGCATCACATTACAATCAGCGGCTCAGCTCGCCCTCATCAGGACACTGACGAACACACTCTGATTAACACCGAGATCTGATTAGAGCAATCACACCCGTACGCCGCGGCGCCACCCCGGCCACACACACACACACACACACACACACAGACACACAGACACACAGACACACACACACACAGACCATGTCATGTTAGATCATGATGAAAATTAGAACATTTGGGATACGGGAGGGGAGAAGGTCGGAGGAGTGGGAACAAAAAAGACACACCAGCCCTGATATCCGGGTGGAGACGACACTGGTCCCTGGGGGGCCTCCCTCCCGGAGACAGACGATGACGCGGTGGAGCCGGTAGACAAGGACAGATCCGGTAGTTAGAGCCTAATGAACGCGTGCTGCAGGCGGCCGCGCCGCATCACAGGGAGAATGATGGACTGACGGTAATACCCGGACAGATGGCTACAGCCTCCGCCTCCCCTCGTGCGCGGTGTGTACCCCCTGTAGATCTTGCGGGGTCCCGGCGGGGGAGGGTTTGGGGGCTGGGCGTCGGGATGAGACCCCTATCGTGATTTAGGCTCCCATGCAAATTTAATCAATTGGAGTGCCTCTCGCCAGCCCGCCCCGTGGCTCATTAGTGGCAATTTAAAAAGGGGTCTCTGTGATCCCCGACTCGTAACACACACGCGCAGGAGTGCATTCTCGTGCTCGCACGAGTTGAGGGGGGGGCACTGTCAGGATTGTAAAGATTTTCCTTCAGTCGTCTTTCCTCTGGCACGAAGCCATCCTGACACCTCCCAGCCCACACCCCCCACCTCCGCCGTACACCACTTCAAACACAGTGACACCAAACTCAAGTGAAAGGGAAAAGATTTGAAGATAAAGACTAGCTGGCCACTGTTGTCCTCTCTCACTCTCTCCTCAACCCCAGGCTAAAGTCTTTCTTCTCGGCCTCTCTCTCTTTTAATCTGTCTCCTCTCTTCTTTTGGCTACTGTCTCCTCACTGTAAGTGGAAGACAGATGAGCGTTGTCCCTAACAATTCTTAACCTCTCCGTCTTTCAGCCAGAGGCTGGACTCCCTAGCTGAGCTGGACATCGTTGAGCTGGACTGGCCGGATCGACTCAGGCTTAAAGAAATTGTCTGGCTGCTAAAAACGCTAAAATGAGTATCGTCTTCACAAGTCAAAGAATGTTTTTCATCCACGGAAAAAGCTGTGATTGATAATGGCAAGAAGACAAACTCAGTTTGTCTATAATTGTACATGCATAACATAATGCACTGTACTAAATGTGTAGCCCTAATCACAAGCATGAGTAAACATACCAGAAATAGCAAACAATTTATACAATATCTTATATAAAAATGAACAGATCATTTTCTACCATTGTTTTATCCAGTATCTCGTAATAGTTAGCAAGACGCGTGTGCTTCTTCTATATCAGACACGTTAACGCTTTTGCTACACAGTCTCGTGAATTTGGAAACGTGTTCACTGCATATTCCATTTTCCCCGAGTCATCCTCTGAAAGCAGAATCTCAGCCAAGACATCAGACACGTTTCACATTGACCCCAGAGCAATTAAGATGAACCGTTTCTTTTAACGACACAACAAAAGGTGTGTAACCTTGGGATTTAATATCATCAACCGTTCAGTCACTAGTCGGGCTCTGACCGCCTGGCTTAAGCGAAAATACTTCTCCACTCGCAATTGCAAGTTGTCTTCGTGAACAGGGATCGTGACATTTTTTTCGCAATGTCATTCATAAACATGCTGCTTTACGTCATCTGCATTTTCCCGTGCGTGTCGGCCTCTCTTTTTACAGAATCTCTCCTTCCGTTTACCAGGCTGCACTTGGGCTTTTTTTTTTTTTTTAACACAGGCGACGTGACGTGCAGCTGTGTACGTGACGTAGCGGTCCCCCCAAAACCCCCTCGGAAAAACGAGTATCGCTGTCGGCGGTAAACACGTTTTTTTTACCAACCTCTGGGGGATCAGTAGTGGGGGCGGACAGGAAGTCTTACAAGCGCTGGCAGGAAGAGCTCGAATCGCCCGAACAATATGGATGAACACGGAGGAATGTCAGTCTATATCTTTAAATCTGAGGGTCGCCCCCTCCCCCCGGTCGAAACGCGCTGCTAGCCACCACGGCCCCCCCACTCCCGGCACTGGGAGTATGAAAGGCGGGCTTCAGGCGAAAACACTAGTCCGTCTGTTGTGGCCGAAGAGAGGGGGACGGGGGGGGGTTCTGGAACTGCGCACACAGCGGTGTGACCCCGGTGACCTGAGGCCCATGCCCACGATAGACACCCGCTCCTCCGCCAACGGCAACCCAACCGCAACCTCTGGACCTGGAGGTCCTGACTAAGGCACACTCCGCCCGGCCGCATGACGCAGGGACTAATGAATAGGCTCGGAGAGAGAAGAGGGATGGAGGAAGGAAAAGGAAAGGGGGAGAACGGAGAGTACATCAGCAAGGGAGAGAGGAGGGAGGGAGGGGCGTCAAATACTGTCACTGGGTAGATCGAGACGCAAGGGTCAACATTGAAATGGCACACAAGGATATATGTTAATGTGTGTGTTTACGTGCGTATCATAGTGTGCATCTTAAAAACCTTGTCATAAGGACATATTTATGCTTTATGCTTGATAGATATTGGAGTACGTTGGAGAGATCACACTGAAAGAGCACTAGGTTGAAGTGAGCCCCATGTGAAGGCAGCAGCAGGAACGTGTCACAAGGCTACCAGAGAGCTTGACATAACATTCGGGAACAGGTGAAAACCCCCTGACTGTATATGTGGGTTACCTAGTAGCAAACTGTTCCTATAGCGACTGTATATGTGGGTTACCTAGTAGCAAACTGTTCCTATAGCGACTGTATATGTGGGTTACCTAGTAGCAAACTGTTCCTATAGCGACTGTATATGCGGGTTACCTAGTAGCAAACTGTTCCTATAGCGACTGTATATGTGGGTTACCTAGTAGCAAACTGTTCCTATAGCGACTGTATATGCGGGTTACCTAGTAGCAAACTGTTCCTATAGCGACTGTATATGCGGCAGCAAACCGCTGCTATTGTGACTGCCTCAGAGTAGTAAGTGGGGCTTCATCGTGGGCGTTCTTTTGGCCCCTCTGCTATAGCAGATTCACCTTTGTACTGGTCAGCACCACCACAGGCAGACCCAGGCTACCAACCCCCACCTCTCTCACCTGGTGACATTTTTGAGCGGGGTTCCTTCCTGCCATGTGTCCCATGAGAAGCTGATGGATGGGGCTTGTTCATGAAGCTGCAACCGCCAGTGATCAATCAAGTCCGGTTCGGTGATCTGGGTTCAGGACTGACGTTCTCCACAGATCAGCTCCCTCTTTCTCTCAAACGCTCAAGACATCTGTCACAGAGTCGACACACACTGACTGCTGTTCCTGACTGCTTAGCGTCTCCCAGTTCTAGCGGGACGTTTCCCTTCAACGTTTTCTTACTCGGAAACATTATCACTACGACTGAAGACTTTTAAGTTAAGCGCGAGTGTTCTTCGTACTTCTCAGAAACCTCTCAACCCACCAGGGACACGTTTAGCACGTAATCTACTCAACGTCACATCATTTGGCACACTTTGATCAAAACATACAGAAGCAAGAAACATGAGCCTGCTTTTATCTGAGTTATCAGAAAACAGGGTGATTCAATTCAAATCTAAGCAGTTAAAAGAACACAACTTCCCTATAGTATATAAAGGGTTAAACACGTGAGGCAAGGTAATCCTAACACACGTGTGCCAACAGCATGTAGGTCTTTAATGAGAAAAACTTATTCTCAAAAAGTCCAGAGACAGAAGAGGGAACCCCAATGCATGATGCAGTACAAGAAAAACTCCTGTGACTTCGATCCTGAAGTCTGCTGTGGGCACAACTCACCTTACTCTAACCCTCTCGGTGCAAAGTACCGACATCAAGGGGAAATGAGGGCAAACAAAAGGGCAAATCAGAAACAGACAACTGGGTAGCGAGATGAGAGGTTAAGTTGCTGTTTATATTGTTCACAGCTTTCCGTAGACATACAGAATATTAATATCAAACCGGTTAAATGACAGCTACATCAATAACGCTGATTGGTCTTTATAATGGAGAACATAAACTGAAGAGTCATACCGAATAAATAGCAGGTTAAGCACCAATGTTTCCCCCGGCTCAATTTGTAATGTAGGCCTGCTTAGCCCCTGCTCAATGTGATGCACTAGTGCCATCTACTGGTAGAAATAGAGCACAACACAATAAAAAACAAGTAATAGAATGAGATTACACAGACACACACACAACTGAGGCTTTAGAAAAGTGTTTACTAACTATTCTTTTCATAAATATGTACAAAAACTTTGTTTTGCTGCAATTTATGCAACAACAAAAAAATGCATTCCTTGTCCATTACCCAAAATCCACAAGAACAGTGGTGGAAAAACTGACGGCCACAGTATCGTCTGATGGAAACCGTCTGGTGACTGGGCCACAGATCAGTTTCCTGTTCAACGGGTTAAAGCGTTCTCATCGCTTCCTTTTAGCTTCAAACTTGTAGATGGCAGCTGAGTTGGCTGTTTCTTTGCTGACTCTTACCTTCTTGTTCTTGTCCTAGACAAGGAGACAGTTACAGGATGGAATAAGAAAGGGTCTAGACAAACCCCATTAGTTCAATTAACTGGGGAAAACCTGCGCTCCTACTGACTTTGCTAACGACTGCATTGCGTCGTGTGTCTTTCGAGCCGCCTACTCACGTGCAGGTCTTTGCGGGTCTGAATCTTCTGGCCGATGACAAACAACTTCTTTTCCCGGTCGATTCGCTGGGAAAGGACCTTATACTGGCTTTTCCTCTGCCTGGCCAACATCTAGTAGAAGGCGAACCAAGCACAACCATCAGCACAAGTCATTGTGAACAAACACTAGCGACACAATCAGACATTCATTGCGGCTGGTGTAAGTGCCGTCACAGAGGCAAGCCGGATGTTGATTCAATGCACGCCCTCTGGGAATGCTGTCCTGACTGACCTTTATAGAGCGAGAGGTGACTGCGCCCTGGATGGACTTGCTTTCCAGTGTTCGGAGAGTGGGCCGGTTGAAAACTCGGTCCACCAGCTCTGGTGCCGTATCCAGGTGGACGGCCAGGTCAAAGCTCGCAACTGCGGGAGACGGCAAAAGAAAAGAAAAAAACAGGAACATGGCAGTTACAGATGCACTTTAGAAAGCAGAAACCAGTGAGCTTACAAATAACTGGTCAAATAATGAGAAATAATCACATGGACAGGGCACACCCCCACTCTACTACTCTGAGACATCTGAGCACACCTACTCTTCAAAGGAGTATGAAGTATAACAAACTAATTGGATCATCCAATAGTTGAAGGAACCGCAACCTTATCCAATTATAAACAACTCATGCAACTGTATACACCGCAGTTAAAAAAGCTACCAACGTTAGTCTTGAATGTGCCTTAATGTAAAATATGTCAAATCATACAAAATAAGGTAGATTTGTTAGCCAATTATTAGTACCTGCTTTCTTTGAGTCCATGAAGAAAGTGTGCTTGTTTTTCTGTTTGGAGTCCGCTTCCAGAAGATGGAGTTCCGATTTTAGTCTCTCGATTTTCTGAAGACAATTTAAAACACTTTGGTCTACAGTTTTATTACTGAATACAAACATTATCAAAGTTAGTGACTAAACAACAACAACAACAACCAACCGGAATGTTCTAAACCTAACAGCAAAATGATATCACATTTCAAAAGGAAACGGTGTACTAACACTGCAAAATGCATTTAACCATATATTTTCATTTTAAACTAGAAAAAATAACATTTAAACACATTTGAAAGAATAATGTACAGGGAGCTCCTAAGAGCGTTTCAAATTTTATATAAATAAAAGAATAAACTAAAAAGCTGCCATAGAGGTATGTTTTACTGTTGACAAACAATATTCTTCAGGTTTCTTCCATGTGAAAATTAATATTGCTATTGCGTCATCTTACAAAGTATGAAAAGCCTTGGTTTAAATTACGTGCAAAAATAAACAGTGTCATGTATATTGCTAGCCAGCTGTCAAAATGAACAATTTGCTGGCTAGCCAGTTCAGTAATATGCAAAAAATAGGAAACAGAACTGACATTGTTACACAAAGATATTATTGAATAAATAAACTCAAATGTTACCAATCTTCTACCTTAACAAAGCGCATTACGCAGGACCCACGTCTCAGCCAAGCATCTCTGTGCTTTCCTTTCCCACGTCTCTTTCACAAATATGCCACACAGTGTTGATTTACTATTTACATGTAGCTGGCAGGACTGAGCCAGATAACACACAGAAACAAATCTGAGGTCTAAACCAGAGCAGCGCATTAAAAGTTTCTTATTCGCAATAATATCAGATTTAACGATTCCGATAATTGGAAAAACGATGAATATTGGATCCAATAATTAGCCAGGCTGATAATGAGTCAACCCAGTAAATGGGAGAATCATTATAGGATATTTCAGTTCTCACCTTGGCCTCAGACACCCTCTTCAGCTCCACATATCGGAGGTCCTTCGTCCTCATCAGCTTCCTCTCCTCCTCCGTGGTCGTCTCCTCCGCGCCTTTAACTTTGTTTGACACATGTTCTCCATCCTTCAGAACACAAGACAACAACAGGCAGTATGCTACTATCAGACTGGTACCAACAGCAGGGACATGTTCTCCACATGTTCTCCATCCTTCAGAACCCAAGACAACCACAGGCAGTACGCTACTATCAGACGGGTACCAACAGCAGGGATGCAATTGGGCCCCGGGAAGACTGAAAACACACCATGTCCATTTTGCTAACACCATTTTATCAGCGTTATGCCACTGGCTTGACAGTAGCAGAACACTGCTAACAAGCTACACATGTAGAACTAGGTACCATCTGTTTGTGTACATATACGAATAACATTGGATGCTTAGGTTAGGTTTTTCTGAGCAGAAAAGAGAATATCCAATAACAGTTTTAATGGAGTCTCTGACCTTTCTTGTTAGTGTTTCTGCACACAAAACTGACGCTCAGAATAGTTGTTTTATGTTTTCTCGCACCATCCCTCTCTAAACTCCGTTTAACTGTTTCTGAGATGCTGGAACTACCACGTCTGGCACCAACAATGTAATCACGGTCCAAGTAATTTGTATCATCGGTCTACACGGTTCTAATGGCCAAACAACAATCCATTGACTGTGTCTGCATGCATAACATATCAAGTTGCAGCCACGTGATTGGCTGTGAGGGTATTTGTGTTCTGATTATTGGCTATTGGGGTATTTGTGTTTGGCTTTCATTGAGAGTTGTTTTTGGACAGGGTAATGTAAAAAACAAGGCACAAGTAGATGTGATAATTACCTGTGAGGAATAAGAGAGCTACAAAGATTTGAAGTATTCAGCTATTTCTGTTTTTGTTTAGAAACATTGATTTCTAAAGTTGCAGTTTGGCACTTATTTTTTTCTAAACCTCTGCATTTGAAATCAAATATGTGTGCCATATGTTGTTTACATGTGACTGATTTTGATACAACACATACTGTGTCTGCCCACACAAATAACATGTTAGGCAATATTCAGGGACTTGTTTTGGCCCAACAGCACATCAGTGGAAAAAAACACCAGAATTCGTCTTGCACTGTTATTCTTAGCTGTGAGAGTGTTCTACCAAAATCGTTGTAATAGAAAATAAATACAGGTGACAGCTGAGGGAGAGGACTTGTGGTCAGTGAATAAACATAGTAAGTACTTGGTCAGCATCGATGGTGAAACACAAGATGTGTAAAACAAATGAAGTGCATTCTAAGGGACGACTGACCTTCAGCTGAGAGCTGATCATCTTGAAGTAGAACTCATCTGGGTTCTTGTCCTGGGCTTTTTTACGCAAAGCAGTAAGTGTAATCCGTTTCTTAGAGTAGTCACTGAAAGAGTCAGAACACAGGTCAAATCAGCAGGTACAAATATACAGCTACAACTAGCAAACTCATTGTGTTTAGAAATAGATGAATAAGAGTGATTTAATTATCCAGGAATTAGATATACATACTCTGCACGAAGTTTGTAATCCTTTTTCTTCTCCAGATGCCCCAGGTGATTTCTGAAACCAGGCTATGCATATGGATGGGAATAAAACGGGTTAAATAGCTAACGTTAGATGACTACTTGAACAGCATGTATCAAATGTGTTCATTGTCATTGGCTATCTAGTAACATAGTGGTGTCATAAACGATCCTTAATTAATAAAAAAGGTATCAACAGTTGGTGCTTTTATATTGGTAAACATAACGTTAATGCAATAATAGCTAGGCTAAACTAATAGCCTTGCTGCTACATCCTTATTCTTACCTGAGATCTCTCTTTGTGGTTTTTCTGTTGGGACTTCAACGCCTTTCTAAACGAAGACATGTTTGACAAAATTGTAATACAGATAATAATTTGCAGGGCTGTTCTTTGTAAAGCGAAAATCTTCGAGCTAACTAGCTGCTCGCCACATCCAAAGGAATGGAATTATTCCTGCGCATGACACGTGGGTGAACCCGGAACTGGAATTATTCCTGCGCATGACACATGGGTAAACCCGGAAGCCTACCGGAAGTTTCAGGGCAGATTCGACATTTCTTCTCCTCTAATAGTTTTCTGGTTCTCTTAAACAGCGAGATATATGTATATGTTTCAGTAGTTAGGAAATATTCAATTTAAACTATAGAGACAAATCAGGTGGTTATTAAAAATAACTTTTGCCCATTCTTAAACCTCTAATGTAGATCCAAAGTATGTATCAATTATTATGGGTATGTCCTTTTCTGGCAGATTATTTTGTGTTTGACAAACAAATTGAATATTTCATAAAGGTATGTCCGTCTCTGGATGTGGCCCAAATTTGACAACCCTGGCCTATCATGTTCGGAATAAATAAATCCCAAATGTGTCTGTTGCAATATTGGCAATTGATCAACGGGTGGCGCTGTTGCACACATTCTGAGAAAGTACTTCCTAATATTGCAAGGGACCAAATGATAGAGGTTCAAGTGTTTAGAAAGCACCATTCAAGTAGTCATATGCATTCACTGCAGTACTGTAGCAGACAATATGTTTCTGTACCCCTTCAGAAATAATTCTGCAAGCAAAGCTAGTTTTAGACCTGTTTTAGAATAACTACTAAAGCTAACTGTTTGCACCCATACATTTCATCCAAACCACTGTTCAGTAATGAATGTTAACATTTCTCCAGCCCAATTCCATGGGATGTTATTCAGATAGGGGCCCAGTGAGTATGCTCTGTTATTATTTCCATGGCCGATTTAAAACTTTGATTTATGTGAGGGTGACTTTATACGCTTTACTGTCGCTTTAATGGCTGACCTTTGACATTTGTTCTTCACGCACACCAAGTCTGATGCCAACATCCTGCTACAGAGACACTGAGTACACACCACCGGCCGCGTTAACGTTCTACGACATTCTTAATCATCCACATCCATCAACACGATTGTACTGTCACAGTTTGCGTGAGGCCAAGCTTGGAACCAGAAGAAGACTCGTAACAAACACAAAATCACTAAACTGCTCAGTTGGTACGTCTCAGACGCGGAGTTGAAGCTCCAAATGACTTTAGTCACTGTAGTAAAGGCCTGTGTAGCCGAGGAGTTTGGTTAACACCATACAGATAATATGTTGTGTTTGTCTAACACTGGTGTTTCCTGCTGGTGTCCAGAACACCATTTTGGATTCATGGGGCGCATTCTTCTTCTTTGACATGGCTGATGCCTGACAGATATTACAACACTTTGATATGTCATTTACCTATCAGATGACGAACACAACCTTGAAGAGAACGACCTGGCTTTTTTTTTGCTGTGTAGACAGTTATGATAAATGAATAATAATTGTAACTTTTTGTATACCATATAACTTTTTTATTTACTATCTGGGGAATTTGTATTGTAAATGTATTGCCTAGTTTTAAAATACAAAATCTTATCTTGGCTTTTTAGGACTTTGTTGAAGAACAATTAAGGGTTAGGACAGATCAAAACCACAATGTATCATGGGTCAATTAGATTTGACTGATCTACAAAAATATTTTGCTTATGATGTAAGGTGATTTGTGTCAATTAATGAAACAATCAATGTCCTGGCACTGTGCTATTGGCTAATACATACTGCGCCTGAGCAGCAAACACAACCTATTTTTGTAAATAACTTCCCAAGACAACTGCCACTTTTGAAGGACATCTCAGGGGATCTCCCCCCCTCGCTACTCTCACATTCCCCTGACCATATTTCCGGCTGTGTCCAAACATGTGAGGACACAGTGCACGAACCAGAACCGTGTTGGGAATCACGTCCCCTCCCCCCGTTTCTCTGGCGCTATTGTTTATTATCATTGCATCTACCCCGTGTTCTGTCGTGGTTTGTCGTCCCAGACACGGAAAGCAGGCTCTTCTCCTCAGTGAAGTGGTTCCATGGCCACAGCATTCCATGTTGAGGATAAGGGGTTCACAGAACCTCCTTGGGGAATGCCGCTGTCTCTCACCACTTCCTGATATTAGGTTCCAAGGAGGGACCAGACACGCCACATTGACACCCACTCTCTGTTCCTCCTTTTTGGACGGGTCACAGTCTCTGCCAAAAAAAAAGTGTTCAATTTGTGAGGTTTGTTTAGCCTGCAAGCAGAATGTTCTTTGGGTGACGAAAACCCCCTCAAAATGCCTAATTGATTATACACGATGTCACCCTATATTATTTCATCACTTTCATCAGTACAAAACTCGGACATACGAGCCAATAACATGAGTCTGATTACCAAAACGCACACAGGTCATTCAATGATTTATGGGTTAACTATGTACATGGGTACTGACTAATCAGCCCCCTGTGTTATTTTGCGTAGGATTTCTTCATTTCTCAGAGCCTGTTGAATTATTCGATGTCATAAATAGTGGAATGAAGTTTGTGAGTCATAGCAAGTAGAGGGGGGCGAGGAAGACGGACGTTAGAGGGTTCACCGGGGGTCAGGCATTCTGGGATGCCCTTCTGCTGGCTGATCTATGGCCTGTTTTTTTTTATATGACTCTGTAAAAATCCGCCAGTGACATAAACCCACCGGACAGTGGCTGAACTCAAAGCTCTTGTATGTCTATCTTAAGGCAGGCCGACGCCATCACGAAGAGCCTGGACAAGAGTAACTCAGTAGACACGAAGCTAAGAGGGGCTGTTCACCAAGGTCTTACGAAAAGAAGACGAAATGAAAACATTCACAAAGCTGTCGGAAGACACTTAAATCGAAATACATAAGGAACACTGTGAAGCAACTGTATTAAAAATAGATGTTGTTCAAAACTTGCTTTATTCTTATATGACTGATCCATCCAGTTGGATTTTCATTGGAGATTTGATGTTGGATGTTCAAAATCAATTAAAATCAAAAAGTGTAAAGGTCCATTTGTTTAAAAGTTCTGCCAAACCAAATTAAAAAGAAGACACGAAAAACAACTCTATAGGAGAGTTCCCGTTCGCTCCAGTGCTCCCTGAGAACATGGAGCAGCGGTCCTGGATGTTACGCACACCGTCAACTCTCTCACCGCAGATTCCTGTAAAACGTAAATCATCTGTAATTAACTGCTAAGTCTGCTGCTTATTTTCTCCGCTTGAGTTTGTGGTGTATATTACCGGATTACCTGTTTTATTACGGGTACCCGCGGTGAGGCAGAACGGGCGGTGGACACTGCTGTGAGACATGTCGGATATCTGGAGGGGACTAGAGTTCACCTCAGGATTCGGCTCAACCAGCTGTGAGACGCAGACCTACGTTACCTTGTTGTCTTTCATTTACAATGTGAATAGCCTACGTTGTATACTTGGACGAGTAACCAGTTGAACATTACGGCTCGAAAAGCAAGCGATGCTTCTTAGACGTGGTTCAAAATAGCTTCTATATCCCATGGTGACCCGTTATGGCTAACCCTCTTAGATGATTTTACAACAGCACTCTTGAGAAATGAAAATATTATTTTAAGTGGGTTTAATTTAATTTGACAGACTTATTGCAGCTGATGTGTGTTGAGTGCTTTCTTGTAAAGTGGAAAGTGTATATCTCCTAAGTGGGTGCTACAAATGAATGGTAAGCAAGATTTCTCCTTACTCTGTTAATTCCTTTAAAGTACCTCGGTTGGAAGAAAGCTGGTTGATATATATATTATTATTCTTACATGATATTGACCTAGTTCAACTCAAAACACGTCATGACTTATTGCCTATGTAACTTAATTATATTCTTTTTCACATTGTCAATCAAAATGCAAAATGTAAATCCATATTCTAAATGTATCATGACAGGTGTGGACTATGATGAGAAATGAAGAAACATATTGTTATTTTTGCTATAATGGTTCCAAACCCAACACAACACTCTGGCCATGTTGGGTCTGGAACATAGTTAGCCCCAGTGCAGACGATGCTCAACAGCTGGAGCTGGCAGCAGGTCAAAGGCAGAAGAGGGAGCTGAACCGACAACCTGCAACCTAACTTCGCTAACTAACCTCGAACCAAACACCATGAAATGTCTAATGGATTAACATGCTGTACAAAATAAAGGGAAGCAAAATGAGGACATGTGTGTCATATTTATGGTTAAATCAGACTCTGTGCATGTTTACTGGTTCAGATTCAGAGCAGCAGGGATTAAACTTCTTGAAGCCTAGCTATTGTGTCGAGTTCTGCGTTGGGTTACAGACACGTCTTAAGTAATCCAGCTATTCTTCCCAGTGATGAATAGAGCAGCTCAAACCATTATAGTGCGGTAATTTACTGCGCTGGCCTGACAAGCTCACGCCCAGGCACGGATTTAGAAAGCAGAGGCCCCTGGGCACAAAATCTTGGAGGCCCTTAAACTTTAATTGATTAGTAGTTTATAGACAGAAAATATAGATTACTTTGTTGCTGCATTACGACAAGCACTATATTTGAATACAATATCCCTAAAAGCATGTTTCGGGTGTATCAATATGGGGGTAATACTCAGGTGTCCACTTGTTTATAAATTATATGAAAATGTACCCCACATACAGTAATGCTATGCGAGGTACCAAACCAAGTGTAACTTTATTCATGTAAAATGGGAATATTTCAATGCATATTCCAAATATATATGTAAAACTTAGCATAGCCTATAATGAACTATGTGTGTAGCTAATTCTCTGCTTTGGTAGGACCGCTAAAAACCGCAACTATAGCGATACTTTTCTGCAGCAGTGTTAATTTCGTTGACGAAGACTATGACGAAAACTATTCGTCAACGAACCGTTTTCACGGACGAAAACTAAACGAAAACGAAATAAAAAGTAATATATTATGACGAAGATGTGGCGAAATATAACTGACATTATCGTCAACGAATAAAAACTATTACAACTATAAATATTAGGCCGGGACGAATCGACAAGATATCCAATCATAACTACCCAGTATTTTTTGCACTATAGGGCGCACTAGATTATAAAGTGCATTGTCAATGAAGGGTCTATTTATCTTCGCCTTCACTGGCGGATGCTGTGATGCTGAACTCCTCGTTGCCAGCATCACAGGCACAGCAGGCGCCGCCAGGCTTTTTATTAGCGTCGACCAGGGGCGGATTTAGTAATTTGGGGGCCCCAGGCGAAGACAGATATGGGGCCCCTTAACTCTATTCTCACCCCTTAAATCCTTATAATCAGAACAACGAGACCTACTTGCTAGATGTCTTCTCATCGGGCATTCACTGACACACAGAACTTCTGTAAAGATGTCCAGAGTGACATTCGTCTGAAAGAAAATAAACATGTGCTTCTTTAACAGAAACAACATACCACTATCACTGTAAAGACACAATAAATAGTAGAGATTTTGTAATGGATGCAAGCATTTACCCTTAACTTCCATGGTCTGTTGACTAGACATGAAGGTTTGGTTATACTGTCTCTTGTATTCTAAAATAGAAAAGGTTAACAAATGAACAATGCAAACACAATTCAATAATCTCTCTCTCTCTCTCTCTCTCACTCTCTCTCTCGCTCTCGCTCTCCATTTTTGAATTGACTGGGTTAGTAGAAGGCTGGTGGCTGTCTCTCTCTCTTGTAACTTTTCTCTGATTAAAACTTCACCTTACAAGCCTTGGCCTCAGCGAATCTTGCTATCAGTGACTCTGTGTCTATTGTCTTCCTCATTTTATGCTCAATGGAGAGAATAGCAAGGGAGGACAGTCTGTCTTGTGACATTGTTGTTCTCAGGTAGGTCTTGATCAGCTTTAGAGATGAGAAGCTTCTTTCACCTGAAGCCACTGTCACAGGAAGGGTTAGAAGGAGTCTGAGTGCAATAACCAGATTAAGGGTGTGACTGCCACAAGGAACACTTAAGGCCTTGTTGTTCATGTCCAGGACTCTCTTCTGCACACCCTGTTTATTGCCTTGCATATTACTGCCATTATCGTACGACTGGCCACGGCAGTTGGCAATATCCAAGCCTAGTGTTTCTAGGTGACCTAAAAATGACTCACATAAGCCTTTTCCTGTGGTGTCAAGTACATTAAGAAAACCAACAAAATGCTCTGCGATGGACACACCTTTGGAGCTCTCACCGTTGACAACTCTTAGCACCACTGACAGCTGCTCCTGGTGACTCAGATCTGGAGTGCAGTCCATGATAACAGAGTAATATTGTGCGCTTTTTACTCTCACTACGATGGCATCAATTGTGTTTTTGGCCAAAAGTGTTATAAGCTCATTTTGAATGTGCTTGCTGAGGTAGGTATCACTCAATTCTTTTGCCTGAATTCTCCTCAGATGTTCCTGCATAACTGGGTCAAACTGAGCCATCAATTCAATTTGCCCAAGGAAATTTCCATTCCTTGGTTCGAACAATTTGTCTGAATGACCACGGAAAGCTATGTTCCGTTCTGCCAAATGGCTGACAATAGCAATTAATCTGCGTAAAACCTCCTTCCAATGGTTTACTTCAAGAAACATTGACTCCTGGTTGATTTTGTCAATTGTTGTATTTGTGTTAAGCCGCTCCAATAAATTGTGCCAACTACTCATGTTTACGGTGTGTTCATTTGATCTTTCGTGTTGCTTAACATGAATGAAAGATTTTCCAGTTATTAAAACCTTCTCCACTTAACGGCTTATCTTTCCTGTTTCCAAAAAGGCGGCAACAAAAGCACACTACACAATCTTTACTGTTACTATACACCAGCCATGTTCTAATTATTTTGTCTCCGTTTTCATGTGAATTGAGTAGTTGTTAACTGTAAATCTGCGTCCTTCATTATTTTTTGGGAAGATTTTGTCCTTAATTTGAATTGGCCCTTTCCTTACTAGTGAGCAGCGGTCTCTATCTGACAGAGGTTTTGGCCAGAGCGCTGGGTCATCATCTAGTGTAGTCATTAAGACATGTTGACGGGAGAGATCATCACTTGCATTGTCATTTTCAGGCAGTGGGAGAAAGACAGTTTCAATATCTCTATCACTTTCATTAGTGAGTTGTGCCGTTTCAACATTACTATCTTCCTGACGTTGTTCATATGTGACCGGGTGGGGAGATGCTACAGGTGTGTCACACATGCTGACAGCACTTGTGCTAGCTGCCGCATCACTTGATGTTACCGGTTGAGAGAAAAAGGACGTTACCTTCTGGAGTTTTAGTGTGGAAAAAACTTTTTTACTCTCTTCTTTTTTCTTCCTCTTTTGTGCTCCGCTCAGATAATTTCGCTTCATTTTGATGATTACTATTTCGTATTCCCTCTTAACTTCTCTAACACATTAACCTACTGATAGACGTTCTTTGCTCGCAGCGGAGTTGCAGCATTGGAATAGTCCAAAGTAGCAAGGAGTTGGAGGGGGAGCCTGCGTTTACACAAATAGAATAAACGCTCTATTATTATTTTTAATGATACTTTTCAGGGTGGTTGTGATTTATAATCCATTTGTATTAAATATTATAATTTTTTTTAATCATGTAAAATGTTCTATGTTGTCTTTCAAGGGGCCCCTGGCAGCTGGGGGCCCCCAAGCGGTTGCCTACTTTGCCTAATGGGTAAGTCCGCCCCTGGCGTCGACGAGCCGACTTTTAAAAAAAGTGGAGATGGTTGGAATATTTCTGATCATTACATCCTCTCTGCTATCCTTCTCCCTTTTGGCCTTTCGTTTTGTGGCTCCACCCTTTTTTAACCATGTTTGTTTGATGTCTCTCTTTTTCCCCTCACTATCACTATCTTCTGTCTTGCTTGCCGCTATCAACAGTTTACGCGGTAACTCATTGTCATCATCAGACACAGCCGACAGCCAAAAACTGATCATGATACTTTTTTGTGTGTAAATAAATTATTATTAACACACATACACACAAACACACATTCATTAATTCATTTTAATTTAATTAATAATAAAAAAGCCCACAAAGTTAGTGGGATCTTGGAGGCCCCTAGTGGTCGGAGGCCCCTGGGCACTGGCCCAATCATCCCGGTGGTAAATCCGTGCCTGCTCATGCCTCTATGTAAAATTAGAATTCCTAATTATGGGATGGAGAAGACTTAAGGAGTATCACAGAGCCCATTCTTTCAATAGTATTCCCAATCAATATTGAGGACTATATTGTCATCTCAGGAGGAATATTGTGTGAACAAGGAATGCTTATCAATGTATTGAGACATGTAGCGCGTTCATATACGAGTATCAGGTGTGTAATATATGTAAAATATAAGTAATATCTGTTACTGTGGAATGTAGTTATGATTGAGACCAGGGTTTGATGTCAAGACCATATCCACTTAGTGACTTTGATCAACGACAGTATCTTTTTTTTAATCTACATTTATGTAGGATATCATGACGGGTTCCAAGTTGAGGCGAGCATGGCTTCCTTTTAAGAACAATCAAAGCGGTGCTCAAAACGATTCCCTCGATCCCTCTGACGCATTTGAGTGTTTCTGACATTTTATTTTATCACGTCTAATCTTTTAAGGCCTCAAGTTGATTCATGAACGGTCTCGGTCAGAACCGGCATGTGGAAGGAGTTTGGGCTGAGTGCAAAGCCATACAAAAAGGTGGGCAGGTGGAGCTAGGCATTTGTCTCAATAAAATGTCCTGATCCAAACAGATCACTTCAGAGAGGACCAACTGCCTGTAGGGTAGTGCTTGTGTCAAGATCGTGTTCTACTGGCTCTTGCTGATGAAACATCTAGATTCGCCTCATGTCTATATCCGTATAGGACCTCGTTTATAATGTTCCTAGGAGAGCTGGTCTAGAATCGGGTACCTTCAGGTCCATTTAATCCAATGTCATGATGATGACATTATACATTTATCCTGTATCAGCTCACTGACTCTGAGACACATTGCATACACAGGGGTGAGGTATTAGTTGGTCAACTGCTTTTGAACTCAACGGAAATACAGCTGTTGACTTTAACATGGCGAGCACCCCCTCATGTTGACTCATGTAACTGAAAACCAATGTCCAGTCATATTAAGGATGTGAGATGATGACACACATTGCTGCAAGAAGCGTTAGAAAGTTCATGCCGTGGTTAAGAAAAAGAAAAACCTGTACTAATACTGGCCACGTATATGTGAAACACATTTGACATCTTTTTGAACTTCCACCCATACTGCATAATGGACACAGACGGTCACACAGACGGTCAATTAGCTCATAATTTACCGTAGTCTCTGTGTCTAGCTGCAGATATAATAACATCGATTTATATTTTTGGGGTACATTTAAGATGTGAAGATACTTTTTTCCAGCTAATGTAAATGAATAGCTGTCAATTAATTGACCAGGTGACATTGTCTCGAGATTATATTTAATCTGGACTTGGTGGAGTAGCCGGGTCTATATGCCAGGGAGCGGAGCGGAGGGTTCGAACCGAGTGGGAGGAGTTTACCAGGATCTGGGCGGGATCACGTGACTCGCAACTAAACTGTAGAGCTGGTGATCTGCCTGTGTGTCACTCTCAGTCATTCATTGTACTGTTACCCGGCTCACACGTACTCAAGTAAGTCAAAAGTAGGAAGGGGGAAACGGTTGCACGGTGGAATCATCTACCCCGGAGTATCGACCCGCAGACCGGCTGCATATCGCATCTGAATGTCAGGTGAAACATCGCGAGAGGTCGGATTCGACTGCCAGGTCGCGAAGGTGCATTCGACCGCAGACATAACGTCCGGTAAGTGCAATTAACATCAGCCTATTATTTAGTTGTTCATTGCTTATATGGTTCAACTCTTCAAGTGCATCTCTCCACTTTTCTGGCTGTGGAAATTCGGACTACAGAACGGCACATAATTATTTTTCTTTGCCCACTGTGTACTTTTTTAATGTATTTCAGTGTTCAATGTATTGAACTATGGAACATAGTTGTGTTGAACTATTACGTTTAGGAAAGTGATTTCTGAAATGAATGAAGGATATTGTGCATCAGGAAGGAACTTCTGTACAAATGTAGCATGTCGACTTTTTGTGACATATGACACACATAGTACACTTCATCATCTAAGAACAACTGTTCATTAAAACAATTAAAACAGCAATTGTCACACGTTTTCTGTAGAGCAATATAACCTAAAGGTTTAGATATTACTACCATAATAACGGCCATTCATTTTCTTTAATTGTGTCAAGCTCAAGAATGACTTGATGGAATCGGTTGACTCGACCCCTAAATAAGTGTTTACTCTTCACATGTATTTCAAGCAACAAATGGCCAATAGCTCCCACTGACATGATCTCTGGATGACCTATGATGTCTGTCCCCATCTCTCTGTTGGTAAACATTAGTTACATATTTACAAACACTACTTCCTGTTTATAGATGGTTATTTACTATAAATTTATCCACAATTCGGTCAAAACGGTTATGGAAGTTGAACACGGTGGAGTGGAGTTTTCCTTCGAGACCCGACTGTGACTGAACATTCTCAACTTGCACTGAGTAAAAATAGTGAACTTCCTTCTGCTTAGCACCTTAACTAATTACACACTAAGAAAACAAAGTCAGAGGGAGCGGAAGGCTGGGACTGCTCCCGTCACAAAGACTGCTTTGGGGATGCCCAGGGCCTGTCGTCGGCCCAGACAGAGGATGCCCTTTTGGGCCACATTACTCCGTCGCTTTCCCACATGACATTAACATTTGTTACCTGAGCCACAAGCCTGTCAACAGTGCTGGCATTCCTGGGACACCCTGGCACTGATGCTGGCAGCCAGCTGAGCTGTTCCTTCATTGACTCAGAGTCGTCAGAGTCCCCACGGGTGAGCTGTTTTTAGTCACCGTAGTAGTACGGGAACAAGATATGGCAAATGAACGGTGTTTGCGATGGGCGTGTACGCGGGTGTGTTTTGGGAATCTCGACCATTCCTTTAGATGACGGAATGTGTATAGTAAAACAGTGGCACACAATTGATTGTAGCATGCCTGGAATCAACGTGGGATTTCCGGGAAGCTTTCAGGCATGAGTTTTAACAAACGCTTGGGTTATAGTCACATAGGAAGTTACATTTGTGTTGTTGTCGTCGTCTCACCTGTTGCCGTCATCCACGTTACATAGGGCGATATATGGTTGACTAATCCCATTCTTCCCAGGCCAAAATCAAATCAGAGTTCAAATCTTGGTCCCAGGATACTGTTGATAGCTCCTTTTTGATTGTTAGCTGGAGTAATCATTATCCTTCAAGCGTGTTTGCACAAAAAACTAATAGGAAGCCAGGTGGCTTGTCATGATTTGCCTCTGAAGACAGGTCCTGAGCTCTTACTTTCTCGCGGCAATGAGGGAAGGCTATAACTGACTGAAACTTTCCTCAAACAGAACGTTTTATTTGTTTTTTTATTGCGTAGCATTACATTGTCACTCCTGGAATGGCTCATGGACAGTGGCTCAATGTCATGTACTGCCGTCAACTTTGAAATTACATTATAACTCTTCCTGTCCTTGTTCACCACAACCCAAGCTCCTCCTATAAAGACCAATGTGTCAGTCGTATTCTGCAAGTTGTAAGTTTTACTGACAGTTTTTCTTCACAACTGTGGTGTCTCGCATTCTGGCCTTGCCAGAGCTATATAATGTATTTGTTTTACTCTCTTTCACCAGGTCTCAATCGATTTTTGCCACTTTTCCTTCTTCACATGACTCTTTATGGTGTTTAAACTACGGCCCCTCCCTCCAGCTTTGACCGCACGGTCGCACCACGTTGCATTCTTGGAAGGTTGCTGCGTTTGCTGAAGAATAGCAGTGCTCCGGTTTGGAGTGGTTCAACTTCAGCGGGACAGAAATGAGTTGTGGTGCATATTGACTAGTTGGGGTTTGATGCCTACAATGACGGACAATCTACATTCAAGAGCTCGCAGGTTGTTGAGGACGGGAATATTGAATTGACAGTTTTTGACATTGTCCACCTTTCTTGCCCGTTTTTTCCTGAACTCTGTTTTGTTGGGAAGAACTTGCTCATTGCTTAAAGTGGAGTCAATAAGCTACCACTACATTACATTTTCTTTTCGGGGAAAGTATATCAAGCAAAATATTAAAACGTTTTTGGAGCACGATAATTGCTCATGTCTCGGACTGGTGAATTTCTGCCTCGTTTTGGTAGCCAGACTAGCCCCTAGCCACTAGTCACTTCAATAGCGTGTGGGCGTGTGCGGCGGTCAGCCGGAGTGTGTCTGGTGGGTCTGTGAATGGAGGGAAGTGACCTTTCGTTTCCTGCCTGCTTGGGGGGTTGGTTGGCCAGGTGCAGCGTGTTATTGTGAGAGGCACGCTGGTTCCTCCACCAACTGCTATGTTGGTAAGCGGCTGGAATCCGATCCGGAGATCTGGGACCACTGCAGGAGGAAACGTACGCGCTCCCGGCTCTTCCACTAACTACAACTATATGTCCGTTTGTCTTTCATTCTGTCCGTTGAGCTCACATTGTCTCTGGGCAGGGCACTTCTCATCACTTCTTCACTCGCCGGTTTCTGTAATACATTTTCATTTATTTTGTCCTTTTAATGTCATCAAACAATCCACGTCCAGTCTTGTAGGGGACTTCACAACACAATTTGCCCGGGGACTTCACAACACATTGTCAACTTAATGGCGTATGATATGAATAGCTGAAGCCAATAAAAAAAAGAGCGAGCTACGAAAGACGTTGGTGTGCAACATTTGGCTATATTCAAAACATCATAATATATGAATAAAAACATTTGTGTTTGTCTGCCAGTAACATTTTGTGAGAAAGCCCTTTAGCCCAAAATGTCTTGTGAAGAAGCAGTTCCCGTTGATTCATTCCTTCCTTATCACCCCCAGTCAAGTTCCTTCTGCTAGTACGGTATTCAGCACAGTGAGTCAGCCGTTCCGTGAACACAGACTGACTGTACAGAGTAGTGTTGAAATACAGGTTGCCTTGAGAAGGCCTGGGCCCTCGCTTCCCCCAGTCATCTGACATATTACCAATGCAGTCAGCGTTATAAACGTTATCAACCAGAAACTGGATTTAGTTGAATAAATACGACTTGTTGATTGGCCTTAATCTAAAGTGAGGTGAATAGAGTTGGTGAGAAAAAGTTCTATGAGAAATCCAGGCACGCCGCAAGTTTGTTTGCAAACGCTTGACCCCAGTCACGATGACGCAAGAATGACTGTTCTGGTTTCGCGCCATCACCTCCCTGACTAATGTTAACCCGTCGGCAATGGTTCATTATTTTAATGGCACGCCTAGACGACAGTGAGGCAGCCCGGCGTCTAAGTTTAACCATTGCGAAATATCCGTGAGCGATTTGATTAGGTGTCTTCAGGCTGTCCAATGCTTGATTTCATTACTGGGAACGCACAGGTAACCATCGCTCGTCTAAACTTGCAACCATGAGTTCTAGAATGTTCCCCGCAACCCCCGGCAGCCACAACCGTTTTTCCAAACACTCTTTCCGTGTCAGGTTGTAGCGACGCACTTATTTCCCGTCTTGCAATAAATTAGGGCCATAAACAAACATGACAGCTGAGTGGATTTCTGCTAAGAGGCCTCCAAAACCAACAAGCGAAGCATTAAGCCACGTAGAAAAGTCACAAATCGCCCAGATCGAGGACAAATCGTGAACTTCATCCGTACAGTAATGGTCACGTTGGGATGTGGTTAGTGATTTAATCATAGGACAGGCCTATATGGTTAACAGAGGCACTTGGGCTGAAAAGTATTTAGGCCAAGAATCATTTAGACAGCGCGTGTTCAATTTCATTGTCTGCAACGAGCCGAAAAAGACAAACCACTTTGCGTACGGACCTTGTTCTGAGTGTTCACGCAGCCGGGCTTTTTCCTCCGTTAAACGGAAAGTGTATACGGATATTCGTGATACCAGAATGTAAACATCCCTTCCGTTGCTGTCCCCTGTATTACTTTGTCATCTCCCATAACATCTCTTTCGAGGACAATAACCAATCACCTGAGGCGACATAGATTCTGCTAAACGTCAGAGACAATGCGAGAATGACGCGTGTGGCGTTGTATCGATCGAACCACCGATAAACTAAACGCATATAGCCACAAGCCTTTTAATTTGCCGTCTTGTCATAATCACAATACCGTGCACTAGTTTCATAGAGCGTCTGAAAGGAAGCTTCAACGCTGATCGCAGATGTTTCTTTTCTTTCAAATCCACTGTAACCAAGCAGATGGCCTTATAATCCATCACATTAAGGCATTTTGGCCTGTGCGGTGCTCGGCACACACTGGTCGACAACTGGCCCTTAACGAGGTCTACAATCAAGCTGGCTCTACGGATGATGTCATTGCTCAACCAGAGAGCATTACAGGGTGTGACATCTTTCATCAACAACAGGGTTTGGGGAGTGTGTGTAATTTGTTAGATTAATGGTTGGTTTGGTATGCGTTCGCGGGTCTTTTTTGTAACTATTTTTGACTACGCTGTACTGCAGAGTTAAGCAACTGGATACAGTTGCTTGCTGACTTTTGTCTGTGCAGCACTTGGCGTATTTATGGTGATTTTCGATGTAATATTATACAGTGTGCCTATTTACGAATACTGTATATGCACTGATCGAAACATTATGACTCTGACTACGGCTAGTGGGCTGTTGGTCCTTCAAAACAGCGCCGACCCGCCGAGGCATGGACATTAGCAGAACGTCCTGTAAGCTGCACAGTGGAGCTGCCCTAGATCAGACTCGTTGGTCCCAGAGTCGTTGAACCCAGAGTTGCGCACTGATGAGCCTCGGAAGCCTTGCTCAGATTTTTGCTAATTTTACTCACCATCTACTCTACCTAGACCACGGCGTGTCTTTGGGAGGAGATGATCAATGTCATTCACTTCACCTTTGAGAGGTCATGATGTTCTGGCTCATCGGTGTGTGATAATATTTGCCAACGCCTGATTGGCCGAAACCAATCTTTTCGACAGACGGTTAGTCTGTTGCATGTTGTTATATAACAAGTTGTTACCTTGATCATGTCCCGAAAGCGCAGTGGTGTGGTTTCTGCATGATCATGTCCTTAAGGCGCAGTGGTGTGGTTTCTGCATGATCATGTCCTGAAGGCGCAGTGGTGTGGTTTCTGCATGATCATGTCCTGAAGGCGCAGTGGTGTGGTTTCTGCATGATCATGTCCTGAAGGCGCAGTGGTGTGGTTTCTGCATGATCATGTCCTGAAGGCGCAGTGGTGTGGTTTCTGCATGATCATGTTCTGAAGGCGCAGTGGTGTGGTTTCTGCATGATCATGTTCTGAAGGCGCAGTGGTGTGGTTTCTGCATGATCATGTTCTGAAGGCGCAGTGGTGTGGTTTCTGCATGATCATGTCCTTAAGGCGCAGTGGTGTGGTTTCTGCATGATCATGTCCTGAAGGCGCAGTGGTGTGGTTTCTGCATGATCATGTCCTGAAGGCGCAGTGGTGTGGTTTCTGCATGATCATGTCCTGAAGGCGCAGTGGTGTGGTTTCTGCATGATCATGTCCTGAAGGCGCAGTGGTGTTTCTGCATGATCATGTTGAAGGCTGGTGTGGTTTCTGCATGATCATGTCCTGAAGGCGCAGTGGTGTGGTTTCTGCATGATCATGTTCTGATGGTGTGGTTTCCTGATCATGTCCTGAAAGGCGCAGTGGTGTGGTTTCTGCATGATCATGTTCTGAAGGCGCAGTGGTGTGGTTTCTGCATGATCATGTCCTGAAGGCGCAGTGGTGTGGTTTCTGCATGATCATGTCCTGAAGGCGCAGTGGTGTGGTTTCTGCATGATCATGTTCTGAAGGCGCAGTGGTGTGGTTTCTGCATGCCTCAACTCCTCAAACCAGCCTGTATGGTGGTTTACCTTATCCACTCGACGTGTCTTGCAGGAATGTGTTAATAGCTGTTGCTTTTACAGATTAGATATGTCCTTATTTTCTCCTCTGCTACATTTGTATGGCTGTTTATTCGGTGCGCAGCTGCTACGGACTGTGTTACGGACTGTGTTACGGACTGTGTTACGGACTGTGTTACGGACTGTGTTACGGACTGTGTTACGGACTGTGTTACGGACTGTGTTACGGACTGTGTTACGGACTGTGTTACGGACTGTGTTACGGACTGTGTTTTCCCTTTAAGTAAACACAGGCCAATCCCTGCTCCACAGGATGAAACTGGTGGGCCATCAAGAATGCAACTCCTTATCGGGAATCTTAAACAGCCGACTCTCTTTTTCTCCCTTTTCTCCTTCTCTCTCTATATCTGTTCCCATCTGCACGGAATAGACATTGTCAAGGGTTCACTTTCCGGGGAGAAGGCAGGTTGAGACGAGCCAGACCGACCTGCAACATGTACACATTCGGCTTCGGGCGCATGTCACCTCGTGGGCCATAAATCCACGTGTGATTATGACAAGTTGCCCGGGTCCAACACAAACAGAGCCGAGTGTTTATTTGGCAGCGGCATAAACGCAGGTTGGCACCGACGCCTGGCAGATCCGCGGCAAAGTAGACAGTGATCTGTGGACGGACACTCCGGGTGAGCGGAGGGAGCAGAACGCTTGTCATCCAGCTCCCTTTTCCCTCCTTCACGGGATGTTGGACGCCGTGGCTGTTTTCCCGGCGCAGTGCCTCCACACTCGGAGGAGCCATAAATGGGAGAAAGTGTCCTTGGCTTGGCTATTAAAGGACACCGGCTCCTGGTTCGCGAAGGAGAAGCCGGAGGTGATTTACTGTCCGACAAGCGACAGAGAGCCACTGCCAGAGATCTGTTTTGGCTCCTTCCACAGGCGAGGGGGAGTGGAGGGGCGAATGGAGGGGATGAAAAGAGAGGAGTGGCCCCAGAGAAACACATCATTACTGCTTGTAGGCACGTCTGTCAGCGACGTGTCACTGCATTGCTTCATTTGTGATGAAGGCCCTGGTGTTTAGCCGCTGTCAGCGCGTACGGATATCCAACGAAAGCAAAAGGGAATGCTGGGCTTTTATTTGATACACTGAAATAAACTTTGAACGGGGCGAATGCTTTTTTACGGTATACTTTTTCAGTTTTTGTTTTTAGGTATAACCTTGACAAATTAGAATTTGAGGCATTTTGTATAATATTCTGCCGTATGAGATCATTGGATTAATGGAATCTCTTTGTTCGGTAGGGCCCGCGGAACCCAGAGACTGAGCCCAGGATGTTTTTTGGTAATTGAACATAACTCAAACCAGAGTGCAGGACATCTAACACATTTCCCTGCTCGCAGATGGATTCCAGACCTTAAATGCCAAAGAGGTTCTGTTGATGTTGTTCTTATTGCTTCTGCTGTCGCGCACATGAAGCTCACGTTTCCCATGCTGTTCCAGGCACACAATAACATTACCACCAATCTGTGTGGCTCTCCTAAACACTCAGACATGTCTTGTGTCCTACATTCAAGTCATCAAAATGTCTCTCATGTGACTTCAAGAGATGGAAAGAACAGTGCGGGGTATCGGTAGAGAGATGTGTCCATTTTAAGAGCGTAAACATTGTCAAATATATATATTATATATATATATATTTCTATTTGTGATTTCTAGGTGTGATTTCTTTTTATTCTTGTGTATCTCCCCCTGCAACATTCATTTAATCTACAAAAATCTACAGTTTGCAAATGATGACATCACTCCTTTAGCCCTGGCGACTAAGCTGACCGTTGTAACAGATCGAACCCTGACCATGACCACCAACTTTGGCCGTGGCCCTGAGCTAAAAGGTTTAGATGACTTTTGGTCTCAGCGAAATGTGTAGCTCCCAAGTGACGTCCCCGTTCGGAGCTATTACCTCCATGGCGTCAGCATTCTTGTGCTCAAACGTGCATTCTTTAAATGCTTTGTCGGTGTGGGTTGAAGGGTTATCGCTGCTTTGCGCCGTCCGGGGCTTCTCCAGCGGTGCAAGACAAGGGCTGGGGACTCATCCATTCCGGTTGCCAGATACTGGCTTTTTCCATTAAGACTAACTCGACGTGGGTTGCCACATTCCTTCCGTCTTCATTCAAACGAACTTAACGCGAGTCAGTCTTCAGATTCCCTCTCGAGTCTCTTTCAACTTCTTGCGGTTAATTTTTTACAGATCCCCCAAAAATTCTTGGAAAGTCTGGCGAAAGTTCTCCGTTGTTTGTACTGCTCTTTTTTGCCATACGTTAGTAATTGAGTTTTCGCTTTCGAGGGGAGTGTGTGGTCTAGGTATCCAGCATCAAACAGAACCACATTCAGGGCATGGAAATGGACTTTAAACCAATGGGTTGGCAGAGAGGGGTTTGAAAAGCAGTAGAGCTTTCGACCAATGACACCAACACCATGACCTCATCCATGGAATATGCGTCTCACCCCCCTCGCCCGTGCCCTGAAAGAACCTGGTAGATGAAGATTTTGGGATACTCAAGGACCAAACTGAGAAAACTGAGTCAATATGAGGTGAATGAAGGCACTCTGTCTTGGGTCCTCTAATAGAGGAAAAGGTTGTGTCATAGTTGTTGCCATCTTTTTATATTTGTTCCCCTAACGGGCTGACCTAGATTGTAGGGTGTTTACTGTAGAGTGGCTTGGGAATTACTTTTGTCTCCGTCTTCTGTGGTCTGTGATGGTTGGCTTGGAATTACCAGCTGTGCAGTTCATCTCGTTGATTCACCCGTTGTGTGACAAACCTGTACTTTTATTTGATCGATGAACAGTTCCTAAGAGGGACGTGACTAGAACCTGATGACTCGACGCTTTAAAAATGAATAGTCCGTCCTCTAGACTATTTGTCTTTTTCTCGTTCTGTTAAAGTCCTTTACTGTTCAACTTCTTATACTGCGGTTTGAATAAAAAGAAAAGTGGCTTCGGTTTAAAACTTGCTGTCACGCTACTGGGTGTAGTACAGCATAAAAGCCTCTTGCAGAGGGAAAACCGTTGTATTTATTATAAATGTAACAAACATGCCACAACGAACAATAAAACATAAACTGGGATGAAAATACAACTTGCGCTATAGAACGACTTACTAATAACGTCAAAACCAGCTATTTGAAACACAAAAACTATAAAAAATATTAAACAATGCTAAGCAACGTGCACTAAACCCCAGAGAACTAAATGGCAAAAACGAATCACCTAACTGAAAACTGTCCTTTGTCCTACGTTTTCCACAGCGTTTCCTTTTGCTGACGGTCTCCTGAAGAACACCCTCGTTCTGTAGTGGAGCGCTATCACATGGAAATGGAGATCAGGCGTCTGATTGGAGCATAATTCAACTGCGTTATCAGTTTACTCCAACACCTGTGCTGTTTCCATTGTCTCATTGTTTATACATAGCCCAGTATGCAATTTGCATTTTATCACGTTGCAGTTACTTAGGCAGAGAAGACGAATGGTGCTTTGGATGTCCGAATGATAAAGGGATGCGAGCTGACGAGGCAAGATAAAGGCGTGACGGATGGTGGCTATCTTCTGGTATATTTCAAACCAGATTTCTTAACTCGAGCTCTCTTTCAGGGCCATATCCAAGGGAAATTCCCTGTACAGTACATTCACACTGAGGAATATCTTGGGGTCTTGATAATGGTTTGTCGACTTCACTGATAACTACAAGCCAGTCCCACATTTCTGCGACGACGAGGAAGCAATGTCCTGTCAAGGACAATATTGACAGAAATTGTGGAGTTTGATCTCTGGGCTCAATCGTATCCTTTAATTTCTTCCTTATAGTTATATCAATTTTTTTGGGAGGTAAGCATTGCTATGTTTGTCTATTCTCCACTGTTTGAGCTACCGTCTTATTAGGCTATATGGAGCTGTGGTTCCGGTTTGAGAAGAACAAACATGGAGGGAAAAAGAGAAGGGAAAGGCGAGGAAGGACGTACAGGGTAGGGGGGTGGAGGTCCTTGGCATGGCAGCTTGATTTATGGACACCTTTTGAAGTGAGCTCATTCTGGCCGCATTCATGGCCTGTGTGTGTGTGTGTGTGTGTGTGTGTGTTTGTTCTGGGAGGGGGGGAAACGCACCCACAGGTCTCAACCTCCACCGGCTGCATCACTTACAAATGCATTTCCTGGTTTCTGTGTCAATTCAGCAGCATGCGTCTGCCAGAGCAGGCTTTTCCTGCAGGCACGGGGACGTTCTCCTATCTTGTATCCTCCCTGAAGGTCGTTCAGCGAGGCCCAAGTGAAAGAGAATCAGGTGGTCCTTTTTGATGGGTCCGCCGGGAATCGTAAAAACGGGGTCGGGAGAGGTGTGTTTCGGCGCGAGCCAACCGCTCTTCGTCACTCTGTCGTCGATGGATACGGCAACCACTGTGTGCGGTATCGCCCCGGTGAAGCGATTCAGATTTTTCACACCGCGGGTGCTCACAGTTGTCATAGTTACCTGCTACTCGCCGGCTATAATCGGTTAAATCACTGGATTTGAACGAGCACCGCTTTCGGCGGTCTCCTATACCAGCGAGGGAAGTCATTTGGCTGGAGTGCGCCTATTAAACCCCAGTGTTTCTGTTCACGTCTGGCCTGTGCTCTGTCAGGTTTCGTCTACTCACTCTGCCTAAATGGCTATGACCAGGTCCCGCCCACCGTGTTCGCAGCTCACTTCCTAAATATATCAAATTGTTTGATGTTATCGGGCTCATTTATGAGCGGAACAGCCAGGGTTTGTGAATATGAGCGGTAATTAGCCTCCGCTCGAGAAGTCGGGGGAGGGGGTGCGAAGACGGGGCACGTCCCAAATGCCACTCTGTTTAGTGTGCTGTTGTCGACCAGGACCCTATAGAGTTGATGCTGGGGCGCTGTAGAGAATAGGGTGTCGTTGGGGACTCCAACTTAAACAAACTTCTGGTGTGTGTGTGTGCGTGTTTGTGTGTGTGCGTGTGCGTGTGTGTGTGTGTGTGTGCAGCTGGGTCTGCTTTTCCTGGCACAAGTTATCCTTTGTCCCCAGTGATTGGCTGCTGCCGTCGCTGTGTGTTAGTTCTGACCCATGGAGTCGCCTGTATTCCGTTAGGGCTCATAGCGTTTGTGAAGTGGTACGCGTGCATGCATGGACGCACTTGCATGTACTTGACCTTTGTAGGTGTGGAACTTTGGTCTGTGTGTTTGTTTTTGTGCGTGTGTTGTGTGGGTTGCTGTCTGGCTGGCCGGCTCCCTGGGTGTGGCTGTCTGTCTGTCTGGCTGGCTGGGGGTGGCTGTCTGGCTAGCTGCCAGGGTGTGGCTGTCTGTCTGGCTGACTGGTGGTGTTTGTCTGGCTAGCTGGCTGGCTGGTGGCGGCTGTCTCTGTCTGGCTGACTGGTGGTGGTTGTCTGGCTAGCTGGCTGGCTGGTGGTGCCTGTCTCTGTCTGGCTGACTGGTGGTGGTTGTCTGGCTAGCTGGCTGGCTAGTGGCGGCTGTCTCTGTCTGGCTGACTGGTGGGGGTTGTCTGGCTAGTGGCGGCTGTCTCTGTCTGGCTGACTGGTGGTGTTTGTCTGGCTAGCTGGCTGGCTGGTGGCGGCTGTCTCTGTCTGGCTGACTGGTGGTGGTTGTCTGGCTAGCTGGCTGGCTGGTGGTGCCTGTCTCTGTCTGGCTGACTGGTGGTGGTTGTCTGGCTAGCTGGCTGGCTAGTGGCGGCTGTCTCTGTCTGGCTTACTGGTGGTGGTTGTCTGGCTAGTTGGCTGGCTGGTGGTGGCTGTCTCTCTCTGGCTGACTGGTGGTGGTTGTCTGGCTAGCTGGTTGGCTGGTGGTGCCTGTCTCTGTCTGGCTGACTGGTGGTGGTTGTCTGGCTAGCTGGCTGGCTAGTGGCAGCTGTCACTTTCTGGCTGACTGGTGGTGGTTGTCTGGCTAGCTGGCTGACTGGTGGTGGTTGTCTGGCTAGCTGGCTGACTGGTGGTGGTTGTCTGGCTAGCTGGCTGGCTGGTGGTGGCTGTCTGGTGGTGCCTGTCTGGTGGTCTGACCTGATCCCCAGGTTTTCAGCCCCGATGACATAATGTGGTTTTATTCGTGCAAAAAGTAGTGAAGTCAGCTGAACGAGTTAAACAGCATCCCATTAAAATGAACATGCACTCCCTCGTGCACTGCAGCGACTGAGTGAAATCTTCAACATATTTGCCACAGCTTCCACTGCGGAACGCCGTGGCCTTTGGTGAACTCGGCCAGGACAGGAAGTGAGGGCAGACGTCACTGCAGAATGTTTTACGGTGCTGAGGATTATGCCGCTGTTTAGGCGTTGCCATGGGGACGTGCCTAAGAGGAGAAGTAAAAAAAGCGCTCAGGATATTACTGGAAATTACTTCTAACGGTTATTCAACCCAGTCATTTCCCCTTCAGCACTTTCCCGTAGCATTTTCTGGACATGCGTAATGTTGTTTTTTCCTCAAATAAACCCATCTTTTCAAGGTCTCGGAGAGAGAAATAGAGTAATGGTGAGAGCGATGTAGTCCTGTTGAGTTGCACTAAACACAGCCCCGTGGTCTAGGGTGGTCCAGTGGTTTAGTCCGTTGCCACCGATGCAGAGTACAGTGTTCAAATTCAGACCACTGCTCATTCAGAAAGCACTCTCTACTATCTCGTTTCCCTGTGTCTCTATCAAATGTAGCATACAAATCATGTATATGATCAACCAAATCATAATGTCATTCTTACAAATAAGAATCCAGGGGAGATAAAGCTCAGCTTAGCTGTGGTTTTGTAAGTACACTCATTCTGACTAGACAAGGTCTTAGATGCCAATACCTGCAAGCGGAAAAGGACTTCAGATGGCCTCCAAATAGATTCAAAATGAAAATAGATTTGGGTTGAAAGAACATTTTGCCAAACGAAATATTGGGCATTAACCCCAGGTTCAGGTGCCACCACAGCTGACGTGAGTGACTGTGTGTGTGTGTTACACATAATTGCTTGCAGTTGTGGCATCAGTGTGTCCACCGTGGGGTTCTCAAGTTGCTGACTCCGCTGCCTCTGAAACCCCACACCATCTCCTTGGTTCCCTCAGACCTTCAGCTGACTCCGCTGCCTCTGAAACCCCACACCATCTCCTTGGTTCCCTCAGACCTTCAGCTGACTCCGCTGCCTCTGAAACCCAACACCATCTCCTTGGTTCCCTCAGACCTTCAGCTGACTCCGCTGCCTCTGAAACCCAACACCATCTCCTTGGTTCCCTCAGACCTTCAGCTGACTCCGCTGCCTCTGAAACCCCACACCATCTCCTTGGTTCCCTCAGACATTCAGCTGACCACGCTGAGTCCGCAGAATTAGGCGACCACCTGGGAACGACCAGTTGAGCGAGGGCATTTTAGTTCTGCGGCGTGTGGTTTAGTCTCGGCCTTTGGTCAGTGTCGGTTGGAAATATAACCTTTAAATTGGGATGGGAATTTGGGGACTGATTTCAAATGTACTGCTGATGTCTTGATGGGATGCCCGGACATACACAAGTTGCAAATGATAAGCGACAGAACGTGTTTTGTTGCTATTTAAATGCATTTCAGTAAACGATCGTAAAATTCTTCGGAATAGTTTCATTTTATGATGTTCTTTAAATAAAATAACTAGAACCATTCCTCTCATTAGTTCTCCGTTAAATTCCCCAGAAGCACAAAGCTAGGGAGGTGTAATGTTTTCCAAAGGAAACACTTCTGCAGAATTTGTCTAGCAAATATAATATGAAACATTTGGTAAGCAAATACAGACTGTGGACTGTCAGTTGATCATTCAGGTCAGATCTTTAGAAACCAGGAGAAATAGAATTTGCATTGTCAGCCACCGATGAAAGGAAATATACTGCAATAGAAAGGAAGGACTGCGTGGCAGATTGGATATTTTACCACAGGACCGGATTCTGAGAGAGGTCTTTGTGCTGTATGTTTTGTTACTGGTGTCCTATCATAGCCCTGAGACAAGTCCGTACCATATATGAAAATTATCTGTTTTATTGGTCGAATCACTGACGTCAAGGAAAATACGAGTTCCACAGTCAATAGATATCAGACAGGTTCCTAGTTTGGTCTGTGAGACCAGACATAATAGTTGACTGTCTGGTGTTTGTTGTGTCTGGAGGTGGACAGTAGAGGCAATATTGTCTACCCGACAGTGAAGATATTTGATAGGAGCACCCCCTCCATTTTCTTTTCCGAAGATTAGTGCAAACACCAACCTCCCCAGAGACCTGCTGGCTTCACTTGCCTCTGTAAGGGAATCAGAAAGTACCGACCCGCCGTAACTAAATATTCAGAAACATACTCCTCTGGTAGCGCAACTTTTCCTTTGTCTTGCCTGAAACTTTTTCAAGGAAGGAGTTGGTGGACAATCAGTTTCAACTGCAGATGTTCAAACAACTTCTACCGCTCTGAACTATCTTCTCATCTCCGTGACGACCTATCTTCTATGAAGCCCCGGAGCAGGATATCGAGCCAAAATCTGCCCCAAACACCCCCCCGGTATCAATAAGGTTCCGTTTTCAAAGAGATGAAAGAGGGGGCCCAGTCTTTTCCCTGGATCCGAGGGCAGATGATGACAGGCACGGCAGCCGAGGGGGAGAGGAGGCAGGTCAGCGGCGAGGAGGATGGGTTGGCCATGTTTGGTCATGAATCTCGTCATTGCTGCTGGTCAGTGGGAAACAAAGAAGAACAAAAAGGGGTCTCCAGGGATTCAGGGCCCATGTTTGTTTGTTCAAGGAGGAATAATATAATTGGCCTCCCCAAAGACTCAGTGGCCTCTGAACACTTCTCACCCAACTCAATGTACTACCGCTCCCAAGTTTCCGCTTGGCATTGAATGAGACTAAGTCCTCGCTCCTTCTTCTTCCGTACTTTTTTTGGTGCATTTTTTTTGCGAACCACATATTTTGTTTGCAGGTTTGGTATTTTTTAATTTTGAAAATAATCTCTATAGCCTTTTTCAGATCATTTGTATCTTCACCCTGGAATCCATTACTTCACCTCTCGCCTTTTCTCATTCTCTGTCTTTTTTTTTCTCCGGCCATTTACCGGCACATACCAGCGCTGTAGAGAAAGAAAAGACAGCTGGCAGTGGCTCTAAAACCTCCTTTGGCACTCTGGTGTTGACTGCATACTTTCACCGATGTAAACCAGATGTGAAATTGTAACGTATGGCGGCGTATTTCTTGCCGTCTCTTCAAAGACAAATGTGGACCAAAATTGTAGTCTTTTGACGTCAACACAGTGATCCCAAATCTAAAGTTGTCCTTCTGTGTTGGGCGAAAGGCATTTGTATGTATGATTCCGGATCATTTTCATGTTGTTGTTTTGGAGTTGGGCGACCGACCGTGTGCTCAGACGTTGACAGTTTCGCTGGAGGGGGATGGTTGGGGTACAGCAGTTACATTTTGACTGTGCGTCATTACAGACGGGGACCCTTCGATCGTTTCTCACTCTCTTGGCAAGTAAGGCTATCAATTTACTTTTTGGCTTTTACAGAAGTCATTAAGGCTTATCGCAATTATCGAGGAGAGCTGTGGTGGTACCTCCTTTCCTTAGGTGAACTGTCATTGTCAAAAGGTTCTCTAATTCACCAAAAACTCAAACTACAAGTTAAGCCATTTTTAAGCCCTATTTATCCCTCTTGGGAACTTCACATATCCCTCTCCTAGGTGTATTCTAGCAGAGATTTGGCTCCAGACTTTGTCCTCCATTCTCGTCTCTTAACTACACCTGTCCGAAAGCCTAGGAAGGTAACAAATTACAAGGCCAGTGCCTGCAATAGGTAGTCATTTGGCCTCTTTCATGTCTACGACACTCACCCTCATTGTGCTTCTACCAGCAATCCAGGTTGTGTTTAAATTCGGAGGAACAATGACAGGTTACACTACCTGTGGCCTCACTGGAAACAATGTTTCCCTATACATGAAGTCTGGACAAGTTAGTTGCAAAAAGTTCATGCTAAAAAGTGTTGACAATTCTCCAGATTTCAGTTAAATAGGTGTCACTGGATTATCATATTATGTACAACAAGTCACTGGATTATCATATTAGGTACAACAAGTCACTGGATTATCATATTAGGTACAACAAGTCACTGGATTATCATATTAGGTACAACAAGTCACTGGATTATCATGTTAGGTACAACAAGTCACTGGATTATCATGTTAGGTACAACAAGTCACTGGATTATCATGTTAGGTACAACAAGTCACTGGATTATCATGTTAGGTACAACAAGTCACTGGATTATCATGTTAGGTACAACAAGTCACTGGATTATCATGTTAGGTACAACAAGTCACTGGATTATCATGTTAGGTACAACAAGTCACTGGATTATCATGTTAGGTACAACAAGTCACTGGATTATCATGTTTGGTACAACAAGTCACTGGATTATCATATTAGGTACAACAAGTCACTGGATTATCATATTACGTACAACAAGTCACTGGACTATCATGTTACGTCATTATAAAGTTGGGATTCATGTAGATTCGATGTACACTTTCGTATGATTTTCATTCAATGTTTGCAATGTTGCAAATCATTCTGTCCACAATGTGTCCTACATGGTCAGAAACCAACATTGCTGCCAGCAGCTCAAAACTCTTGACACTGTGAAGGGAGGTGTGATAGAGACCTCGTTTTGGCGTTTCGGCGTCACAGGACTAGACCACCTGTGTCCATATCCCCCGGATGATCATATGACCTGGGGTTGCAGAGGTTTCTATAGGGGGAGCAGAAGCACATCAAAATGTACCTTTGCCAATTGTGTCGGGGGAAATGGTTTCTGTAATTATTTAGTGATTTTTTTTGCCTAAGCTCTTCAAATTGGCAAAGTGTAGTCTTCACAGTACTGAGAGGAACCAATGTCTGTCCATAGGAAAGATCTGAGCCGGCAAAAGTGCTGCTTTGGTCGCGAAAGGTCAGTAGAGACGAACTGTGCCTGTTATGTTATTTTTTTCATCACCGCAGCGTCGTTGTCACGGTTAAACGAAGGCATAATGAATCATACCGTGTGAGATATGTGAATATTTACAATGTGAGTGGGTGGCCCAGGTTGGTCTTATCTTAAAGTAAGGAAACCGCTTGGAGACACTGTTTTTATTTTATTTTGCCAACTATGTCGGATCTGTGGCTCGGCTCAGAGGCCGGAAGTATATACAGTACAACAGATTGCACCATGGGTAATATGGGTAATATGCAAATATGCGGATTCAAGCCATTGCGGTGTGCATGTCCCGATCCTTGTTGATTTTATTGAGCAGAAAATGATAGATTGACAAAGGATTGCAAAGGCTGCACTTTTGAGATTCTGTTCCTCTGAAAATGCCTCCTTAGCCGAGGCGGATTAATTATTAGGTGTGCAGTTTTCCTAGTGAAACACGTCATTTTGGGTACGAGTTGAGAACAGCTAACTTGATTTATTTTGCCCCTGTGTGACTCATCATTTATCCATTAGATACAGAACGTGCCATTGCGGTCACTGTGTCTGTGTTTATCGGGTTGTTATAGTGAGTATATGTTTGTAAGCGGGGTTTTGCGTTTGCCGCTTTCATGAGCAATTTCCTCAGCTTCCTTTGATATGACTTCATTGGCTCACTCCGTTCTACTCAGTGACCTCCGAAGTGAAGCGAACGCCAGCGAGAACAGCTCAGAACTAAAATGTGCAAAACAGATGTTGCTAATTAAATACATACCCTAGTTTGACTTCCTTGTTCCCAAAGTCCCCCTTATCACCCTGACGTAGGCTATTCAGCAAAATGCATTGCATAAAAGAGGCCAGTCCGTTCCCAAAGATCTAAAAGCGCAGTTGACATTGACATCTCGGCGATGACGAGTCATTTTGGCCTCGTGGTTTTCTACGAGGAGTGTTGTCCTTGAGAACCGTTGAGTGTTTAAATCCCAATGCAGCGAACACTGACCTTTCCGCCCACTCCAATTAGAAGAGGAGTTGTAGTGCATCTGACACTCTATTATAAACACTGGATTCTGGAGCACGAAATAAATATGGTTGTGTACTTTGTGACATTTACATATAGCATTAGTCATTACATTTTCCTGAAGCATTGCGTAAATAAGAGGACGAGAGTGGTTCACAGAGGTTTCGAGAAGGCCTTGGGCTTGAACGCAAATGAACATTTCTCTTACCGCACTTCGTTTTGTATTTGTATCAAAGCCAGCCAAACAAGCTTACCTCAGTCTGGAAGAAATTCGGTCAGCATATCTGTGGAGCACAATGGGATGGTATGTGTTTATCCAAACCCAGTCTCTGACAGTGTCTCCTTTCTACTCTGCACTCGTTTAGGACGCGTCACTGAAAAATGTGATTTCCTGAAAAAAATGTGACTTCCTGTCTTATGTGTTCATTCCCCTAATACCATTTGATTTCTTGTTCATTTTTCTTCTCTTGTTTTAGTCCCTGCTTCTATCATATTGCCTATTTTTAGCCAATGTTTGGCCAACAGTCTTCCAATTCTGCCTGAACGATCAGCTCCTACGTTGACAATGGTTGGGAGGCATCAGCCATCAGTCACACTGACTTAAACAGAGAGGCTTTAAGACTCTATAGTCAGGCTATATATTTACACTGGTCGGATCGATTAAGGATATACTTCCTTCACTAGAAAACCCCTTGCCGGTGACTGGGTGAAGATCCATAATGCCCTCTGTATTCAACAACTGCACCCCTCAATCACATCCTTTAAAGATGCAAAGGGAGCCTACCGCTGGAAAGGTACATCAGTATGTGCCTGCAGCAGCTCTGGGAATCCAAGCAGAGTCGTCAGTATCTTGCCTCTCAGAACATCTGCCCAGCCCAGCACAAAGCAATTGTCCATTAAGGACAAACATGATTTCTACTCCAAGAGGGTTAGTTGTTAAGGTTAGGGCTAGGGGTTAAGGTTCGGGCATGACGTCCGAAACTGGAGGATGCCCATCGAGGTGTGGAGGCTAATGGGTTTGGGATGCCTAAATTTAGTTTTGATTATCTACGAAACATTCAAGATGGAACCTGATAAACGATAAACCCCATATAAATCGTCTGCCCTATTCCCTGCTCTGTCTTAACAACAATGATTTGCGAAATCATAACTGACAGAAAATGTTTTCTGGCTAGCATCCGGCCATGCTATGTAGAATTCTATGCCAAACCAAAGTCACTACTCATCCACGCCAGACATTATTCTGTTGCTTCAATCTGTTTGAATATATTTTAGATTAACTAACTGAGTAATCTCTGTTTCCCTGTTGCATCAATATTCCCTTGGTCAGTAGAATAGCTAGGAATATTTAGCGGCTATCAAGCGGCGTATCCAAGTCTGTTTCAACATTATTCAAATATTATGATGCTAACTGTGTTCCGGCCTTCACAGCTTTCTTATTGAGGGATATAGTCAGAGCAGCTCCACTCCAGAGTTACTCTTCAAGCATAGTGTCCATTTGAACACGGAGTGGTGTGGGTATTCGAAAAAGAAAAGAAAGAAAAGCTTTGCATCACGTGAGGACATTTTCAAATTTTTTGATGCTGGCATAGGATATGTTTAATAAACACATGTTAACAGTTATGTTTGGGTATAACGAATAGCAGTGAAATGTCCCTTTAAATTGAATAGAGACTCTGAAAACCAGTCAGTAAAATCAATTACACATTGGAAAATGGAAGCAATTTAAAAGCGCACGAGGTCCTATAATGTCATAGTTGAAAGGTTTTGCTGCCTTAGCCTCTTTTGCCTTGACCTTCTTCAAACACAAGCCGGCTGGGAACTGTTACACAGCGCCTATTTCGCAGAACATTAAGACTGGGGAACATAACAAGTCTCCTCTGGGGAGGTTTAGAGCCGGGGTGACTGTGGCTGGCGTCTGTCTGTGTGTGTGTGTGTGTGTGTGTGTGTGTGTGTTTGCTTATTCGTAAAGTATACAGAGACAAACAACAACTCAAGTTGTACACCAAACACCTGTTGGTTTTATGTACACGGCGTGATGTCGACGTCTAATGCGACAGGAACTTTTCGTGTTTACGTCGGCTCAGCGCCAGTAGCCGGACGTCGTCTCACCAACACGCTGATCCTCAACACTTGATAAGAGATGTTTACACATGTCCAGAAATTACAGACTTAGTATTTCGTCAACCGCGGCGGGGCATGCTTGTGTTTGTTGGACGACGTACACAGATGTCAGTAGCGTGCAAAATGTTGTCAGCCTTGCATTTCTTTCAAATAACTCAATTGTCTTGGAAAATATGTTAAAATAGATGGACTCCATAGACCCAATGTGTTGTAGCACAGCTGTCACAAACCTCTTGGTGTAGTGCAGGGAAGAGGCAGATAAACACGTTTAAAATTATCACGATAAACACTGAATGGAAAAACTACACACTGATGAAATAAACATGTGCTATACAGCGACTTGCTTAGATGACAAAGCAGTGATATAGTTCAGACAAACAACACTCTCCTACATAGAACGGAACTTTAAGTAATGAGAAGCCAAGTGAAACATAAGCCAGTGAACTAAATAGACCAGCCGATTAGCCCAAATGAAACCCGGTGTGCATAATCAAAACAACCTCCCTAGTGAACTCACACGTGACAACAGCCTTAACTGCAATTAAGCTTTTAATAGCCATTGATAATCTATATGCATCTTTGGACTGCGTGTTTGGTCCAGTAGCATTCAAACGATGCCATGCCCACATTCAAGACAGCCAACGCAGGAAGCCACAAAGCAAACGGACAAAAAAGCACTGAACGTCCTTCATATTTGATTTTGTGGAAGGTGCTCTTATCCTTGAGGGGTTTTGTTTTCTTTAAACAGACTTTAAAAAAAGCACACATTTGGTCTCATCTGTCTACAAGACATCTTCCCAGAGAGATCAAGGCATGTTCAGGCAAACTGCTATCAGGCTTTCTTATGTCTCTCAAGGGTGTAGGCTTGTATTGCGTAAGAGAAGGTTCCGGGTTAATAGATGCTGGGATTTTTACTCCTTTCTGGAGGGTCGAAATTAACCGTCTGTTTTGTTTGGGGGGGTTGTGACCTCTATTCCACCCTCCCCAAATCAACGCCCGTTTTGTTTTGTTTTTGTCCATTTTTCTACGACTATACAACCGCCTTTCATTCAATTAGAAATAGATATGTTCTTAAATGAGTTTAAAATGCTTTGTGTCTGAAGATCACTTCAGACACAAAGTAAAGGAGAATAATTTGCTTGGAATGTCATAATTTTTCGACACCTTTTCTGCAGCTTTTCGAAAATCTTATCCTATCCCAGACATTTGACGACTGTCCCTCTCATCTGTTGATGTAACATGCTGTCTGGTGCTTTGTCTGGCTACTCAGGCCTTAGCCAAATAGATGTTTTACAACGGGATCATCCCGCTGGATGTTGGGACTGGATAACAGCAGCCGCGACGGTTCCCAGCACAGAGTATGATGTCTGGCTGGATCTGAGTGAACCAGAGCGTGAGCGGAGTTTGGCCAGAGGATTAGCAGGCCCGTCAGTGGCAACGAACCGGCAACTGGGGCCGGTGTAAGCAAGTCCAGAACCAACCCAAACGTATTCCATATCCTGGGTTTGGGTTATTAAATGCCATGGTGTGATGCTGACACAAGTGTTTGGAATGTTTTGTGTTAGTGTGCTATTGTCAGGGGGTTTTCACTCTCTAGCATTGCCAAACGATGTAGCTAACTAACTAATGTATTCTTCACAACGTGCGCATTGCTTATTAAGCTAAAAGTAGTTTAGGATTGATCTAAGATCTTCAGTGGCAGCTCCTGCAGCGATGCTTCAGTGGGAAAATTGCATTTTGCATTGTTCCATATTAACCGTTCTTGTAAGTATAATTTTAACTGGGCTAAAGGGGAAGTTAACTGTTTACAAAATTGTAATCCCACTCCAGCATGACGCAAACCAAAGAAAGTCAGTTGATGTGTAGACGGATGTAAGAAGGGTAATGCTAAAATACAAGAGTGCCCCTGATGATATAAGCAAGCCTCTAAACAGCAAAAATAAAATGTTTGAGTAATACACTGTCTATTCAAGTCTACAGGGTTTTTTGATACAATTTGCATATCTGCTTTAACTGGGGACTGTCAGAAGCAGAGCGACGTACGTTGAAGCACGGATATTTACTTAGCAAAAAATCAAGGTCAGTCTTCAGTTATGTGTTGAGAGTTTGGCCATTTTTGGTTTCTGTGTAAAGATTCGAGAACAGCACATTCTCCTCCGTTGCCATGGAGAAAGTGGAGAAACTGACACTTGGAACATTTAGAGATGTTCTGCATTGGCCAAACTCTCTAAATGTATTACTCTAAACTGACCTTGACATTCGGTAACTATCTCTCAGATATTCTTGCTTTAAAAAAACATCCCTGAAAAATTTGGAAAAAAGGCAGAGATTAAAGGCAGATCTGACAAGCCACTGTATATAAGATTTAAAGTTTTGATTTGTCGCGAGTGAGGACTTTTTCCTTTCTTTTCCTTTCCTTTTATTTAGTCTGTAGGTTATTCACACACACCAGGATTCAGTTGGGTGATTAGCTGGTCTATTTAGTTCACTGGGTGTGGTTGCACTTTGCTTTACATGGTAAATGCTGCACTTTTATATGGATTGTGTTTGTTTGTTTGTATTTATCATTGAATAAAACTCCACGAATGAGGTATACTGTCTTTACCTGACTCATCCCGCACTTTACCTACCGGAATTGTGACACAGTTGACCTAAATGGATTTCCGTCAGTAGCAAATTCCTTCTAGTATGTAATACACCAGTACATGTGCTATGACTAGTGTTAAAGTAACCTTCTTTCTATTGGTGATGGTTCATTGGCTGTCCTTTTTTTGGCATTGTAGAAGTCCCTCTCCTGGGACTGCCAGTAACTACTCTGATATTTCGACATCCTATGAGCAGAATGTTTATCCTTCTAAGTCACTTTAAAGGCTCAAACACAGAGGACACAGACTGTTTCCGGGATACACTGGGAGCGAAGCAGTGTGAGAAACAGTCAAAATTGTCGTTTTGTAGAACCCCCCGACATCACCGTCACTCCATGTTCCTCTCATTTGAGGGGAATGGAGATAAAAATACAGCGGCCCCCGCACAATTCTTGTTGTGGATGAAGTAAGGGTTCAGAAAACTTGGGTCGTACACTGATGTCATGAGAGGACTCCGTGTGTGTGTGTGTGTGTGTGTGTGTGCAAGTTCATATACCCGTCAGAATTGCCCGCTGGCATTATTACTCCCTGCTTGAACCCATTACATTTCAATACCACAAGGCACAAGGCACAACAATCCACTGTAATATGTCTTTTTGTATCTGGCCCTTGTTATCCAGGCAAAGTTCCCATCGGTACTTAGGAACCTTTTGAAGCCGCTCACTACTACCTGATCGTAACTGATTGCTGGCAGGCAGGCAGGTTATTCTAGCTCAAGCCCCTCGCCTCCCTGGGGACCATAAATACACTTGTAGTTAGAATGTTTGGCCAAAAGCTGTCTGGATGTCCCGACCATGACAAGGGGATATAAGTGGGCTCCAGAACGCTGTTGATGATCCATTCCAGGTACTGAAACAGCTTGTACCCGTGGTTGTTTAGAAATATCTTAAGAAATAGTGGTCCATCCTTCACGGATCATTTGTGCTTTCATCAGACATAAGGGCCCTCAAGCCTTTTTTGGCTACTGACACAACTGGTAAAAAGGAGATCAACAGCGGGAAAGATGACGTCTGTCCAATAGGCTAACCTTCTGCAGGCGAATGCCTGGTCTTGTTGACCGCTTTGAATAGCAAGGCTGGCACTAACTCTTACTGGCTGAGATGTTAAATTTGGGTTTGATGGTGCAGCCTGAATCCTATCCCCCTGTGAAATGCATAGACAAGTCCTTAACATGAACCTTACTAATGTTTACTTTGGTTACGCCATTGAAAGAAAGTTACGTGCACGAAAACATGGAACCGCATTCAGTATGCAGAGGGTGGTTGTCACTGACGAGCCCCTGATTGAATGACTGGGTAGTGAATTATACTCGAATCTCTCAAGTCTTTGGGGGATATGTATCGGTTGCCTTACTAGTTGAAAAAGACGTAGCCGTCTAGAGATGAAACAGGGGTTATCCCAAAGCAGCAGGACTGTGACGGCAACGCTTCCTAATTTATGGCTTCGCTTATTGAAGAGGGAGGAGAGACGGTTGAAAGCTCTTCTTAATAAAGGGTTATTATTGGGAGCAGGTGAGGCCATTTTTATCTTGACTCACCAGACTATTTTAAAGACTTTGTTTCACTGAGAGCTGTGACGGATACAACAACGACACGTGATTGTCTGCGGGTGGTCTCTTTGATCGGCTATCCCGTGTTGTGGTGACTGTACTTTCTGGGTGTGTTTGCGTGTGTGTGTGTGTGTGTGCACGTGCCATGTGTGCGTTTGTGTGTGTAGGAGTAGCACAGCTATCAGACATGATTATTATGATTACTGATGGTTTGTAAATGGAGACTGCGTTGTTTTTAAATGGAGACTTGTCTGCGTTGTTTTTTACCCGGGCTCTGTGTCACGTTACAATGGGCTTTCCTCCAGTAAGGCTGTTATTATTTGTCAGCCTGACTTCATTGTCATGAGGTACTACAATAACATGTATGTATGAATGAAACCGTACATCATATTTGAACACACGTTCTGTTCACGCGTGTACCCCCGTGTGAAGTTGAACAGAGAGGCTCCGCCTCGTCACGGTTGGTGGTCCCCCGTCTCCCCGCCTCCCTCCGGCGTAAATGTTTACCGCATAAATAATTGCAGGTGAAGCGTCCAAACGTCTGCGCCTTCAAACACAACAATGTGATGATGTGCCTGACTGAAACCCGGGGAAAAGCAGACTCTTCCCACAGTGGCGTATTCAGTTTCAATCCTTTCATCTCTGAGGCAGTTGAGGTTTGATAGTATTACAAAGTTCAGGGAACAGGCGAGAGTGACAGCTCTGTGCAATTTAACTTCTCACTTTCTTCCCCGTGCATCTCGCTTTCATCATAAACCCATAAAAGTTAATAGGCCTTTTGTACAATCTCTCATACAAGTCACGTCTTTCTTCATCTCCTGTTCCCCGATGCCTTCTGTTCTTTCACTCCCAAGTGTTAAGTTATAGCAAGACTCCCAACACATTGGACTATGTAGGAGATCTAACCCAAAACCTCCACGTTGTTGTTCTTTCTAATGCAGGTTTGGAGCAGGTCACCATGAGCGACCGATTCGACTGTGACCACTGCAAGGAGTCGCTGTACGGACGCAAGTACATACAGGCGGACGGTGGCGAGGGGGACAGCCCGTACTGCATACCCTGTTACGACAGCCTGTTTGCCAACACCTGCGATGAGTGCAAGGAGCTCATTGGCCACGATGCCAGGGTAAGCCGGGCCACTAGATACCCACGGTCGGGACCATAACATCACAGTGAGCACATAAAGTGGATGGGTTGAGATTGGTTGGCGAGGGAGCACGCTGAGCTATAATATGCACGCAAACACACTCACACACACACAAGTTATCATTGGGAGTTGGCAACCTTAGAGGTTGTGTCTGAACTGTAAAAAAACACAATTTCCGATTTGTTATTTTTGTTGCATTTTTAATGTCTGGAGCAGGTCCAGACAAATCATGTTCTCTGCTCATTCCCCACAATTTGTAACCCTAAACTAATATGTTTTGCTTGTCAAAAATGAATCATTCCTATTTATTTTATAAAGCCCTTTTGCAACCGCAGTTACCATAAAGTGCCGTACAGAAACCCAGCCTGAAATGCCCTTGAGCAGGCAACAATATACTGAAGCAGAGTGGCTGGAAATAACTTGCTAAATATCAGGAACGCCGAAAGAAACCTAGAGCGGAGCCAGGCTCTGCTGTGTGGCCAGTTCACGTTTGGCTATGCTTAACCAAGATTACACACTACCTTTAAAGGCCACATCGTTAATCAAGACAGTCAAACTTTTAGGCCGTCCGAACATCTAGACAAGAAAAGTCAAATGTCAATCCAGTCTAGCAACTTGCAGTGCTTTTATTACAGATTTGTATATTAATTTCTAGGGGTGGCCCAAATACTCTGACTCAAGTTCATTAAGTTGGTATTCAAATCTTAATTAATTATTCGGAAACTTTGTTTTTATAATTCTTTTGCAACATAACTTTGCAATAGTAAGCAACACTACAGTACATTTTGTACCTTGTTGTGTATTTGCAGGAGCTGTTCTACGAGGACAGGCACTACCACGAGCACTGTAGCCACTGTAGTGATTTCCTTGTTGTATATCTGCAGGAGCTGTTCTACGAGGACAGGCACTACCACGAGCACTGCTTCCGCTGTTTCCGCTGCGACCGCTCGCTGGCGGACGAGCCCTTTACCAGTCAGGGGGAGGAGCTTCTGTGTAACGACTGCTACTGCAACGAGTTTTCCTCCAAGTGTGTGGCCTGCGACAAGACTGTCATGCCAGGTACCAGATGGAGACGTGGGGGTGGGGGGAAGAGGAATGGTGGGGCGTATCTCAAGCCTTGTCTGTCTGGTTGTCACGCCCTGTTGTCACGCCCTGTTTGTCCTCCAGCATCACCAGTTGGCACTTTTCATCATTGAGTTCTGAGTGTTTCAGTTGGTATGCTACTGAACACACAAAAAGGCATTAAGATAGTTTTAGTTTTGAGAGGTTGAAATAACTGAGTTCACTAAGAGGGAGACAGACAGGCAGGGAGGGAGGGAGGGAGGGAGGGAGGAAGGGACAATTAGAGAGGGAGGTAGGGAGAGAGAAAAGTAATTGCTTGTTTGCCTAACTTGCTGTTTATGCCAAATCCTTATGCCTTGGATAAGGGCCAAGTGCCTGATCATAACAAGAGACGATACTGTACCCTAATTCAGCACTGTATCTGCCTGAACAAAAACTGTTGTGAAACTGCAACTTTTTTCCAGGAAGAGTGCGGTTTAGGTTTTAAAAAATAGTATACTATATTCGGTATGTGTTGATGCTTCTAATTTGTAGAGAGGTCTTTTAGTAACGATGTCATATGTTGTTTTTTAAGACACTGTTAAGATACTATATTTCTAATACCAAATTATTATTTTTTATACAAAACGGAAGTGTTATAATATTTTCATGCCGTCAGTTTTGGCTCATGGGGGAATCTTTTACTGTCAATTTTCTCTTGGTGAAGCTCAGGGGTTATTTTCAAGAGCTCCTTCTATTGGAGCGATTGTAAAAGTCAAGGTTAATCAGGCAACGCTTTTATTAATCAAATGCCAGAGATAATCAGTCAGAAAAGCAGTGAGATGCTTTTCTCTTGGTTCTCACTCAATTTTCCCTTCAGCAAAATATTTCCTAAACAGTAGGACACTTTGTTATTATAATCGCTGTCACCTGTCATTAATCTTCTGACTTGGGACTGTATTGCTGTGTTTACGTTTGCTTTTTACTTCTATATTGACCTTTTTAACAAAATGTTTTCTTTCACAGTTAATTTATCGTTTCCATTTTTCTATTGGCTTTTCTCTGTTCGTCCATTGCTCTCTTTCTCTCTCCATCCTTTCTGTGTTCTCCCCCTCCGCGTGACTCCGTTCTCCCCCTCCGCGTGACTCCGTTCTCCCCCTCCGCGTGACTCCGTTCTCCCCCTCGCGTGACTCCGTTCTCCCCCTCGCGTGACTCCGTTCTCCCCCTCGCGTGACTCCGTTCTCCCCCTCGCGTGACTCCGTTCTCCCCCTCGCGCGTCTCCGTTCTCCCCCTCGCGCGTCTCCGTTCTCCCCCTCGCGCGTCTCCGTTCTCCCCCTCGCGCGTCTCCGTTCTCCCCCTCGCGCGTCTCCGTTCTCCCCCTCGCGCGTCTCCGTTCTCCCCCTCGCGCGTCTCCGTTCTCCCCCCTCGCGCGTCTCCGTTCTCCCCCTCGCGCGTCTCCGTTCTCCCCCTCGCGCGTCTCCGTTCTCCCCCTCGCGCGTCTCCGTTCTCCCCCTCGCGCGACTCCGTTCTCCCCCTCGCGTGACTCCGTTCTCCCCGCGTGACTCCCCCTCGCGTGACTCCCCCTCGCGTGACTCCCCTCCCCTCGCGTGACTCCGTTCTCCCCCTCGCGTGACTCCGTTCTCCCCCTCGCGTGACTCCGTTCTCCCCCTCCCGTGACTCCGTTCTCCCCTCCTGTGACTCCGTTCTCCCCCTCCTGTGACTCCGTTCTCCCCCTCCTGTGACTCCGTTCTCCCCCTCCTGTGACTCCGTTCTCCCCCTCCTGTGACTCCGTTCTCCCCCTCCTGTGACTCCGTTCTCCCCCTCCTTTCCCAGGCACCAGGAAGTTGGAGTATGGGGGCTCCACATGGCACGAGGGATGTTTTATCTGCCACAGCTGTGAGCAGCCAATCGGCTCCAAGTCCTTCATCCCTGACAAGGATGAACACTACTGCGTTCCTTGCTATGAGAACAAGTTTGCTCCGCGCTGCACCCGCTGCAAACAGGTGAATGAGGAGTAGGGGTTCGCGAAGTACCAAGCATATTCTGCCCTTACTTACACCTGCCTGATTCTGGGAACAAGGGATAATAAGTGGGGGTGGAGGTTGACGCCACTACACTACTTTTCTGCTTTGCACGTGTGGCCGTTGACCTACTAAAACTCACTTTCTCTGTCCCTGCTAGGCCCTGGCTAAAGGCGGCGTGACGTACAGAGACGAACCCTGGCACAAGGAGTGTTTCGTGTGCACGAGCTGCAAGGTGCAACTAGCTGGGCAGCACTTCACCTCACGCGACGACAGTCCCTACTGCCTCAAGTGCTTCGGCAGCATCTATGCCAAGAAGTGTGAAGCCTGCAGCAAACCAATAACAGGTACGGTCAGATGTCACCTGTGCTGGGTAATGGTATGCCCTTTTCATATCAGTGGTTATTGACAGCCGTTGTCAACGTTGACAATATTACAATGTCACAGGTATTATTTATGGGTGTCTGAAATTGAACGACGACACTGGAGTCGTGTCAGTTGGCCCTATTCCCTGTTTGCCACAGTTTACATGTTCAACAAGTGGTAGTTGGACTATTAAAGGGAGAAGAGATAAAAGATGGCAGCAAGGCAACATTAAATCTAAGAAAGCAACATGTAGCAACATGTGGCATTGGAAAAGTCTATAATAGACATTCAACATTTCTTGTTGAAATGCTACCACCAATGTATTTCTATAGGTTTGACGTAGAATTTTGGCCAATTTCCAGACTGCCAGCAAAACAGCTGCACCCCAAATCTCAGAACCAAGTGTTTAATATGTCAATAACAGCTTCACTATTTTCTGGCTCAAATGATGTATCCTGAACATTCACTTCTTGTGGCCACTGTTTTCAGAAGTAGATCTATATGTCAAGTAATCCCTACTTCACTGATTGTTTAAAAAAATTCTGGACATTTTATTTCATTACTTAGAGTAAACCTCCCATTTCCTTGAACTTTAGTCTCGGACATATTTGACCCAAGTGTTTATCAATGTTTACATAACAATGGCAATAAAACGCACTGGCACGTAATCTATGTCCCGCTTTCTGGGTTAACAACCCTTTGTTTGATTACATGATCATGCATACTAGTCACTATTCACTAGCCACAAAAACGGAAAATACTTTCCCAAAACAATCTACTTGTCAGGAATGGTTTTGTCATGAGGCAGGTGGTTGCTACATGCCACATTATACATGCTACATTGTACATGCTACATTGTACATGCTACGTTCTAAACGTAACCCAATTGAGAAATAGATATGCATTGTCGTAAATACTGAAATGTGTGTGTTAATGTTCTCAACTACCGGGTGTCATTAATCATAATAATGATTTGTGTTTGGGGAAATGACACTGTGATAGTTGATCTGAAATTGGGAGGCGTCAGTTAAATATTGACTTTGAGGCATTTCCTTAGAAAGAACAAGTTTGATAGACATCCCTTTAATGCTTTTAATACCTGAAATCCCACCAGAATATTTGGAGAAATTTAAATGTGTTTCTCCAATTATATATATTTTTTACTTACAGTATCTAACTCAATGATGCTACATTTATCAAAAGTATTTTCTTACATTTAATAAATGTTGACGTGGTAACTATGATTGTTGGTTGACTGTGTTCATCTAGGAAAAGAATCCAGACCTGATTGTCTATTTGCTGTTTGATAAATAGCCCAGTAGATCATTAACCCCCCCTGTGTTTTGTCCAGGTTTCGGTGGAGGAAAGTACATCTCGTTTGAGGAGCGCCAGTGGCACCAGCCCTGCTTCAACTGCACAGAGTGCTCTGTGTCTTTGGTGGGAACTGGCTTCTTCCCCAATGGAAATCAGATCCTGTGTCGCGATTGTAACACTAATAGCAATTTATAGAAGCCCTTCACGTTGTGCCCACACACACACACACACACACACACACACACACACACACAGTTGTGCCTTTTCCCCCCAATACACAACCTTCTAAATCTAGCCCAGTCCAACATCATTTGTATCCAGGGATAGAACCCAAACACTTGAACGTTGTTTCAAAGTTATCTGAATGTTAACCGATGAGTGCTGTTATTTGAAGGATCTACCCCCCTTGACATGAAAATATACCAAAGAAAGATACCTGACATGAAACTGCAGGACAGAATTGACTGGGAATCGGAATTCACTATAGAAATGAAAAACGGTGAGACTACGCCTCTGTGTTTTAGTTTAGGTTAAAAACTGGGAAGACCTTGACACACATGCAACGTGTCCAACAAACATTGTTTGAAATGTTATTATTTTGACTTTGTTGTTATTCAGAGATGTAGATATTCTACACTCGTGATAGTGACTTTCAAAAAGCTGTATGTGCCTTAAAAAAGTATATTGTTTTCCATATACAATCAAACCTAAGTTGAAACGCCAACGACTATGCAAATGTTTAGATTAATTTGTATGTTCTGCATCACCACTAATCTATGATGTTGACACAGACCACTTATATTAACTTCATTGTACAGTAGGTTATATTTTTGAGTGTTTAACGCTAATTCGTTTTCTTGTGAGTGTGAATGCTGTCTGTTCCCCGTGTCAATTGTTTCAAAGCAATATTTGCTGCCATGATTTAGAATTTTCACTTAACGTCACTTAATGTGTCATGATATTTTTCGTATATTTGAAAGGGATGTTTCTGTGGTTTCTTAGAGCAGCTTTTTGGACTCTGTCTTTATACCAAAGAATTGGTCAAAGAGAAAAAGCAAGAATTATGAAAAAATATGTTTTATGACTGTTGATGGAGTTGATGAATGATATCAGTCAAGACGCAAGTATAACGTTGTCATATACATGTATTTGCACTATGGCTCAAATATTTCCCTTGCTCTCATAATTTGTGCACAAACATATACACACACACAATTCATAAATTGATATTTGGCATAAGACAGCAAAACCAAAACGACTTATTTTCCAAACTGACAATTTAAGCATGAAATTATATTGCTAGAACAACTTAGCCTTCTATTTAGCTAAGTGCAGGTGACTAACACGCTGCAACTTCTTCAAGAAAATAAAAACATATTTTATTACGTACTTATGTTACTAGCAAAAATGTGCAAAAACCTAGCTGGGTGCCAAATACATTAACTAATTTTAATTTGATCTTGAGTTGAGAAATGAGCAATGTTAGCTGTATTCACAAGTGACAACAACGAGTATATTCAGTTCCAGCTAACATTAACTATCTAGGTAGTTAGATAAATAATTGCATGCATATTTTTTAAACTGACAAAGCATTATTCTATTAAAAACTCCCTAGTTAGATGTAAATACAGGCTCTCTATATATTATGCAGCTTTATTGTTTTAGAACAAATCTGATATTAAAGGAAAGGGATTACACCAGAAAATTCACTTTTTTAAATCATAGTTGTCAGTTCTCGGAGTGGCTCATGTACAATAAGTGCACTAAAACATTCTACTTTTCAAATTGTCAGGAATGGTTTTGACATGAGGCTATATGCTACATGGTACATGCTACATGGTACATGCTACATGCATGGGGGTCAACAAAACATTTACTGAGACATAGAAAGTGTAATTTAATGACAGATTTGACATGTTTTGAAAAGCATTTTTGTTTTTTTTATTTACAATATTATTTGAGCCCAAATCAGGTCATTACTTTTCATGGTTGCATGATGTGAATCTTTACATTTAGATTGCCACGGATATAAAAAAGAAATATACAAAATTATTGTGTTTTATTATTTTAAGCTTTGATGCTGGCAAGTCAGAGTTAATGGGCTTTTTATGGTTCTTGATTGAGAAATGTGCCAAATTACATATAATAATAAAAAACAATAAATAAATAATTTAATTCATTTTCTTGGCTTGTTTAGGACATTTTACTTAATTCATCTAATTGAATGTAAGTGTTAGTTGATGTTGTGCTAGTCACCTGATATAAAGTAATTCGATATTACACTTTTTCGTGGAACTAGCTTTTTACAGTCAACTGTAAATCATACTGTATGTATTCATATGATAGTTTACACATGACAGAGCGATGAGCAGAGTTACTGTGTACATGCGTGTGTGTGTGTGTGTGTGTGTATTTGCTCCGTGCTCACACATGTACTAAACTATATGTGAATGCGTAGATAATGTTGGCGTCGGCATGCGTGTTTATGCTGACAAGGACATTTAATGGCCTGGATAAAGCACACAGGCCAATAACAAACAGGCAGCCAGATATGCTCTCTCCTGCCGGCATTGGTTCAATGTCATTTTACCTCCTCCCTGCTTTTAGATTTCTTCACCAAAAAAGGAAATGGAAAACTCTGTTATGGATAAGGGGGGGGGGAGAGGAAGAGAGCGAGCGAGCGGGGGAGGGTTGTGGGAGAAAGGAGGGAGGATTTGCACATCTGGAGCTGCTTCGTGGTAACGCTGACTGGGGGTCAGTTGCGTGCACCCACGGATTTACGGGATTAGGACCGAGGTCGAGCAGTAAGGAGCGGTCTGAAGGGTCAGAGCAAGCCCAAATAACGGAGCCATCTCTCAATTAGACATAACAAGGAGCATGTTTGTGAAAGCTGACCTTAAATATCGTATAGATACACACAACTGAGCTAGTATTGAAATGGTTTGGTTGGCATTACGAATGTTGTCCCGGGTATCAGGGAACTGGAAAATATATTGATTGCTCAGCAAATAGCAGTGACTGTTGCGCGGTCTGAAACGATGCTAATTCTAGTATATTCCCAGAATAATGCTACGTGTTGAAGACACTATAGAGGGACAGAAAACACAGAAACTCTAGCTTTAATTGGGGGAATGAATATTCTGCAAGCGAAAGTGACACAGCGGCCTAGACTGAGGACACCTCAATACAAACATTGGTGGTTTTGCCTCTGTCGTCTACCACCGGTGACACCTACAGCTGTTCAATGGAAGCACAAATGTGCATTTGTACAACGATTGGCATTCCAGTAGTTACCTTTCATGCCAATGTGGTGCAATGGTTTTAAGGCAAAAGTGAACGACAATGATGTTTGCAAGTACTGCCTTACTGCCTCCAAACCTGCCTTAGTATTCAGGGCTACTGTTCAAGCTTGTTAGCGAATGGCCGGGAAATAATGTGGCTTAATCAAAACAGTCTAACCTAAGCTAAGCTCTTTTGATATACACTCACTTCTGTCCACACAAATAAAGTACTCACCCGTTTAAAGCACCCACTCGCTCAATCTCCATGGCTGCTTTTATCTATTTTTAATGTTTGCTGTTTTTTAGGTCTCTCCCTTTGTCTCTTCCTTGTTTCCGTTTCTCTCCTCGTCGTTCCATTTTCTTCCCTTTCTCTCCATCTCTCTCTCTGTTTCTCAGTTGAATTCAACGGACTCAACGGGTGTGTGAAGTCGGTTCGCATACGTTTTGTGAGTCTTCCCACTGGGAATAATGATACAATAATAATGACCACGATATTCTAATAACGGAAATGGTATCAACATTAACAAAAACAAAAGCAATGAAAAAAAGCAATATGGCCGCCGTGAAATTACAGAAAGGCCTCAAGGTCTTCTGTTACGATAGCATTTCCACCGTTTTTTCGACCTTTTGGGATTATTTCATTTGGATCTTTTTTTGTAATCCTGCTCTTGCATTATTTCAATTATAGATTATATTTCCGATTAAAGTAGGTATGCCAGTTTGGATTTGCCTTTTAATAGCATGAAAAATACTATGTTGCTTTTTCTTTCACTTCGTCGCCAGCCAAGAGAGCCCAGAACTTATTTTAAAGCCCATTTACATTCCTCGCTGTGCCGTGCTGTTATTGTGGATATGTTTTAAACACGCTTGTTAGTCATCCTTGCCCAATTAAAATGCCTGAGAAACGACCAGAAAGTTGGATAAACATCACATCATATAGTTTGTTGATGACTTCACGTTTCCCAGGCATGGGAAAGTATAAGCTTTCACTTGTTTCCATCTGGTTCACGTGACACATTTAGTTATTTAGGTTTATAATGTCTATTTTAGAATGGCGACGCTCCTGAAATGTTTTCTCGCTTCTGACAAACGACGCTAGATATCTGAGTTCACAGACACTGTCTGACCAGCCGCTGAGCAGTTACGTCAAGTATGAATGAAAACAGAATAAAAATGTAGCAGCCAGTGCATATTTAGGCTGTGACTCTTGACTCACACTAATTTAAGCACTCTAATGCAGTGGCATTCAGGACAGCCTGCTAATGTATGCATTTTTTCTAATTGCTAACTAGCACTGATGTTAGGTGAAAGCAATGGCAGCAAGCAAATCAATATTTCCCGCCTCTGACTCATGGTCGAGCACATGTCCCTTTCAAATATTTTCCCCGTCTAATTATTAACAATGTGTACGCGCTATTAAGACATTGTGGTCGTACGTATCTTACTACGGTACTTGGAACTTAAACACTATCACAATCAGTCCCAATTAAACACAAAGACACTGTCTCCAGCTGACACACATCTGAATCTCATTTAAACTCGTATTAATGCTCGGTGTACTTCGACACACATGGCACGCCATTATTGTACAGACCATAAAGGGCATAATTGCTTATTATATAGACCATAAACGTGGGAGGAGGCAGACCTGCAATGAAACCACATAGTTCCAGCTCGGATCCACAGGCCGTAAAGGAAGTAGGGCCCATAAAAACAGTGCTATGAGGTGATGATCACTCGGTCCATATTGTTCCCACATGGCAGATCTCATTTTCATTCTTCTAAACCAAGTCCCAGGAGAACCAAGATTGACTGGTACAAGACCTGTTGTCAGAGCCTGTGAACCCTGTGACTGACTGTATTGGTGTATTTTTCTTCTGTCCAATAATAGTTGCACGCACCAATATGTAGTAAAGCTTTATTCTGGACACATAATTGCATTGTTTCAAATTGAATAATGAAGTGTACGTCCACCTTATTGGGTAAGGCTATAGCCCTTATTCAGGTTAATATGATAGGCTGGTGACATTAGGCCTTCTGGCCGTTCTGGCTTTTAGATATGCTATTTGCCTTACATTGAGAATCAGGCCTTCAATCCAACCTCGCTTTTTTACATTGCAGGCCTTAAGGTTCACATCAGTTTTTGGTTTGTTTAGACTAAACGTTTTGCTGACGTGGCTGGCTAGGTGTCAGCTGATTGGCGTTAAATGTGAGCTGGTGTCAGTGATCGGCGGTTAAATGTGAGGTGGTGTCAGCTGATTGGCGGTTGAATGTGAGCTGGTGTCAGGTGATTGGCGGTTGAATGTGAGGTGGTGTCAGCTGATTGGCGGATATATGCGAGGTGCTGTCAGCTGATTGGCGGATAAATGCGAGGGGGTGTCAGCTGATTGGCAGTTAGAATAGTAGTAGTGTTTCCTCCCACTGAGAATTGATGTCTCAGGCTAAATATAACAATGCTTGAAATTAAAACTAGCGTGGTGCTATCTGTTCATTACTTTGAGTCCTTATGGATAGGAGCTTATGCGAACATGTTATGTACATGTTATTAACTCTCAAAACCTGGAATATTTGACAAATCAACAAAATGATCTGCTGTTTTGATTGACAGCGCACATACCAGTACGTAGTTAGCATGTAACCTTAACTCTCTTGGGAATGTAGCAATGAGCTCTCGGTTAGAGTTACCATAGCGTTCTAGGTCACCTACCTGACCAAGGACTGTGCTCATGCGCTTGTCTGTGACATGGCAATGATCTGAATGTATTATTTTTTTTTTTTCTAATGTTATAAATGTGCACAGAAAATCTGCTCAATCTGGTTAAAAGATATCTGTAATAAAATGTGCGAAAAAGTGAAGGGGTATTAATACTTTCCAAATGCACAGTATACTAGAAAGTGCAAAAACAATTTATGTTTAAATCCCAAAAAAGAATTTCCCAAAAAAGAAATTTGGCAGATCACAAGGACAATCGTGAACATCTTCTCCTTTCTGATGGACCAGATGGCTTACAGTGTCCAGATCGCTGTCCTAATATGGACAATGCACTAGTGTCCATTGACACTCAATGACAAACCATGACGTAACCTAAAAAAAACCTCAAGCTGTCCAGCCACTCAAACAGCTGCGTTTCACCGCAGAGCAAGTCCTCGCTTTGCTATGTGCGACGTCTGTGCAATGTCTAGACAAGCACAGGGAGATTAGCGTGTGGGATAGTGTTACAGTTTGGATCTGTATTGTGTGTACTGAAACAGCCCCGTAAAACCCAGCTGTAAATTATGCTATGTCATGATTCTGTATACGGATCTGACACGGTTGTGGGTGAAGCAGAACGGTTGTCACCATGCACCAGCGACGACACCTGATACTCCTGGCACCTTCAACGAGTTCACACACATTTGGCTCCCGACCAACACACATGCAACGATGACTTAAACGATAGCAATGCAATGATATCATCGACAACATATTTAGATATAGGTAAACAAGATGAGTGTTGTATCGTTTTGCCTTCGCGGCAGAGAGAGAAGAGCCAAACACTGAGGTCATAGAGGTTGTTTATTGAATTGTCCTAACAGACAGGCAGGTAACAACATGTATGAAGACACAGACAGGCAGGTAACAACATGTATGAAGACACAGACAGGCAGGTAACAACATGTATGAAGACACAGACAGGCATGTAACAACATGTATGAAGACACAGACAGGCAGGACAACGATGAAACAGGCAGGCAGGCAGAACAACTAAACACAGAGAAACAACACCAACACTAAACACACGGGGTAACTGGGCAGGAAACTAAGCAAACAGGAACATGGAAAACCGCTGTAATACAGCGGGAACGACCCAAACATAGACCATACATGCGTCTTGGTTAGACACATAACTACAATGCTCCCACAACGACCACTAAAAACAACTGACATGTATAAGGACAGCTAACAAGACACAGGTGAAACGAATGAGGACTAATTGCCCGGGACAATTACTTGGACCAAATCCTAGCAATAACACAGACGGACCAGAAGAGGGCAGTACAGGACAAGACAGACTAAAGCAGATACCACACAATCGTTGTCAACTCATTATTCTCTTTTTACTGTTAATTCCTCATTTATGATGGTGTGACCTGCCCCAAGGTAACACTTGTTTTGCAATAATACCTTCGTATGCTTTTCCAACTTTCTTAGTATCCAAAAAAGAACCAGAACCTCACAACTTTCTCTAGTCTACTCCCTGCCGCTCAGAGAACCGGTGTTCACCTGTGCAGACTGCGCCTTCCACACAACAGATTATGATCTTTCTGGAAGCAATAAGGTCAAGGAGTGGATTGTGGAGGAAAGGTAAGAGCTCTGCATCTGGGGAGTGTTGGAGTGATTGTTCTGATGTTGAGCGTAGAAACAATCCCCCAGAAGGGTCAGGACTCCCAAGATGCAGTCTGATAACAGATGTGGACAGGATACATTTGAGCTAAAATGGAAACTCAAGTGACAGGAGAGGGAAGTTCTCTTCCTCCAATTAAAAATAAGGTCTGACGTGATTGTGTGATGGCGAGTAGTCCTGATCCTTCCGAGACTGCACCTTCAGGTTTATTTCCTGTATAATGGTTAAGTAAAGACCACTGAAACAAATATTACTGTTCATTATAATAGTACCTAATAGCTAAGAATCACTCACAAGCTGTTTAATGAGCAGTTTGAACTATTTTAAGGAGTGCAACAGTCAGTATTAAGTGTGGCAAAATGTGACAGAAGACGACAACATGATGCAGTGTGTGTATCTTGTATACAGCCAATGATTGACAGTGGAAGTGTTAATTTTGTTGACTTGGTGGGAAGGACATGTAAATTGTTAATGGGGAAGGAGAGATCGCACGCACGCGCACACGTTACCCCAAAATCTTGTATTGAGTCCTAATGTTGGATTTCATTTGAGATCACTGCATCTGAAATAATACATTTGTGAAATACCATGAACCCCTGTCAAACATGAACCCCTTCCCATAGAACAGGGAAAACACGAGACAAACCACAACTTCTGTAAGTGTCACGGAAAACACACGGACAGTTTAGACCGCCACAGTTATCGCCAGTGACAACGCCGGCGGGTGATGTATGACAAATCTGAACGCACGTTTCTTTCCTTTCCACAGCGGAAGACGTCTTGAGCAGATGTTCATAGATCATAGAGAACCGCTGAGTTGTGCGGTTGGCCCTGGGTGTTTCCAAGCCACTGTTCCACTGGAAACTATAAAATAAGCTGTCAGGGCTACTGAGAAGAGGGCACATTACATTGGCTAATGGCTATAGAGAAAATGTCTTGGTTTGGGGTTAACAACTTGGGGCATTATTGTCACTAGCCAGAGTCAAAATGAAGACGTCCAGATTTGCCCACAGAGGAAGGAGGGAGCAGAAGAAGAACTTGGTTATGTTTGTCTCCATCTAGACACCGGTGATTGAATTGTACAGTACTCCATGCTTTACTGGGAGATTAAATTAACTTAATCAACAGCGGCGTGTTAGAAGAAATGAGTCAATACAAGAGAAGCGGGCATTTGTGGAACCCGGTCCCGCTTATGTATCAGTTTGCAAGTTGGCAAGACTGCACAAAGAGACCTAAGACCAGGGTAACATTTGGGTGTTGTCTCATTGAAACGTGGCACAAGACATGCTACATCCAGGAGTAGCTGTTACGGTGTAAGACCAGGGAAGGGACATTCTGAGGGTTTGCTCGTAACCCTATAGCAGATCAACTCTGGCCTGCCGCTGGGCTTTGGGTTAGCCTGGGTGTCCACTTGAAATAGTGTGTTGGTTTAGCGGCCGCCGCAGCAATGTCTGCAACACGCAACTTTAGCAGACGTGGCTTCACCCAAAATGTCACATTCAGACCAAGTCTCACTGAGTAGCTAGAGCACTATGGTTGTATGTAAGAAACCAAATGCATTCCTTGAATTCCAAAGGCTGCATTTACACAAGCCGCCAAATTCTGATATTTCTCAACTCTATAGTCTTTCAATCAATCATAATTGATGGTTTCGGACAAACTATCAAAATTGGGCCGCCTCTGTAAACCGGGCAAACTAACAGTCTTGGCCCGGCCCTGATGTTGATGGCGGAGGTTTGGAATCTGTGTCTGCCATTTGGCCTGCCTCATACTCATCGTTTACTCCTGTCTGAGGTCGAGGAGTTGGGCTTTTCTTGCGGATGCTCCGGGTTGGAATGGGAAGCTCCCATGCTGTCCTGTAATTAGCTTTGCCCGGGAAGACTATAGGTTTCGTTTTTCCAGAGGCAGTGATGCATAGAGGATGCATTGTGCATGCATTGTGTTTAAGTTCTCCCAATTCACGTCGCTCATCAACAAAAGTGGCACAATTTTTCCTACTCTAGCTTTTTATAACAATTACATTTATAGGCAGAGAATTCCAATGACATTGGAATAGGAATATAAACCTTAAGCTGTGATGATCGAGGTCTTAAGTCTACATGTTGCCAAAAGCAGAACAAACAATGGACCTTCTCCAAATGTAAAGAATAAGCATCCTATTCAAATGTTGTCTTCCCTTTAGATCTGTTAAGTGTACTTAACGTAAACTGTTTATTCAAAGACAGGTTCTCACATTAAAAAGTATAGTTACTGGTATTGTAGATATAACCCCCCTTCCCCAAAAAAAGTATAAAAATGATGAAAAAGGCAACAGCCATCAATAGAAAACCCAGAACATAGATTTGTACTATAACACATTATGACTCATTATGTTCTGTTGTTTTTACCCAACTTAAGTGATCAGAACATTGCAGCCAATATAATCCGTTTGTTAAATTAATACGCTGAACAACGTTTATCATAAACGACAACCATCATTCATTGTAGGAACTAAAGTAACAATTCATTGTGACCAATGATGTAATGTGTTGTGGCACACTCTAGTGGTTGTTTAAAACACTGCACTCCTTTCAATGTTGGATTAACTCAATATTGTCTACAATACGTGTAGCCTAAATTGTTTAATTTAAAATAATCCGTTCCCCTTTCTATTGGCGACTGCTTTGGCTAGGATTATCTGATATTACGCATTAAGGGGAAAGCGTATCTAGTATCTCACGAAAGTGAGTAGGCTACACCACTCATATTTTTGTAAATATTTGCTTTTATCATTTCAAGTGATGTCACGTTATCCGAAGCCATGTGCAAAGCCAGGTATATCCGTTCAAAACAGGTTCATTTATACAACACACCAACAAACCGTGAACGGCGAAAAACATTAACTTGAATGAATGAAATTGCGCATATACAGGACATATAGAAAATTCAACAGCAACACTCTTTAAATTCAACACTCACCTCTATCTTAAACGTGAACTGAAAATAATGACCAACAAATGTGCACACAGATCCAGTGTATTTTATACACACATAATCACCAAATCCCATACATCCGAGACACTTTAATTAAACTATAATACTAAACAGCTGCGAACGTGCACACCCTTCTAGCCCACTAGATGTGGAGGACTAGGAATTGTGACATGTGACAACACTGAAGAAATGACACTGCTACAATGTAAAGTAGTGAGTGTACAGCTTGTATAACCGTGTACATTTGCTGTCCCCTCAATATAACTCAACACACAGCCATTAATGACTAAACCACTGGCATAAAGTTGGCCGCCCGGACAAAGCGAGCGATCAGGGGAGAAGGGTCTTAGTCAGGGAGGTGTCCAAGGAGCCGATGATCTCTGACAGAGCTCCAGCGTTGCTCGGTGAAGAGAGGAGAACCTTCCAGAAGGACAACCATCTCAGCAGCACTCCAAGAAATCATGTCTAATCAACTGCATTTACCACAGGTGAACTCCAACCAAGTTGCAGTGTAAACAATATGCACCTGAGCTTAATTTTGAGTGTTATAGCCATAGACTGTATAAAGATATGGACGTAGTATCCGTGACGTCACCCGTAGGGTTCTGAAGACCGTTTTTGAAGCCTAAAGTGGGCGTAGCCGACCGTCGCCATCTTGGCAGCGCGTCACTCCCGGATAAACGAAAATGGTCAAAGCGGCGGTACGTGGATGGAGCTGAGGAGTCTGGATGCTGTTTACTGAGTAATTATAGGCTAATTTCTTACACATATCTTTTAGGACATGTCAAAAAATACTTTCAAATATAGTCAGTGTTAATACATGTTACGGTATTTATGAAAATGTAGGCATCCGGTAATGCGGGAATCCGCTGGACACACCCTTAATTATGCAGAACTTTAAATGTTAATCAACTAAACGGATGAGTTATAAAAAAAATGCACCCCCCTCACAGTTGTTATGAAGGGCAAAATTAGCTGTATAGACCAAATCCAAATAGAAAACCAGGCTGTAAACATGTTTTTTTCTGCTGTAAAGTTGATCATTTTAACATGGGGGAGATACAGATTTGACTCACTTCTGCAGCCAGCCTCAAGCGGCCAGTCAATGAATTGCAGTTGAACTCACTTCCTTATTGGTTTCAGGAGAGAGACCGGAAGGTTGCCACTTGGTTATAGCCTTAGCTGTGAATACTTTATTTATTTTCATTTTTCATAGATTTGCAAAGATTAAAAAAACGTTTTCCCGTAGTTAAATGCTGGTAAGTTCTGGTAGGTGATAGGCAACCAAAATAGAAAATAAACAACGTCCTTCCTTTTTATTTCATGATACCGCAGCTGCATGACCTCCCATCATCCCCTTCTTTGCAAAACAAGAACACCCTGTAGTTTCCACAGTGCCAACAGACGATCCACAAATCCGGGCAAAGTGGTTTGTTTTTCTCTGGTTGGGAAGATCGTGTTCTTTGAGGAACTCCAAGTTGCCATTTGTAAGACTGTGATTAACCCTTATCAGAACGGGTCACTCTAGATCCTGTGCAAGTTCTTCAAAACATCTTTTAGCGGTTCCCCCCCACTACAATTTTAAACAGGAATGTTTATTCTAGCAAATCTCCTGAGTGGGTGTTGTTTCGGTGCTGCAATAGCCTGTGATGGCAGGGGATTATGTGTGCTGCTGACACTGCTGCGCATGTGCGCTGTCGCCTGAGAATCGTATGCTGATCTTGTCCAGACAACTCGGCCGGGCTCTGTCCTGTCAGGTGGCACGGTTGACTTTTCACTGCGGCGAATGTCAATAAGAACGGTGATATGTATAAGCACAGGCCGCTCATCGTCCGCCTGTATACGTTGTCTGTTCTAAAACCCCTGTGTCGATCTTGGAAGAGGTAATCGAATATCTGCTTTATGGTGATTCCTGTTCTCTACATGTCACAGGCAGAGTGAAGATTATACAGATTCTAATTTCTGGGGCGCCAAAAAGAATATCCGTCCAATACAAAGTAATGGTTACTTATGATATTACACATCTTATAAAAAAGGGGTAATTCAGTTGACAACCACCAGAGGCTGCTATATTCCTGTGTAATATCCTTAGGTATGCCAGGGAACCATGGTGATACAGTTTAATTAAATAATTTGCTTGCCCATAATTAGCCCGTCGACCTATTAAGTAATTTATTCTCTGCAGCTCAGCACACCACATAACTGAGCAATTGGAATACCTTCAATTCCATTTAAGTGGCTCCTCATCAGAAAATTGTTCATTACAGGGCGTCACTCTTTTGTATTCAATAGGAAACCTTCTGTGAGTGGGCCTACAGCATATATACAATCAATGCAATTCATTGATATCTAAATCAAAGTTTTATTTCGAAAAATGAAAGGACTTACTGTAACGGCACTCAGTGTTCTAGAAGTTCTTACTGTACATAATGCCAATTTGTCCTCCACTTTATGTTTGAGCCTTGACTGTGCCACTGGTCGACATAGGGATGTGATCTTAATGGGGTGTTGCATATTGGCTTTGGATTGGCTGGGGTTTAGTGTGGCATTCTTTTAGCCTCAATGGTGAGAATGTCCTAGCAATTGACATTTAAAAAATGTTGTTCACAGAAAAAGGAACTAAGAGAGAAACCCACCAGGACGTCCATAGTTGGAGCTTTGAAAAGGGTCTTTTAATAAACACGGTGAGTGTGTGTACTAAACTTCACTAACGGATCGCAAAGTATTAAAGACACACCACGTTAGGTACTGAAAATGATGCCATAAAAACGGTGAGTCAAAACGTATCTGTATTACTGTGTGAAGTGGAAAAGCTAACCAAAGTTATTGTCTGGAATTGATTCCAAGATGTATTGTCTACACTAATTCTTTGCGTAACTCACTGTGTCTTTTCACATTCCTTAGTGTCAAAAGTCAACGCCCTGACGATTTTACCAAATACTACCACAAATAAAAGCGAGAAACATTCCGTGTAATGTCTTGAAATGTATGACAAATGTGCCAAAGTAGTAAAATGTTTCCTCTTCTGTTCTGGTTTTATTTCAATTGCACAACGTTCCTCAGACAAATAGATGCTATAGCGTGTCGTGTAACCATTACAGACTCGTGACGGTTTTTGAGCCATAACACAGCGAAGAATACAATGGAGAGGCTCATGTTATCTGGGTCTGTCAACGCCGTGGACTGCTAAATGAAAAAGCATTGAAATTGTGTCTCTCCAAAACATCACTTGTGTTAAATGAAAATGTGTAACATTGTGCTCAGGCAGTTCTTTCTGGACTGTTCTGGTCTGTCAGTGTGTTTTGTGTTGTCTGTGGGCCGTATTTAGCGTAGCGGCTGCATACGCATGTGACTATGTGTGAGCTCATTCATTTCTGTGCATTTTGGGAGTTGCATTAGAGTTCCCTTTGACCAACACACCTGGAGTCAACTGAGCCAGCATAAATGAAGACCCTTTCTGACTGAAGAACAGACATGGTGAGTTGTGCAGAAGACACAGAGGTTATATTTTGAAGTTAGTCAAGATGTTACATACTGAGCAATGATGTGAATCCAATCACTGTGCTCAACGTCCCGCTACTCTGCTGAAGTCCTACCATGATATAAAGAAAACCAAAGTACAGAACCGTTAACACTGGCCATCGTAAAAACCGAGGTGGAGCGTATCAGTCTCCTAGATTGACACAGCTCACTGTACACTGATGAGTCAAAACATTACGACGACTCACGAGACGTGATGGCATCAGGATGCACTGTGGAAAGACAAGAAGCCGGTAGAGGAAGAGTTATGCTTTGGGCAACGTCTTGTCCGGGAATACACTAAATATTGTTGCCGACCAGGTACACGTTATTTAATATTCCCTGATGGCACTTGCCTCTTTTAGCATGATAATACACGCTGCACACATATTTCCGGGATTTGTTTGAAGAACGTAAGCGTCGTTGGGTTCATCTTGGGAGAGCTAGATGGAAGCTGCTAGGCAACACTGTGTTTTGGAGAGGCTTTTGAATAGAGGACAGCACTGGGTAATGACAGTGTAAATCCCTCCAATGGGATTGCTGCAGAGGCCCTTATTCAGCACTACAGTAGACTCATTCACCCCTCAACCCCCAATTGACCCCGACTGATAATGATGGGGGGTCTCTGGCAGGGCCCGGTTTCTTGTGTGAGTCTCTAGGAACTAACCAGGGTCCACGGGCCCTTTTTAATGATCAAAGGAGCAAATACAGGGAGGGCGACCATCTCTCTGAGATGCATGGTCTCGGCTCGCAGAGTCTGTGATGTTGAACAGGTACAAATAAGGGAATGTGAGCCAACACAGACCAAACATGGTTACGTGATTAGCGGCGCTGCGGTGTTTCACGCACACCTGAACACCTAAATGACAAACAAAGCTAATGTGATCATCAAGTGTTTGGGATTTCGGCAAAGCAAGAGATCCCATGCATTCTTATGGCCTAGCGCTCCGTTCTCTCAAGAGAGGAGAGGGGTCGAGAGAACGAGCGAGAGAGGGAGAGAGGAACTACTGCCTGGTCCCAATGATACGTGCCTGTGATGGTTACAGCTTGACCTTGACTTAACTCTGTTTAGAGACCCTGGACATAGCCCACTTCCATTCCTTGTGGTCTGAACATGAAAGAATCATAGACGTGGCCCAGAATGTACTCTTAAATACTTCACCTGGCACAGCAGGAAAAATACTGGCCACTCCTCTGAGTCTGGTTCCTCTCCGGGGTTCTTCGTGATTTTCGTACATACTAAGGGGTTTTTCCTAGCCATTGTGCATAAACTCTGGCGTTGCTCTCTCTCTTTGATGTTTTAAAGGTGTGTAAAAAGGGCTTCATGAAACACGTTTGATTGATCGACTGATTCAGAGAGAAAAGAAAGTGAGAGTGGAAATTTGTGACGAGGAGTTCACACGCTTCGTTCCCCCGCCTCTCTGCTTATAATGAGAAACGTCTGTTTTCGATGCACCCAGCTATTGACTGGTACTGTAGGCCGGAGTAGACTCCTCCCCCTGGCTATGACACATCATTATTTTAATTCTGTTTCTGCTTTTGCTGTTTGGCCCGGGTGCGTGGAGACGCCTCTGCCTATCATTGCTCAGAGTGACGTACAGCGAAGGAAACTGGCTGCTGAACCTGTTGCCCTTAACTGTGGTCACCTGGATAAAACTATTTCTCAACCTGCCCCAGGATCTAGGTAATCTCAGGCTTTGACAGTATTCTCTTAATATTTATATTGTCTGTTCATAGTTTGTGTTAACAGCCCAGCTCTGAATACGCCAGCAACTCTCCCAACGTGATAACACTCTTGTTATTCTGCACTTGTCGTGACACTGAACGAAATCAACCGTGTAATAGACACTAAATATAGGCATCACATAGTAGTGGGGAATATTGAATGAGGGGACCGTGCTGTGCTGTCATTTTAATGTGGGCTCATATGTTGTGGTTCTGTTCACACGTTGACAATCGGGGGAACGGTTGCTGAGGTGAAGCATGGTCCCGAACCAAGTTGTAATGCAGGCTGGATGCAAGCAAATAGAGCTTTTCAAAGCAAAAGCGCCAGAAACACATAGACTTGACTAGAAATGAAATGCACTTAATAAAGCGACTTACTAAATTCAAAGAAAAGCTATCTGTCACACAGCACTCACCTACACGGACGTAACGTAAAAAAAATTAACTGCACCCAAACCCAGAAACGGAGAGAACTAGATAGAAATTCTAATCAACACAACGAGGACCAGGTGAGGACAATACAAAAAGAACGAAAAGAGGATGACTAGTCATTCTAGTCGTCACAAGGATATTATGTTGCTCTCCTATCAAGGGCACAGGTTTAGGTCTGGGTAGATTAGATGGGAAGCGATCAATACGTTGTCAAAGTCAATGTGTTGGATGCAGGAGAAATGGGCATGAGTAAAGACCTGATCGAGCGACTCAAACAAGGGCTGAATTGTGTGGTTAGACAACTGGGTCAGAACATCAGTGCAGCTTCTAGAGAAATAATAACAATATAAACTGTAATATACAAAACAGCAGGTAGTAAATGCGGGGCCATTGTCAGTATGACCTTCCTCTACCGTTCACCGGAACAGAGTCCATGTCTCAGCGGGTTAGGCCAGTAGGTCATCATTGTGTGGTCCATCAGTGTATTTACATGTATGGTACAAAAAGGCTGAGAAATGGAGAGAACCATATGGTATACTACAGAGTATACAGGCATACTGACTAACCTATGACAAAAAGAAAGCCTTTAGACCAAAACCAAAAAATGTGAAGACATTCGAGTGTAAAGTAATCATATATTTTACTGCATAGTAGGTCCGACTGATTACAGTAATATGTGATGATGGTGCTCTCAATAGTCATGTATTTACTGCATTTGAATTTTATTGAAGCGTTCACAGTTGGATATATTGTCAGGATAGTAACAGGTGTGATCCATGAAGCCGACGTCGATGGATATCAGTATCGCGAATCACAATATGAATGCAACGCGCCATACCTTCCAATTAAGCTTACGTTACGTTGAAAGCAAACAGGAACTGGGAAAGCGAAACAGCATGACAATGGCTGTTCAAAGGTTAGTGTCAAACGAAACACAAGCTCTGTCATACTGTATTGCAACGCGAGGATTTGCAGTAGTCGTGTAATGCAACATTTTATTCCACGGACAGAGTTAGCATTTGACACGGAGGATGTGTCATTAGTCTGTTGCAGACACATATGACCCCACTGCAGATGGTTGACCATATATATATTTACATATATATATATATACACACACGTACATATATATATAAACATACATACATATAAATATACATACATATATATATAAATATACATACATATATACATACATATATATATATACATACATATATATATAAATATACATACATATATATAAATATACATACACATAAATATACATACATATATATAAATATACATACATATAAATATACATACATATATATATAAATATACATACATATAAATATACATACATATAAATATACATACATATATATAAATATACATACATATATATATAAATATACATACATATAAATATACATACATATAAATATACATACATATATATATAAATATACATACATATATATATAAATATACATACATATAAATATACATACATATATATAAATATACATAAATATACATATATATATATATATATATACACACGTACATATATATAAACATACATACATATAAATATACATACATATATATATAAATATATATATAAATATACATACATATAAATATACATACATATATATATAAATATACATACATATATATATATAAATATACATACATATAAATATACATACATATATATAAATATACATACATATAAATATACATATATATATATATATATATATATATATATACACACGTACATATATATAAACATACATACATATAAATATACATACATATATATATAAATATACATATATATAAATATACATACATATAAATATACATACATATATATATAAATATACATACATATATATATAAATATACATACATATAAATATACATACATACATATATATATAAATATACATACATATATATAAATATACATGCATATAAATATACATATATATATATATATATATACACGTACATATATATATATAAATATACATACATATATATGTAAATATACATACATATATATAAATATATATACACGTACATATATATATATATATATATAAATATACATACATATAAATATACATACATATATATATAAATATACATACATATATATAAATATACATACATATAAATATACATACATACATATATATATAAATATACATACATATATATAAATATACATGCATATAAATATACATATATATATATATATACACGTACATATATATATATAAATATACATACATATATATGTAAATATACATAAATATATATAAATATATATACACGTACATATATATATATATAAATATACATACATATAAATATACATACATATATATATAAATATACATACATATATATAAATATACATACATATAAATATACATATATATACCATAGATTCTTGGAATTGATATATAACGGTGCCCTTATATTATATATAGTCTCTCTCATTATCTACAGTACCAGTCAAAAGTTTGGATACACATAGTACTTTTGACTGGTACTGTATGGAATGTCCCATTGAATGTCCAGATTGACACCAGCACACATGCATACATTGAGTTTATGGGCAGGAACAAATAAAATATATGCACAAATTCCACTCCCACACAAATATACATATATATGTGATCATAACTTAGCAAAATACTTTGCTGTCATTTTGTAAACATAACATACACACACGCACACACACACACACACACACACGCATACACAGTCCATCCAGAAATCCGTCATTGTGTCATCCCTATGTGTTAACTAATTGAAAAGTTGCCTGCATATTTTACAAGGTGTGGTATATCTGTAAAAATCATTGTACTGGTTTTGAATTAAACAGGAAAAATCCTTGCATTTTGTTGCATAAATCTGACTGGTCGCCATAGTACGCAACAGGTACTATAAATAAACATTTAAACAATCATTGCACATTTACTGCATGATACGGTTAGATTAAGCCACACGTCAACAAAGATTTTTACTCGTTTGCACATGTTCAGGTCAAAGTGCCATGCAAAATGTTTATAATGTTTTACAAACAATTTAGCTCAGAGGTTAAAGAAAAACCTGTGGGAATACTGGAAAGACTACACATTCAACCACAACCATCACATGTGTCAATCCTAGCCATTGGAGAAGACACCAAAGTATCCATCTATTTGAAAATAAGAGTTTAACTTTTACATGTTTATCAAACTCCAGATTTGAATTTTGACTTCCCTTTTAAGCTTTTGACATTATTGTTGCTGGGTTGTTTTGGAGCAGATTCTCTACAAACAAAATATTCATTCAAATAGTTTCCTTTCCAACCACAAATTAGTTCCAGTGCCTTTCATTATAAAATTGCAATAAAATATAAAACATCATAATAGTTATCAATTTCACTACATCACTTACGAAAAACAATATTTTAAAACATTGTCTTGTCACACTTCACAAAACATTCGACAAGTCAACATTGAAAGCAAGTTTAATCCTCACAAAACCAAAAACAATAACATGATACGTTGGAGTTTTACACAACTTAATTCAGAGAATGATCTTTTGAAGAAAGGATTGTAGATATTTATATCTTACAGATGTGGACTGAGACCTTGGCAATAACAAGGCATTTAGATGTGTAATAGGTTGTGTATAGGTGAATAATATAGAAGTTAAATCATTATCAGTTAGTAATGGAATTCATTTGAAAAGGAATGTTTTTGATTTTAAGGAGGAGTCCCATGGAGCGGCTAACAGGGCCTCCAAACTAGGACCGTTGAGCACCCCAGAAGCCAAATAGTTTTTTTGTGGGGGGGTAAAGGGGTGTTAAAATAGGAGGAATCCATGTGGCCTTGGAGCTGCAACCAGCGCCACTCACTGCTCTGGGGCTGCAGACAGTGCCACCTAGAGCCCTGGAGCTGCAGCCACTGCATCAGCCAGCTAAGGACCAGCCTCTGCCTGAAGAGGACAATGAATGGCCTCCTCTGCCTGAGCTCGCCGGGGTCTGGCCTTGGCCTTTGACGTGGGGTACTGTAACGGTGGTTGTGGAAAATAGGTCCTCACCCCATGTTTTATTTTAGTTGTCCCGCTATTACATCCGTTTTTTAGTTGTTTTGTCATTACGCACACCAGGTTTGAGTTTTGTAATTAGCTAGTTCATTCGGTTATTTAATTTGCTCGTTGGTTTGCTGCTTTGCTTGTCATTATCTCTATGTTACGTCCGTATCGGTGTGTGTTGTGTTCATGTAGCTGTTTGTTTGATGATTTAGTAAGTCGCTTGTTAATTTAAAATATCATATATCAATAGCATTTAAATTTAATTATCAGTCTATATGTTTTCCCTTGTCGTTCAGTGCTGGTTTTATTTAAATAGACTCCCATCGAACGTTATATCTCGCTCTGCACTTCACTTCACAATCTGCGCTGACAGTTGTTCTCTGTTATAAATCAGGAAGTGCTTTCAATGTGGTGGTGTCCTACCCTGACACACAGAAAGGTGAATGATTTGACAAGGCCATCCACATGAATCACGGATGTAAAAGTTTAAAAGGCGGTTGTATCTGGTTGTCGCCAGATTACCAAAACGTTCATCAATACATAAACATCAGCGCTTATAGTTTAAGAAACACCCTGTTCTGGGTCTGTTCTGGGTCAACCCAGAAAAGGCTCAGTCGATGCTATCACAGCATAGAGAGGGTCAAGGCACTAAATGCACTATTTAAGTATGTAAATTGATAAATAATGACATTTATCTATTGACACATTTTGTATTCATCCGAACAGTTATATTTTAATTAAAAGTTTAATTTCTATGATATTTTGACTGTACGCTGACAAACAACCGTACATTTTCTTTTATATATTTGCAATTCTGTACCCGGGAGGACAATAATTCTGGATGACACTTCTTTCCAGAAACGTTCTATGGATATAATGGTTTGAACAGATCATCGTCTTTTTATAAGAGTTTTGTGAGGAAAAACTGAAGAGTTTATGATCAGAATTAAATTTAAAACAAGTGTTGAATGCACTCATGGACCGAAGACAACCGGGATCTCTGTTAAGCATCCGTCTTGAAACATACATTTATTTTCTTCTACGTATCACTGGTATCACTGGTATGTTCATTTATAATGTCCACAGCCGGTCCAATATGAGTGAAGTGTGGAACCCCTGCGAGGCACATAGTGGAACAATCCTCCGAAGTCCACAAGCAGCGTGCGTTCATATCGACTAAAGTACAACCAACTCCGCGAAACACTTTTCCAAAATGCATCTTCTATCTAAAACCTCTCTCGCCTCGAAGTCTCCATAGTCCAATGCTTGTTCGCCGTTTATTGCAGCAATCCACCAGTTCTCTTAGGGCATCTTCTACAATGCATAGCAGCAGCCATCTTTTTCATCAGTTTGGTATGGTCTCCTCCCTCCCCTGTCTGACTCTTAATGAGGTTTAAAGCAGGTGGGTGTCACCTTGGTTTCCCCTCTCCTTATCCACGCCTTGTCCCCGTGTATGTGAGGCCTAGGTGACAGTAGTCGTGGCAAGGTTAGGTGCGACGGTGGGATGGCTTTGGCCTTTTTTCCTCCTGCCCCTGCCACCTTCTCTGCCGACCTCTTTGCCCTCGTGGCTGTGGCCTTGACCGTTTTCCCTGTCTCTCCGTCTCTGCTGGTCTCTCCGGTCGCCCTTATTGTTCCTGTCTGAATGGAGAGAAAACAGACACAAATGCACTATGAAGCAGCACTGACACAACAATGACAGGATAGTTGAACTTGGCTTTAATGAACCCGGCATTGGTGTGTGGTGGAACTAGAGCAGGGTTAGATTGAGCTCACTAGAGCCTGACGTGAGCCCCGGTACTCGGCGGCACAATATGGCACATTGTGTGGGTTCCTGGGTACCAGAGCAGGCCACTGTAACGCCGGCTAATCGTTGCAAAGCCCCAGACACGCAGCGCAGGATTCAGAGCCATTCGCAGGTGTCATTGTGACACATCACAGTGCTAACACCGCGGTGACAGGAAACACGCGGCAGCGCGCCATAACGACGGACAACCCAAGGAAATAATCAAGCCTTTGTGAGGAGTTCGGCTCGACTGTAGCCGGACAAATCTTAGTGCCCGCGACAACGGCTGATCTCCATAATAGTCCATGTAAACAGCCGGGAGCCGGTCGAGGTGAGATCTTTCCTCAATGTCTGCCTCCACTCCACAGTACAGACACGGCCAAACATGCCCCCCTTTCTTCCGTTTCCCCTGCTTAAACTCTCCCTGTCCCGGCAGGCTCCTCTGTCTAGAGTCGTATCCGTCCAACATTTCTACCCAAAATACAAACATCTATTAAGGGTAGCTTTCCAGGCACTCAGGACGGAAAACAATTTGGTAGAACATAAAAGGGCCGGTTTAAGTTAAATCAACACTGTTGAAGTGGGAGGTAGGAGTATCTGAATAACATCTTCCTGATATGGATGCAAATTACACTATGCCTGTACACCAGGGGTCTTCAACCAGGGGCCCGTAGAATTACTGCAAGGGATCCTTGGGAAGATCTCCCAAAAGTATTTATTGAAATATGATCTTGGGGAACCAATACTTTTTCCCCTCACAATTCTACCACAATACCCAAAAATGTCAAAGTAAAAAAGTTTGTTTCGTATTTTAAGAGATTTGGAAAAAAATTAAGAACAAAAATATTACATGTACATTAGCATTCACAGGCTTCGCTTAATACTTTGTTGAAGCACCTTTGGCAGCAATTACAGCCTCAATACGTTTCGAGTATGATGCTACAAGCTTAGCATACATCTTTTGGGCAGTTGCTCCCATTATTATTTGCAGGACCTCTCAAGCTCCATCAGGTTTGCTTGGGAGTGTTGGTGAACAGCCATTTTCAGATCTCTTCAGAGATTCAATCAGGTTCCAGTCTGGGCTCTGGCTGGGCCACTCAAGGACATTTACAAAGTTGTCCTGAAGCCACACTTTTGTTATCTTCGCTGTGTGCTTAGGGTCGTTGTCCTGTTAGAAGAGGAACCTTTGCCCCAGTCTGAGGTCCAGGGAGCTCTGGAGCAGGTTTTCATCAATGATGTCTCTCTTCTTCCATTTACAGATGATGGAGGCCACTGTGCATAGTAGGACCGTCAATGCTGCAGACATTTTTCTTTACATTTTTCCCAGATCTGTGCCTCGATACAATCCTGTCTCAGAGGTCTACAGACAATTCTTTGGACTTCATGGCTTGGTTTGTGCTCCTCTGACATGCACGGTCAACTGTGGGACTGTCACGACCGCTGTAAGGTGTAGTGTAGGAAGCCATGTGCAGAGTCGTAGATGATCCGTTTAAAGACAAGGTTTATTTCTTCAAACATAAAACAAACCGAAAACGGCGACAAAAGGCTAAATGGCTAAACTGAAATGAAAGTGCGCATATGTAGCGTCTTATAAATATACAGTTCCCAAAACCAATACAACCTATTTACAAACAAACACTCACCTCTATCATACTGTGACATGTAACAATGAAGAGCAAAGAGTGACATCTAGCAATCCCCTTTATAGCCCAGTGATTGCAAAACCCCAACAGCTGTAACCAACATAAACCAGGAAGTGGGCACCCGAAACCAGACAGTGCAGTACCCTAACTCACCACTCGTGACAGTACCCCCCACTTAAGGCTAGCTCCCAGATAGCCAACAACAACCAACATCAACAACATACAAAAAAAAACAAGGGAGCAACAGGCAAGGACCCACTGTCATACCCAAAGGGTTAGTCCAAGACAGCAGGTCCAGCCCTTAAAGGGCCTTGGTGGCCCGATCGCCGTCTTGTGCGGCAAGGCTTCCGCCATCTTGTGGGACGTGGCGGCGGCCATCGTGGTGGGCGTGGCGGCGGCCATCGTGGTGGGCGTGGCGGCGGCCATCGACGTGGGCGTGGCGGCGGCCATCGACGTGGGCGTGGCGGCGGCCATCGACGTGGGCGTGGCGGCGGCCATCGACGTGGCGTGGCGGCGGCCATCGACGTGGGCGTGGCGGCGGCCATCGACGTGGGCGTGGCGGCGGCCATCGATGTGGGCGTGGCGGCGGCCATCGACGTGGGCGTGGCGGCGGCCATCGACGTGGGCGTGGCGGCGGCCATCGACGGCGTGGGCGTGGCGGCGGCCATCGACGTGGGCGGTGACGCTCTGGGAGCTCTGGCGGGCGGTGACGCTCTGGGAGCTCTGGCGGGCGGTGACGCTCTGGGAGCTCTGGCGGGCGGTGACGCTCTGGGAGCTCTGGCGGGCGGTGACGCTCTGGGAGCTCTGGCGGGCGGTGACGCTCTGGGAGCTCTGTCGGGCGGTGACGCTCTGGGAGCTCTGTCGGGCGGTGACGCTCTGGGAGCTCTGTCGGGCGGTGACGCTCTGGGAGCTCTGTCGGGCGGTGACGCTCTGGGAGCTCTGTCGGGCGGTGACGCTCTGGGAGCTCTGTCGGGCGGTGACGCTCTGGGAGCTCTGTCGGGCGGTGACGCTCTGGGAGCTCTGGCAGGCAAGGACGCTCTGGGAGCTCTGGCAGGCAAGGACGCTCTGGGAGCTCTGGCAGGCAAGGACGCTCTGGGAGCTCTGGCAGGCAAGGACGCTCTGGGAGCTCTGGCAGGCAAGGACGCTCTGGGAGCTCTGGCAGGCAAGGACGCTCTGGGAGCTCTGGCAGGCAAGGACGCTCTGGGAGCTCTGGCAGGCAAGGACGCTCTGGGAGCTCTGGCAGGCAAGGACGCTCTGGGAGCTCTGGCAGGCAAGGACGCTCTGGGAGCTCTGGCAGGCAAGGACGCTCCGGGAGCTCTGGCAGAGGAAGCAGATGACACTCCGGAAGCTCTGGCAGGCAGGGACGCTCTGGGAGCTCTGGCGGAGGAAGGAGATGACACTCCGGGAGCTCTGGCAGGCAGGGACGCTCTGGGAGCTCTGGAGGAGGAAGCAGATGACACTCCGGGAGCTCTGGCAGGCGGGGACGCTCTGGGAGCTCTGGCGGAGGAAGGAGATGACACTCCGGGAGCTCTGGCAGGCAGGGACGCTCTGGGAGCTCTGGCGGAGGAAGCAGATGACACTCCGGGAGCTCTGGCAGGCAGGGACGCTCTGGGAGCTCTGGCGGAGGAAGGAGATGACACTCCGGGAGCTCTGGCAGGCAGGGACGCTCTGGGAGCTCTGGCGGAGGAAGGAGGAGCCCCTCAGGGCACTCACACTGGAGTGGGAGGAGCTGGTCCGGGCACTCACGTAGAGGGGGTAGGAGCCGCTCAGGACACTCACGCTTCAGTGGGAGGGGCTGGTCCGGGCACTCACGTAGAGGGGGGAGGAGCCGCTCAGTACACTCAAGCAAAGGTGGGAGGGGCTCATCTAGACACTCACGCAGAGGAGGGAGGAGCCGCTCAGTACACTCAAGCAAAGGTGGGAGGGGCTCATCTTGGAACTCCTGCTGTGGTGGAAGGGACCGCTCAGGGCACTCTTGCTGGAGTGGGAGAGGCTGGTCCTGTAGGGTGAACCACACCCCCCACCATCTCCTAATCACCTCGGACGGCTGGCTCTCCAGGCCCTTAGGTGGTCTCTGGGCCCTGGAGGTTGGTGGCCGGAAAGGGTCATAGCCCTGTTGGAGCTGGGGTTTTGGCTTCAGCTCCAGAGCTCTTGCTGGCTCTGGCTGCAGCCCCGGAGCAGTGGGTGGTTGCTGTGGCAGCACCAGGGTCGTGGGTGTTCTCTCCGCGGACCTCCTTGAACACCCCGTTAGCTCCCCCCCAAAAATCACTTTGGGGCGCCTCCGGGATGTCCTCTTGCCTTCATAGAAGGCCCGCGGACCCATTTTCACAGACCCTGAATGCTGCATTGATGGTTCGTACTCAGCATACGGCCGGAGACGTAGCCACCGCTCCTGTGGTGTCTCCGGCCGATTCCACTCCCACCGCTCCGTGGGGCGACGGTGAGTTTCATCCGACGGGGCGCTATTGCTTGCCCCCCCGTGGAATCCACTCACCGTCTGGCTCCGCTGGCTTAGGTGGCTCTTCATTCTGTCACGACCGCTGTAAGGTGTAGTGTAGGAAGCCATGTGCAGAGTCGTAGATGATCCGTTTAAAGACAAGGTTTATTTCTTCAAACATAAAACAAACCGAAAACGGCGACAAAAGGCTAAATGGCTAAACTGAAATGAAAGTGCGCATATGTAGCGTCTTATAAATATACAGTTCCCAAAACCAATACAACCTATTTACAAACAAACACTCACCTCTATCATACTGTGACATGTAACAATGAAGAGCAAAGAGTGACATCTAGCAATCCCCTTTATAGCCCAGTGATTGCAAAACCCCAACAGCTGTAACCAACATAAACCAGGAAGTGGGCACCCGAAACCAGACAGTGCAGTACCCTAACTCACCACTCGTGACAGGGACCTTATATAGACAGGTGTTTGCCTTTCCAAATCACGTCCAATAAACAGAATTTACCACATGTGGACTAAAATCTAGTTGTAGAAACATATCAAGGGTGATCAGTGGAAACAGTACACACTTGAGCTCAATTTTAAGTGTCATGGTAAGGGTGTGAATACTTACAAGTAATTGTTTTTCATTTTTATTATATATATATATTTTAAACTTATTTCATGTTTGCTTAATGGGGTATTGTGCGGAGTAAAAAATGCATTTATTCAATTTTGCAATAAGTCTGTAACATAACAAAATGTGGAAAAGTGAATCTCTGTGAATACTTTGCGGATGTACTGTATGTAAGAGATATTGATGCTAGTGGTGTAATACATTTTTCCACACCATGACATTGTGTTTCAGAATTGAATTGCAAAAATTGTTTCACAGGTAAGCATTTCCGTGTAAGGCTTGTAAAATTGGTTTAACGCTAACATAGAATGATGCTGGAATTAATTTCAGATATGCATGTTTTTAAATATGTAAAGAAAAAAACATATTACCAAAAGGGTGAATTACTTTTTCACATGACTGTATATCAAGTGTAATATTTCAAACGTAAACTGAAATAAATTCCAATCTATATTTGGCCAGGTTACAGGTGTTGTAAAAGCGTTATGCCCATGCTAACGTGTGGAGAGTTTTCCTTCCAAACTAAATGTGTTAAAGACTAAAAATGCTCGGTGCGACTGGTTGAACCCACGGAAGTAACTGGTTAACCAGAATGGATGTTTGTGTCAAGTATCAGACAGCGGCTGTTAATGCTGATCTGATGTGTGTCCCCGTGATGACGGAAAACTGCAGTTAGGCTGATAAGGTGTGAGGACTCCTTCTCGGTTAGAAACAGAAGCATCGGTCAGCGTGAGGACTGGACGACATTCACTTTCGCTACGTGCTTGACAGCTGGATACTCACAGCTCCTGATTGTTTGTTTACTATTTCATACGATTAGACGTGTTCTAACCGCAGTTTTTTGTGGCACTCGTCTGTCTTCCATTTTGCCCCACTTGCTTTAAAAGACATCCATTAGTTATGTATAAAACACGCCAGAGGGAAATAACTAATATAAACCAATAAGTAGGCCAGCAAACATCTTTATATGTAATGTTGTTTATCTTTTGAAATTGTTTTCAATTAACGTTCCTATTGTTTCTTTAATGAGGGCCTGGCAGAGAGCAGGTGGGCCGTTTATTGCTTATTGTTTTATTTGTTTGGTAGAAAACAGACAGAGACAAGCCCAATACGGTAGTCCACGAACTAGAAGTAGTTGATGTTGTTTTCCCTCAGACGTGAGAGGGCCAAAGTCGTTAACGCATCTGTCACTGTTGGCTGCCGACATCGAGGGCTGTGTCACATTTCTTAGAAAACTCTCAGCAAGATTTGATCACTAGCTTCGGAAAGTATACATGTGTTGCCTGCCTTGAGTAAATAAACACTTTCTGGGAGAATCATTTATCCTGCTAAAGCAAAAAAATATGGAGAACATTTGGAATTTGGAAGACATTTGTTTTTGTTTAGAGTAATGTGCTTTTGTCAGTAAACCTGGTGAGTTACAAAAAGGGAGGTTCTACACAGTGCTGATGCTCTCACTGTTCAAGGACTTAATTTGTCTCCCGACAAGCACGCTAATGGGCCAAAGGGGACTCCATCAATTTATGACAGCCATAATTGCAGCTGCTCTCAATCCAAGCTAAACAACTGTGGCCTGACAAAGGCAATCACGCATTTAGCGAGTTCTGTTTTCGTGCAAGCCCATTTCTGAAACGCTACAGGAAGGAGAAGCGGAGAGCGCGGCCAAATCAACACGAAGCGTGAGATCTGCAGACCAGTAAATCACAGGGTGTTATACAAGCGCCGCCCCCATGTTTCATTTTTTATAGCGGCCTCGTCGGCCAAGTAGCAGATGGACCCGCAGCCCTGCTAATTCAGAACGTCGGGAGATTTTGAGGCGCAAGAAAAAGGACCACTTTGAGGTCATGACACCCAGAACCTATGAGTTAATTCACATGGGAAAAACATTAGCTCGTTCTCCGCCGTAGTGGACGGATTGTGCTTGTTCACAACAGTGTAGTTTAACACCCAAACAGGGAAAGCAAGATGAAGCTAACGTCTCTCAGTGTGTAACTGTCAACAACTCACAGCTTCGCCTGGACCAGTCACTTCATAGCACCCGTTCGAGACGAGGTGACTTTTCACATGGCACATTGTCATTGGGGTGCCCTTCCTGATTTTCTGTACTTACACAACTCGATTCGTTTGGGAAATTGGCTGAAGGTAGCACACTTTTTATGGGGCAGTTTATAATATTCCACTGTTAATTATTCTTCTGAATCCGTGCTGTAAATTCTTTCCAGTATGCAAGCGTCACACAGTAAATTCTCTTCTCATTTCTCAAACGGTGCTGTCATGGTCCGATCCAGCATGTAGCAGCCCTTCAGAGCGAGATTTCTCATACATATCGCCTCCCTCTCTAAGGATTTTCACATTTACTTTTGTATGAGACTGCCTCTCTGCTCTTTTCAAGAATTACATGTTATATATGCAAAACCTCCGCGTTTATTCATGGATGCTTCACAATGAGTAGACATTTGTCGAAAGCTGTCCCATATCAGAGTATCAGATTCTTAGTTTCAAAAGCATGTTATCTGCAAATGAAGAAGAAAATATATTTCCGTTTAACCTCTAAAATGGAACGCCTGAATATAGTAATCAAACCCCTTAATGATTAGTCGACTTGTTGAATTGGGTGTGCCACTTTGGGGTGAAAACCAAAACACTAACCGTCTGCGGGGCCCAATAAGAGGTTGGGAAAAGGCCTGACTTAGAGCACGATAAAGCTGTTATGAATCAAGTGTTATTGGGCAGATCGCTAGTTTAGCAACTTTAGCCAGCTCCGAAACAAGATGGCGGATGAATGATAAGAGCTAGAGCAAACATGTCAGAGCTGTGTAAACCTTTCGCCTCACTAAAATTCAAAACAAATAGTCCAAATCTGGGTGCTCTGATCGCCGTCCAACACTGTAGCGCACTGCGTGGCATCTTCCCGTCGGCGTTTTGCCGGTTTGCCTGACTGTTTGTTTACATGGCTCCCTGTCAGAGTCTCAGTGTCCTTCTGTGAAATAAACAGAGCCACACTGAATCAACACTTTTGAGGTACAAGGTCATTTCCATGCCGTCTGGGATTTCTTTTGGGGTGTACCAGCTCAAACGTCCATTACAGTGACTAGAAAAGGGCTTGCTTAGGGCAGGATGTTTCCGACTTTGTGAGAAAGATCTTAACAACTGTATTAACTGTATCGTATAGCGTATCCTACTGTATCCTGTTTTAGCCTTGTCATAAACGCTAGTAACTCTTATACATAGTCTACCTTAGAGCATTATATCGTCACTTATAACGTAATGTTCAATCTACCTAATACATGAATACGGTCCTTCGCCTGTCTCATATATCTGCATTATATTAATTTGTATGTCCCAAACTCGGTTTCCCACTTCGTTTCCTCTCATACGCCACACACAGTGTGTCTGGTGGTCCTTACCTCCTTTTCCACAAGGTGCCTTTTGAACGGTGCACTTCTGCCTCTCCATCTGTGGAGCACAAGGCCGCGGGGAGGACCCGGAGAACGTGTCGGGGCTGGGGGCTGGGAGGGGCTCCTGCACTCTGGTCTGGGTGCCTTTCTTAAAGCCACATGTTTTGTTTTTCTTCATACAGGGACCCCACGGGCTCCATTCACCCAGTTCACATTCTACAGGTGGGGTAGGAGAGAGGTGAGGCACGACACAGCACAACACAGTACAGCACAGCACAGCACAACACAACACAATACAGCACAACACAGCACAACACAGCATAGCACAACACAGCACAACACAGCACAACACAGCACAGCACAGCACAACACAGCACAGCGTAGCACAGCACAGTACAACACAGTACAGCACAGCACAAGCCCTAAGGGAAACAATTTTAATTTCACTTGATCAAAATTATTAAGGAAATGCAGTCGCATTTATCTTGCCCTAAATCTGACATTGATCATTTGGCCTTGTCAAGCCCGAAACCTCAATGCAACCAATTCTGTCCGGTTAATTTGAAGAGAGTAACTATTTTACTCCCCAGCAACATGCTGTCGAGTTTAAATCAGGACTCCATCTGTCAATAAGCTTTTTTTGTCAATGGAGGTTGGGAGTGGGGTTTATATGAGAAAATGTGATTCTGCCAAAAACAATGACTGAAAGAAATTATTAGTTGATAAGAGCAGCTAAAGTGAGTGCTTGGTTGACGTTAAAGGAGCAGAGGTAATGCCAAAATGTCACCCTGGAGGTTTAGGCCTACTCTCATACGAGCCAGGCAGCCTGAGGGAGTGAGCCAGCACTAGTTTCGCATTGTAATGCCATTAGTGCTCTGTTTGCTTACTTATGACGGAAATATTTTAAAAAGAAATCTATAAAACATCCTTATCGTCCAGCAGTCCTCCCTCCAAATTTCCTCTCGCATAGAGGTAATTGAGAAACGGCAGAAAAAGAAATTAGAAAAAGGAGAGAAAAAAAAGAGCTTCTTCACAGTGCTGAAGTGTTTGTTGAGCTGAGCTCTCATATGGCAGGCGATATTAATCTGACAGACAGAACATACTTGGCTGCTGATAGCTGAAAGGGATTTAGTATATCATGTGTGAAAGGTTAGAGGGAACTGGGTACGTTATGCGGTCAAATATGCAGCCCACACCTGAGACAAATTTAAGACTTTGTGACAGGCTCTTATTGCAAGAATTCACCCGGATTACATTACATTCTGAGGGGTAGCTGTGCACTTAAGGTCTATGGTTTAAGTGTATGGTAAAGGCTTCTGGTAGACATCCAGTTTCTGCACCTACTCAGTTTGTGCACTACACATACAAAAAAGTATCCATACGCTTTTCTGACTGTGGTGAAGTTGAGGAAGGCAGAAGTCTAAAATCCTGAACTATTTATTTAATGTTTTTCTGTTTGCTTACTGTAACACTCGATATACTGGTTGAGTGGGACGTAATACTCTCTGTGAACAAACATGTTAGCTATATAATGGGTATGCTACTATCTACCATACACCCTTAATGTCCGAGTTTCACTTCAGTGTCGAGGTGAGCAAAGCTGTGGCAGTTGGGAGAGTTGGAGATGAGAGACCACCTACCTACGCACTCCATTGTCCCGTTAGTGGTGCTGAGGCCCTGAGGGCAGCTGATGTAACAGCGCCCTCTGTGCGAAAAGAAGCCCTCCTTACATTTTGTGCAAAAATTTCGATTGAAACACGCCTCGCAATTCTGGATTTTACATTCTGAAAGAAGAAAGAGAAAAAGAACTTGAGACAAATTGATGTGAACACGACAACACAACAATACACGAATACAGGCAGTATGTGTTCGCTTTGCCTCAACAGAAAGCCTTGTACATACATTTCCATTAAACTGAGGCTTTACTGTTAACTTGGAATGTTACTGTATTGTACTGTATTAGAGTATACACATATCAGCACAAACGTTTACAGTGTTTCTGTTGCACTAAGGGCTTATATCCTCCTTGGAGAGGACAATAATGTGGCTGTTATTTCCTATGAGAGATTGATTAGTGTGATAGACTCTTTCGGGGCTAATTTGCATGATTGATACACATGTCTTAAAAGCATATTGGACATGTGCCAAGAGTAGAGAGCTCGTCAGAGGATTCCCGGGTCTCCACACGCCTCAAGATTGTTAAAAACGCTCAGACAAAGAAGGATTGAAATCAGTTGTTAATTAAGCGCACATGAAAGTAAAAACCTTTCAAGAGCCCCTGTTTCTCATTCCAAACCATACAATGCTGTCTGCCTGAGCTGAAGTAAATAAGTAAGTAAACCAGGTATGATCACCAAAGGACAAAGATTGAATCCTAATATCTCAGAACACCAGACATTTATTACATTAACACATTAACTAAAGAATGCCCAGTGAGCGGTTTACTTGCCATTCAAAACGAGCCAAATGGAAGAACTCACTGGACTTTTATGGTTTCAACCTCTGCTCTCTATTTTAATCAACATTCTCGACCGCTTTTGACTGTAGTAATGTTAGCAAATATAATAATAGCAATGGAGCAAATATCGTCACGAGTGTAGCAGTGATGTAGTACAAATGTGGCTAAACCAGACATTTTGGGGATTTTTGGATTATCAATCGATCAAATTTATTTTATAATGACCTTTTTACAACTAAGTTGTCACAAAGTGCTTTTCCAATCACCCAGTCTGAATCCGACAGAGCACACATCGACAAGTTGAACAAGTTGATACACGGCGACTAGGAAAAGGGTCAAATTTAGGAAGAAACCCAGAGAGGAACAAGGCTCTTGCTGGGTGAACATATGATAGTTCAGTTTAATAATTAGTAAATGCATTTTAAAGTGCTAGATAATAGCAGCAGGTAAGCCATGGAACAAGTTAAGCAGGAAGTGGCGGCGACAAGCACGCATAGACAGAAGCCTTTCAGGATACAATAGACAACATTAAAACAATAACGGAGCTATTGTTTGTTTTAAGCGGTGATAAAACATGTGCAAAACGTAGGTGACACAAGTGAGTCAGAACTTTATTTTTACCCATGTATATTCTGGTTTTCTAGTTTAATGTTAGAAATGTATTAACTGACTAAAAAAACATGAATGTTTTGGTATTTAGACAGTAAAACCAATTTAATATGCACTGTTACCTGGAATGAAAATCTATCTTGTCAACTACATTTTTTTTATAAAGCATTGCAAAAACAGCAAAACAACAGTACATTAGTAATGTTTTTGTTTGGAGTTTGGTCCTGTTTCCCACCAACAAGTTAAATAAACCAGACCAGACGTCAGACGTGGAGGCTCTTGGCAAAGCCAGGTCTGAAACAATGTGTTTTAGGGCACCGAAACCGCCAATGTTCTTACATTTAATGCACATTTATTTTGTTTATTCAACATTAGTGTCACGCAACTGGGCGTGAAGTGCAGGATAAAGCCAGATGCAGGGCAGAATCCTATGTTCAAAGGTTTAATTTAAATTAAAACAAACCGAGTATTGCGGAAAAAAAAACTTCTAGACTGTTGAAATAAAAAATGTCCTATACAGCGACTTACTAAATACATTTTAAAAAATGTAGGACAAATGTAATCCAACACGCACCAACGATGAGAAGTGACTTAAAGCCCGGGGTGGGAAAAAAAGGTTCCCACTCGTGACAATTGGAGTGAGACAAACGCACATTTGGGGTTCTTATTAGGTGCAACAGTTAAACAAGGCACACAAGACATTAGTGAGTTAATTTCTCAATAATCAATGAATGTTACCAAACTGTTCCAGGGATCAGGTGCCTATAGGCCTTCAAGTTCCTTGTTATTTTAGTTGAGCCGATAAAGGCAATTTACACGTTTTTGGTTCATCACATTCAGAACTTCCCACTACTCCACTATGTACCCTATATGGCCAAAAGTGTAAAGATCACAGCCTTTTGCCTTGGCCATTAATCCACTCTGCATCTAAAACAACTGCCATACGTCTGGTTAGTCTTTCCAGAAAAAAATGTGTCTTTTGTGCCCATTCAGCCAAAATTGCTTAGACAAGAAGGCCACTCTGTTACAATTTACCCCAAAGGTTTTAATTGGTGTTGAGGTCAGGGCTCTGTGCAGGCCACTAGAGGTCATTCACATCAACCTTGTTGAACCACGTGTCTATGGACCCAATTTGAGCCGGTACCATCATGCTGGACAAGGAATGGGCCGACCTCAAGCCATGGCCACAAAGTTGGAAGCATCCACATACTTTTGGTCATATACTGTATGTGTCAAAGATAGATATCTAACTACTTGTTGGTTTTTTATTCATGTTTTAATTTAAATTCCCATACAAACTATTGGCAAGTAAACCCACCATCCTAACTAGAACATCAGTGATAATAATGAATGATAAGAGAACAGCCTGTCTCAATTTAGGCATTGTGACAGCAGGGATATGGCAATGCCATGAACAGAGGCTGTAACTGTAAAACTGTCGCTGTAAAAAGGTCTTCATAAAAACAGGATATTTATTTTTGTAAGTTCCATCTACATAAGGTTTTCTTAAGCTAAGCAATTGCGAAATGGCTTCCATTTAACCTTCAAACTCAAGCCTGGATGCTGGAGAGTGCCAACGAACCCTTATATGTGTCATTTGGGATATTTAGGGAACGTGCTGGGAACTAAAAGGGACCACAACATTGTCATTGATTAAAACATCATTGGACATAGGAATGCTATTCATTTTTTTATATTAAAAAAACATATGGCAACAATGTTCTGTGTAGTTTTCACGTGACGTGAGAGGAATATTCCCCAAATACCAACATAGAAGTTTGTTTAGTGTGAAGCATTCCTAAAGAACATTAGCAGAACGTAAATAATAAATATATGCTATCCATTTTCTGGCTAATCACTTTTCAACACTAATGGGAGGATGTTTCCTTGCACATCACTGAACCATTCCTAGAAAATCATTATAGTGTTGTTTTGCGCACACACTAATAGACCAAAAAAAACGTCAGAATCTCTTTTTCCCAAGTCTATAGGCTTAATCCGTGTGTGTGAATCCGGCTGTAGGTGTTTCCTGATCAATACGCATCACGGTTAACAAAAAACATATTCAACATTTAATGACATCTGAATCTGAACGTTAACTCACGGATGCATCTGTTGGTTTCGGGGTTGCGCACGCCAAAGTATCCTTGCGGGCACGAGGCGAGACACACGCCAATCTGACGGATGTCGTTACGCTCCAGGAGAATAAAGAGCTTTGGCTTACATTTCAGACACCCGTTGTATTCGGAACAACCCTCGCAGCCATTCGAGCAAGATAGTGGCCCCTCCGTGCTAACTGTGAAAAGACAGTGGGGAAAGACAAAAAGAGTGTGAGTGGAGCCTTCAAAATCCTGCTAATTGAGTCCTGTCATCAACGCTCACACACCCTCCATTATCGAAGTAAGTTAAAGAAATACATTTAAATAACAGTATTTATCTGGTAGATGCATATAATAGCTCTGCCAGTATCATTGAGGACATGTCCCTAGTCTATTTCTGCACCACATATCCATAAACCTGGCAGTCGTTTATCTTCTACTGGCATGGGTTACCGTTGCGGCTAATCTCACCAAACATCTTTGTTTGAACAGTTTTCTCACTGTTTACTTGAAACTCCTCACCGGAGATCCTAAACAGATTTTTGTTGGAGAAGCCCGGGCGTTTGGATCTGACAGCCCGCGATGGTCGATTCCACATCGGGCCATGACTTCACACTGCGCCCCCCCCCCCCCCGGGGTCAAGAAAGAGTGACTTGGCTGTCTGGATCTCACCAATCATACCAGAGCGCTGGCCAAAAAGGGAAACACGCACAAAGGTTCTCAAAGTCTCTTCCCAACGCTTCTGAGCCAAGTACTTTTTGGTCTTTGAGCCGTCCACCCATGAAGCCGAACATCACGGCGTAACAATCTAACCGGGCCGTAAAACTCAATCTCAAGGTACCCCATGTGCTTTTCGCTCAAATCCAAACGCAATCCCACGATCATATGTCCTCATATTGCTATCTGACGTCCTGTTTCCACGGGCCTATGTGGTAACAATCCATTATTAACACATACCCATTGCATTCATCTGGAGACTGGAGATACACAGAGATGGTGAACTCTGTAAATATGCTCTCCGACCATTCAGTCACGCTATTCCAGGCTCATTGAAACCTCACACAGTGATGTAACCAAACACTGTAACACATATTCAATAAATAATAATGAAGTAATAATCACTGAGTGCTAATTAACACATGAAACAGAGACAGTAAAAAATGCACTTGGAAAGCATGACGACCTGCCCCTCGCACACCGCTGGACACTTTCAGTGGTAAAACTGTATCCGGTTATGGAACAAGAGAGATTCTAGTTTGTAACAATCCAATCATCAAACATATCTGATTGTATGAACATATATGTGAAAAGACTTGATGTGTGTTACCAATTAAGGGAATTAAGTTGCCGTTTCGGCTTCCTGTCTAAATGCAGCCATTTTTTGGGGGTTTCACAAAAATGTAAATTCCACGTGGGAGACTTTGTCTTTTACTTAACTCGTAAGTCATTTGTAATGACACAAAATGAACATCTGAGAAGCCCGTCGTCTTGACTATAACTCAATAAAGTTCTGACCTCTCTTGACCGCTTCTCTGATGTTTTTCTAAGTTGTGATTTTAAGCTTAGAGAGACTGGCATCCCCTAAAAGCTTTTCTGAAGGAGAAGGCATTATCTCAAATCCAGCGATAGCACTTTGCACTGAGACTCACCCCGCTCTGAGGGCATATGCTTTCTGAGTTAGCTTGTCTCTGTGCGTGTGAGGTCGGAAAAGAGCTCATGAAACCGCTCGAAAACGAAACAATGCTACATTTTCCAACAACCGTGAGGGAAAGCGAGTGTCAGAAAGACATTCCCCTCGGTGACAGACATGGCGAGAACTGTGGCCATAAACCCGGTTTAAAACCCCACTATAAACATTGTTAATACCCGTAAAAGCTCAACATAAATCCCGAGAGGCGCAATCATAAAAAGACGAAGGTAACAGGGTCATATAAAGGAAACTGTGAAGCCACCGTAATCCGTCTAATGAGGATAAAGAAATATAAACAAAACGTAATCTGTACCCGAGGCAGTAAAACAGTTACAAGACAAATCACGCCGACCGTGTGCTCCCGGAGACAACAGAGAGCTCCACACAAACCAGAGGAGGCGAGAGCAAGACAGGAACTGATCCGGAGATGTATGAACTCACCTCGTCTTTGCCGCCGCACCTTGGAGGGCTTGAGGCCGCTGTCACAGTGACCCATGGAGCCGAGAAAGACAATCGCCAGAGACACCAGTCCCAGCTGCATAGTCCCTGGTGCTGCCCGGCTGAGCGGGGGATCCGCCCTGCAGGCAGACAGATCAGGCAGGGTGGCCCCCTTCCACCCTGTTACAGGTGGGTCACTCTTCCTTCTTCCTCAGCCGATGCTGCCGCCCACTGGGTCTCTCTAGCCGTGTCTCTCGTCCTACTGGCCGCTTCAGCTGTGACTCCCGTCACAGCTGAAGGTGGGTTGACGGGGTTAAAGGTCCTTTTACGACGTTAAGGAGAGACGCAAGGCGCTTAAGAGGATGAGGAGAGGAAGGACAGGAGAGTGCGGCGCTCCTGCGGGTTCCACCCATGAAGAGACGACGGGCGAGCAGGCGAGATGGCAGCCCATCGGTGGAGAGTGCAAGGGAACGTTTGGTGGGGGTAAACAATTCCACTGATGGATAAAGGTTCTGGGCTGCTACGCGTGAAAACGCATCTCTCTCTGCCAGAATCTGTTTGGGAAAGAAAACGAGAGAAAGAGAGAGCGAGGGAGAGAGAGAGAGGGAGGGGGAGAGAGAGAGGGAGGGAGAGGAGGGTGGTGATGGGAAGAGTGAAACAATGAGACATGAGATCTGAAACACCAAGTCATTATGTTGGCATGTCAAGAGAAAACCCACCTCTTGGCCAAGACTAAAACAGATACAGGGTTTTGCAACAGGAACGGAAATTAAATCAATTTTGACCGTGGCAATTAACGGCGAACCGACGATAAGTGCTGGAATTCAAAAACAGTAACTTGACTCTGCTGTTTTTGAAGCGCGCAGTGAGGAAAACGGATTGAAACATTTCCAGAGTACACAGTATAACAACTGACTTTTAAGAGATTTAGGGCAATCACCGTCTGTTTGTCTTTTGACCTGCAATCAAAGACGTCCCGCATAAGGAACGTCATATCCCAATTTCAACGGACCGTCTTTTTTTCAAGCTATGAAATCACTGTTGATTCAAATCAATGATTAGCAGCTATACGGCCCGACCAAACAAAATGCCTAGTGGCCTTTGGAGAGTGTACATATTAGAAAAATATGCTTGTTGCTGATATCTCATTAAAAAAACATAACCCTTTGAAACTGCAATATTTTCGGCGCTGAGATCCTCTCAGATAGTGTCGTGCGATATTTACAACTGCCGAAGACGAAAGGACATGATGTGCGACCACACGGGGGGAACAGCAATACAGGGCCATATTTGGCCGTTCTACATATTGTGGCTTGTGCATCACGCCGAGTCAGCCTGCGAAGTCATTGGTTAAGTTCTTGACATTCCACAAGGTCCAATAATGTTCTGGAATACCCTTAAACACTGTAACATCTCCACGGAAAGCTTGAATCGAACCTGACAGAATCCAAGCTTGGTCCTACGTTTTCTGTTGCATTCTCTCCGCAACCCGCCAAGAAGCGACGCATCCAATTCTGACCTTAAACTCATGTGGCAGACCTAATTTAAATATATCAATTACCTTCACATAGTGTGCACTTCAAAGTTAGATTTCAGATGTTTTATTCAAAAAGACAAGTAGCTCATTTTAACCCGTGTATTTGAAAAGTATTAGACAATGCATTCAATTACAATTTGTTGGACTACCTAAACACTCCAGTAAAAGGTATTATTTTCTGCATTGTATGTGAAAGTACTAAAATACAAACACAAATACGAGTATTTTAGGTCTGTAATCTAGTTGATTCCAAACAAAATGTAATGCAGTGCACTTTATTATATACTAAAGAGGACTGTGATGAAAAATAAGATGCCTTCTCGTTCAATGTCATGTCAGACAGGGCAGAATATTTCTCGAGCGTGTACGTACGCCATGAGGTTGAGATCGACCAGACAACTCCTCTCCAGTGAGGCTGAGAATATAAGCCCGAATTTACGCGGGGAGAAAATGGAGCCATCATTGCCGAACACGTCTTGCTATTGTGAAACAAAATTAATGTGTGCAGGGACAATATTTAATTACGGGGTCTCATCCATTATGTTGTATAAGAACGTAACCAGCAGGGAGGATCTCTCAAAGTTTAACGACTGGGTCCGTTTGCTGCGGGCCAGTTAGCACGCTAAGTCAGGAGACTGTGTGTAACCATGCTAAGACACGCACCCGCAAACATAACAGTGAAACGTGAACTCATAACAGCGAACACTAACAAACACGCGCACGCACACACACACGCACACACACACACACACACACACACACACTCCAAGCGTACGGACAAAACAGTGTCGAAGCCAAAAGCGGCAAGAGAAAAACACACACGCGGACACAGAAGCACACGCTACTCACACGCTACAACACTTCATACGGGGATGTACACGCACATCTGCAGGGAAACATTTTGACAAAGGAAATACTCCTCCAGACGGACTGCCTCGCCTAGCCGTGTGTCAAAGAGCTCAGATAACCCTCTTAAGAGGATAAAGAGGAGAATCTAAAAAAATGTTTACGTTATCTGTAAAGCCCTCCTCACACGCCGCCACCTGCTCCACAGACTTCCCCTGCTGCTGCTCGGGTTTATTTGGCTTGGGAGTTGACTATTAGAAACATGTCTTCAACGTCTCCCTCTATATTTATCATTGAGAGCCAACAAACGTGCCGGTGGCTCCATTTCGCAGCACCTGTCAGGTTTATTAATTGGGACGGATGGTTAGAGAGTGAGAACATGCCACCAGGCTCCGGATGAGAAGACGACCCAGAACCCTGTGTAGTCCAGGGCTGAGTCACTCAGACACTGAATATAACATATGACTACAACCCAGAACCCTGTCTAGTCCAGGGCTGAGTCACTCAGACACTGAATATAGCATATTACTACAACCAAGAACCCTGTGTAGTCCAGGGCTGAGTCACTCAGACACTGAATATAGCATATGACTACAACCCAGAACCCTGTCTAGTCCAGGGCTGAGTCACTCAGACACTGAATATAACATATTACTACAACCCAGAACCCTGTCTAGTCCAGGGCTGAGTCACTCAGACACTGAATATAGCATATTACTACAACCCAGAACCCTGTGTAGTCCAGGGCTGAGTCACTCACACTGAATATAACATATTACTACAACCCAGAACCCTGTCTAGTCCAGGGCTGAGTCACTCACACTGAATATAGCATATGACTACAACCCAGAACCCAGCGTAACCCTGCCGGGCGACCGTCAGACACTGTCTATAACACAACCTTATGGCACACACCAGTGTACCCCACCTGCCACAATCCACACCTGACCTTAATATCACGGCGTGAAGATGACATCCAAAAAGAGGATATGGACTGATATTCAGATAGAGACTAGAAAACGACAGACAGACAGACAGACAGAGGGTGATGCAGCAGTAGGTTAGATAGATCAAGAGCAGGAATGGTGCAGAACTGGCTCCATAATATGATACATATGTCGACAATACTGTGTGACCTGTCTTCTTTGGAACGTCATCCCACCGAGCAACACTGGGGCCACCCTGAGACCGCTGACCGCACATCTTCACAGCGCTTTCTCCCTCCTCTCTCTGTTCCCTCATCCATTACACGGGCACATGCCCTTTTGTCACCGCCAGCTCCATTCAGTTGAATGGAACTGAACCCCCTCATTAAATAGTGAGGAGATTAAATTGCCCCGCTTTGTAGGCCTTTTTTGATGCATCAATTATTCAATGGGGCGGACCGCAGTGAAAGGGAGCACCTGTTGAGATGGCTTGAACTGGGAACGTGCCACGGCTGAGAGCTCAGAACCAGAAGACTGACCGACCGATCAACCTGACCGAAGTTCAATCGTTGTGCAGATCCCGTTGAGGATGAATAAAAGTTCCCCTACTGCAGGTGTGGTCAAAGCGATTCACAAAAGTGATCACAGCAAAATAAATGTAGTGTAAAGAAGTAATGGCATATCTCTATTAGCAAACCGAACGTCCACTCGAATAGCCCTGATCATTTGGGTTCAAATCACACATGCATTCAGTGAAATTCTTATTTCATGCACAGACACTTGGGCCTGTGGGCTTTTATTCTATAGGGAATACAGGAAGCCAAACAGTAAACTTGTGTGGTGCATGTGCTCTGTTTTGGTGAGCCAGTCAAGAAATACTGTTACTGTCTAAGTGAAAACAATGAATCCCCATAAACCGCCCCCAAATCCAGAAACATTTCAACGAGCTAGTATATTTTGTGCTCCTTCGATGTAGCTATATAAAACCCGAAACAAGAACACTACAACTTTATGAGGGAAAGGTAGACCTGGCAGTTTCAGCCGACGAACTAGAACCATGCAGTAAACAGGCGATAAAATCTAACAGTGGTAAACAAATAAGTAAGACACAACCATTTTGTCCCCCCCCTCTGAAGTCACCCCCAGCACAGCCACAAGCTGCCTTGCCTTACCTTCTATTTCACACAAAAAACTACAAAGAACTGTCAGCTTACATTTCAGCTCTGGTGCTACTTATGGCCTCCGAATAACCTCCAATCCTCATGTTTTTCTCGTGAAATTACAGCTAAGTGGTGCCTGCCACATGGGCACTGAGAACAGAGAAATGCTCAAATGTAAGGGCTTTTAATTGTGCCATTTCTTGGGATTTAGAGACAGATTACTTGGTTCAGCAGCTGCAGGTAGCAAAGAAACAGGGAGGTTATGGGCCCGTTAAGGCAGAAACACAGTACGTCAATGTTTGATTTACTTTTATTTAAATGTTCTCCCTAATCTCTGCATCGAAGCTGTAAACTATCATCGCATTTGCCAAGCACGTCCATTTGTAGGATAGAGATAACCAGCTGCCTCAAGACAACAGTCCAGGGTGAACAGTAGACATTAGAGACCAAAAAAGAGAGAGAGAGAGAGCGAAAGAAAGTGGCAGAGGAAAGTAAGAGAAATAGATGCTGAGAACAGATAAGAGGGAATAGTGATGAATAAGTGGTGGCAAAGAGACATCAGCAGTCACTTTTCTCCCTGCTCTTGGTGGATGTATTTGCAGCTCAGCCAATTGACTCTCTAATCTAAAGCAGCAGGTAGGCCGTAGCGGAACCACGCGGAACGTTCTGCACGTGCACGTGTGCCGACCGAACTTCAGGAGCCGCCACAGCCAATTTGGGTAATCGCTTCCTGTGCCGCACGAAAAAGAAGTGCTACAGATGTCGAGTGCAAATACTGAGGGACAACCTATGCATTCCTCTCTGGAATTCCTCCAGCTCGTCCTCGTTCCACCAGTCTATGGGGTACCAGCAGTCTATGGGGTACCAGCAGTCTATGGGGTACCACCAGTCTATGGGGTACCAGCAGTCTATGGGGTACCAGCAGTCTATGGGGTACCAGCAGTCTATGGGGTACCAGCAGTCTATGGGGTACCACCAGTCTATGGGGTACCAGCAGTCTATGGGGTACCAGCAGTCTATGGGGTACCAGCAGTCTATGGGGTACCACCAGTCTATGGGGTACCAGCAGTCTATGGGGTACCAGCAGTCTATGGGGTACCACCAGTCTATGGGGTACCAGCAGTCTATGGGGTACCAGCAGTCTATGGGGTACCACCAGTCTATGGGGTACCAGCAGTCTATGGGGTACCAGCAGTCTATGGGGTACCAGCAGTCTATGGGGTACCAGCAGTCTATGGGGTACCAGCAGTCTATGGGGTACCAGCAGTCTATGGGGTACCACCAGTCTATGGGGTACCAGCAGTCTATGGGGTACCAGCAGTCTATGGGGTACCAGCAGTCTATGGGGTACCAGCAGTCTATGGGGTACCACCAGTCTATGGGGTACCAGCAGTCTATGGGGTACCAGCAGTCTATGGGGTACCACCAGTCTATAGGGTACCACCAGTCTATGGGGTACCAGCAGTCTATGGGGTACCAGCAGTCTATGGGGTACCAGCAGTCTATGGGGTACCAGCAGTCTATGGGGTACCAGCAGTCTATGGGGTACCACCAGTCTATGGGGTACCAGCAGTCTATGGGGTACCAGCAGTCTATGGGGTACCACCAGTCTATAGGGTACCACCAGCCTATGGGGTACCAGCAGTCTATGGGGTACCAGCAGTCTATGGGGTACCAGCAGTCTATGGGGTACCAGCAGTCTATGGGGTACCAGCAGTCTATGGGGTACCACCAGTCTATGGGGTATTACCAGTCTATGGGGTACCAGCATCCTGGGCTGTTTGTTTCCATGCCACACATGTAAACGCACCCTGCCGACGTCCAGCTGACTACATTGCTGTTCTGAACAGGGAAATTAAGTACAGACCACAGTCCACCAGGCCCAGGCCACATCAGCAGCGTCTCTCTCTCTCTCTCTCTCTCTCTCTGTCTCTCTCTCCCTCTCTCTCTCCCCCTCTCTCTCTCTCTCTCTCCTATAGTCTCCACATGCAACTCGATCAGCGCACCTGCTTATCACTGGCTCTTTGATGCTGGACTCCGATGATCTGTGTTCAGTTAGGATGGATGCCGAAGTAAACGGGAAGAATTAGGAAGGACTACGAGAGAGACACGCAAAGTCAGGGGCCGAATGGGCGATAAGCAACGAGAAAAAAGGAGAGAGATAGAGAGTACAAAGAGAGAGAGAGAGAGAGAGAGAGAGAGGGGGATTGGGGATAGATGGAGCTTTATTCTAAAGCACCATGCTGTTATAATAAAATGTCACATGGCTGCTACTGTCCGGTGCAAAAAAAATAAAAAATGCTCAATCGCTGCACCAAACCATGCCTTTATTAAATTTGGGCACTGCTAATAGGCGTTTTGGATGCCTTACATTTAAGATTTCGCCCGAATTAGTGGAAAAAGAGAGGAAAATATAGATAAATCCTTTGACGTCCACTTTTATTCATGTGAAGTTACATTAATAAAAATACGCAGACACTCTGTTTTACTTGAGGGACCTGTTGTGTTTTCAATTAGCAGTGCTGCATTTCTAATATTAAAATAAAAAGTGACTTAGTGTAAATAACAGTTTTAGATTAGACATCCCTTCTTTTTACAACTTAATTACGATTTTTCATTACATGTATTCATTATCCTGAATGTAAGGTTAATTAAGGAGTCCTACATTTTGCAAGCCTAATACATATTTCGATTAAGACTACCTAAATCTACAAGTTAACTAGGCTATATCAGTATATCAGAAAAACATTAGACCAGATGAATGCTTTTAATAATTATTCTTACCTGTGCTTTGACAACCTCTTATGGTCCAGTGACTTGTCCGGTCTCAATGTTCTTTTTATAAGGGAAAATCCGTATCGTGTTTGGTTTCAATGAACTCCTCCTACATAACACCTCCGCACGAAATGGGAAAGTTGTTCAAAATATCTATCATGCTTTTAAAGAGAAAAATCATTACATTTGTTGCATGCCTATAATATCAATGTCAATTATGTTGCAGAAATGCAACATTTGGAAAACTATCCGAGTGTATTGTTGCAATGCAATAATCCAAATGACAAATGTATGTTTTGTTCTTAGTCTGCGCATTTATTCATAAGACTCTTGCCGCTCACTCCTGATGCAGTTTCCACATGCATCGAGGTTTAAGCGTCTGAATGCATCCAATCCTGTGATATTTGCATCAAAGCCCATCTAGTTCTGATGCCTGGCCCCACCCCTCAAACTCCATACAATCTGTTCTGATGCCTGGCCCCACCCCTCAAACTCCATACAGTCTGTTCTGATGCCTGGCCCCACCCCTCAAACTCCATACAGTCTGTTCTGATGCCTGGCCCCACCCCTCAAACTCCATACAGTCTGTTCTGATGCCTGGCCCCACCCCTCAAACTCCATACAGTCTGTTCTGATGCCTGGCCCCACCCCTCAAACTCCATACAGTCTGTTCTGATGCCTGGCCCCACCCCTCAAACTCCATACAATCTGTTCTGATGCCTGGCCCCACCCCTAAAACTCCATACAATCTGTTCTGATGCCTGGCCCCACCCCTCAAACTCAATACAATCTGTTCTGATGCCTGGCCCCACCCCTCAAACGCAATACAATCTGTTCTGATGCCTGGCCCCACCCCTCAAACGCAATACAATCTGTTCTGATGCCTGGCCCCACCCCTCAAACTCAATACAGTCTGCCAGAGGTGGAAAACAGGACTATAGCTGCTAGTTTGGTTTAAATATCATTACATAATACGAGAATCAATTATGAAAGGATAATGCAACATTTTAATTAGGCATATTAACACAGAATCTGTGGTGGATGTCCAGAGTTGCTTACATTGAATCCTACACAAATTATTGTTTATGCATTTCCCACACATTGGATACTTTAATTATTTCGCAATGCATGTAATAATGATGCTTATATTGCTGTTAATTGTTAAATGCTACTTTCTTGTCTAGCATAACGGTACAGTTTATTTTTAGCGTATTCATATGGAGCTACTAATGCAAATGTCCTAAACAAGTTATTGCTCTGGGCATACTTGTGAACAGCTGCTAAGTCAAAATACATGCAGTCCACAAATCAAAAAGGGAGGTTTGTTTGTTTCTAGTTTTTCTTTTTTGCTGCAGTAACTCAGTATATCCCGGTATTAGCCTTTATGGGGCCTTAAGCAGAATTACATTTTGGGGGCCAAATCTTACGCCATAAATGGTTAATTAGATTATCTTGGTGAGATGACAACAAATGTTTGTGCAAACATACAATGTACAAATAAGTATTTGTAGACCAGGTAGACAACCAGGTAGAGACCATTTATTAAGTTCTGGAATAATGGAGCACTTCATGACCTTATAATATTAAACCTCTAGGTGGCATCCCAACTAGATCACAGGCGTCAAACTCGGACATAGGAGCAAGCTTTGACAAGGGGGCATGTAAGAAGCAGATCAATTGATACCGTCCCCTAAAATAAAATGAACAACTATTTGAAATCTGCCCCCCACCAATATGAAACTGTGTTTGCTGTTTTTTTTTGGGCCTTTTCAATTCATTTCAAATTCTAGATTCCAACATGACCTTACTCAAATACAAGGTACGCACAAAACCCCAGACACTAGACCCTGCATACAATAATCTGAATAATTAACAGTAAAGAACAAAACAAAAAAACATGTCAGAATGTCAGTAGAAGACGGACACTGGTGCAGAGCTTCTCAATACCATAAAGGTGTCTAGAGCTTCTCAATACCATAAAGGTGTCTAGAGCTTCTCAATACCATAAAGGTGTCTAGAGCTTCTCAATAACATAAAGGTGTCTAGAGCTTCTCAATACCATAAAGGTGTCTAGAGCTTCTCAATAACATAAAGGTGTCTAGAGCTTCTCAATACCATAAAGGTGTCTAGAGCTTCTCAATACCATAAAGGTGTCTAGAGCTTCTCAATACCATAAAGGTGTCTAGAGCTTCTCAATACCATAAAGGTGTCTAGAGCTTCTCAATACCATCAAGGTGTCTAGAGCTTCTCAATACCATAAAGGTGTCTAGAGCTTCTCAATACCATAAAGGTGTCTAGAGCTTCTCAATACCATAAAGGTGTCTAGAGCTTCTCAATACCATAAAGGTGTCTAGAGCTTCTCAATACCATCAAGGTGTCTAGAGCTTCTCAATACCATAAAGGTGTCTAGAGCTTCTCAATACCATAAAGGTGTCTAGAGCTTCTCAATACCATAAAGGTGTCTAGAGCTTCTCAATACCATAAAGGTGTCTAGAGCTTCTCAATACCATAAAGGTGTCTAGAGCTTCTCAATACCATAAAGGTGTCTAGAGCTTCTCAATACCATCAAGGTGTCTAGAGCTTCTCAATACCATAAAGGTGTCTAGAGCTTCTCAATACCATAAAGGTGTCTATGTAGTAGGTTGGTTTTAAACACAGGATAAATTCAATTGGCAATATAAAATTAAGTAGGGAATAAATACATTAAAAAGTGTAAAAGTTAATAATAATAATATTATTGGAAAGTATAATTGTATGAATAAATGATGTGTGATCTGCTAGTTCAGTCTGAGATAATGATTGATTAGTCTTGTCTGCGTTGCCGGAAGGGGAGGGGCTCTCGGCCACGATACTTCATTCTAAATGAAGCTACTCAACATTGAACATCGTGTCCGAGTCGTTTTATTCATTGCCCCCTCTTTTCAGGTACAATATGTCATTTTATGTTATTTGTTAATGGAGAAATACATTGGTTGAATGGTCTGTTAAAGTTTGTTTATAGGTTAATGCAGGAACTGTAATGTTATGAACCTTTTCTTTGAATGGTGACAATTCTAATGATTCTGTTGGTTCAGCTCCGTACTCGCAGTGGGCGGGACAAAATGGAGGCTAGCACATCACTCAGCTTCTGCAAGTGGTTGTTAATGTGTTTGTGTATGGTTGGAATGAGTGAAAGTTATAAAAAAAAGTTATGGATATACATTATTGTCATCACATGTAAAATACATTTGTATTTATAACATTTTGTTGCTGGTATATATGTACAATACTGTTTATATATATTGTTTGTTATTCTATTCTAAATGAAGCTACTCAACATTGAACATCGTGTCCGAGTCGTTTTATTCATTGCCCCCTTTTTCAGGGTGTAACATCTTGGAGGCTCTGCTGAGATGAATGTGATGTGGACCAGCTGTCCCAGATAGACGTCCCTGATCATCATTCAACTCTACAATCAAGGTGGACGATAGCAACGCGGGAGTTCAACAGCTGTGTGGACGTGGCGTGGAATCTGAGGTCAACCACGGGTGCCAGGAAAGAATCGCTGCTCGTTCTACAGAGAGGTTGTACACCGTACTGATATTGGCCACAGATAAAAGACTGTAATGGATCCGTCAGGTCTAGAAGAATTGAAACTAGACGTTGGTGTTGCTTTATACACACTGACGAGAGACTCTTTAGTTGAAGTTTGTGATTTTTTGGAAATTTCTGGTATACATCATGGGAATGTATCAGGGAAAAGTCGCTCCACCCTCATTTCACAGGTTACAAGTTATTTAGAAAGAGAGGAGCTTGATGAGCTTGGGGATGAGGGCATATCAGAGATATTGAGTGTAAAAAAATTCATAACTGAATTGCAACAAGTTGCTAAAGATAGGGCATTAGGACACACCGCTTTGGGTGATGAACAAATAGGATCGGCGCAAGAACAGGTTGTTCAGCCTACAGAGGGAGAGCAGTTAAAAAAAGAGATAGAAACATTACGTTTAGCATTAGCTCTATCCCTAAAAGATAAAACAAGCCAAGTGGGTAGAGAAGGTAATGACGCAAAACAAGATCATGGCCCTAGCCAGCAGACCCCCGGGTCTAGCCAAGCATTACAATGGAGAAGGGAATTTAAAATATCAGGTCAGATTGGTGAACCAGGGCAAAAGGATAAACTTACCTTTTCCAGTTTAGCACACCAAATTGAACAGGGCATTAATAAGGAAATCCCGGATATAGAAATAGTTGATGCCGTAGTTAGGGCAATAGCACCAGGCTTACAGTTGCGCAGCTACCTAGAGGGGAAACCTAACCTTACCTTGCCGACCTTAAGGAGAATTCTCAGATCCCATTACCAGGAAAAAGGAGCAACAGAACTGTACAAACAACTTACCTCAGAATCACAGAGTAGTAAGGAGAGCCCACAAAATTTTCTGATCCGTGTTCTAGATTTGAAACAGAAAATCCTATTCGCTTCACAGGAAGCAGAATCTGGTCTAAGTTATGATCCTATCCTTGTACAGAGTATGTTTATACATACTGTTCTGACAGGCCTGTACAATGATAGTATTAGAAGCGACCTCAAACCGTACTTGCAACAAACAACAAGTGATGAGCTGCTCTTCGAAAAACTCAATATTGCTTGTGCCAACGAAACAGAGAGACAAAACAAAAAGAAACTACTTAGCCAACAGCGGCCGGCAACAGTGCACGCGACCCAAGCTGATGACATATCGGCGGAAAAAGGAAGGATAGTCCAAACAAGGGACTAACCAGTAAAGCCCAACCTGATTTACTAAATGAACTGAAAGAAATACGTTCTGACATGGCACTATTAAAAGAACTAGGTGCTGAAGTGGCACAGATTAGGGAATCAATACGACAGCCAAATCCATCCCACATACAGTATCTGGCCTCACCTGTAGCCCAAGAATGCTTTTCCCCTCCCCAGTCTCACTACCCACCACAAGGTAGCTGGCCTCCCCCAGGACCAGGACGAGGAGGACATAGAGCTCAATTTCAACAGGGGTTCTTACCACAGTACCAGTATTCTACTCCAAATCGTACACGCATGAGAAAATGCATTGGCTGTCAGCAAAGTGAAAGTGAATACTGCGACCACTGCTACCGATGTGGTAGTAGTGAGCACTTCCTTGCAGGTTGCAAGGTGAGAGGAACCAGACAAGAGAGGCAGGGTCCTTTAAACGAAAGAGGGTTACCCCACGGGACAGGGAGTAACCAGTAACAGTAGAATGTCCCAACAATATTGCACTAACTGTGGGGTCTCTGGAAATGTACAGAGTCTAAAAAAATGTGTATCCTGTAAAAGGACACTTACTGTTCTAAATCTTGTCAAGTCGAACACTGGCCGAGGCATAAAGAGCAATGCAAAAAACACCCTCAGATAAATCAGTGTTATCACCTGAGGCAAAATGACACCTCCAAAGAAGATAGCCTTGTTAATCTGGTAGGAAAACGTTGTCTGGTTGATTGCTACATACAAGGCCATAAAACTAAAGTCTTATGGGATACCGGTTCCCAAGTTTGTATTATGGATGAGGAATGGAAAAGGAAAAACTTGCCATGTGAGACGATAAGAGATATTTCTGAGTTACTTGATGTCGCTGACGATTTGAAAATCATAGCTGCCAATGGACAAAGCCTGCCTTATATAGGTTTCATAGAGGTCACTTTTGAATTAGCTGAAGAGAGAGTGACTCCAGAGGACTCCTGGTCCCCATGTTGGTGATGAAAGGTGGATGTCTTCCACAGCCCATCTTAGGTTTTAATGTCATTGAGCAGATATTAAAAACCAGCACAACAGAAACGGATGTTAGAAGAAGAGAACAGCTGTATAAGACAGTGGGAGCTGCTTTTCCTACCCTTGACCAAAAGAATGTGACAACCTTTATTGACCTGGTGACTGCTGAACAATCATGTGACTATGTTGTGAAAACGACTAAGGAGAAAGTCCTCGTGCCCAAACATACGTCTGTCCAGATCGATTGCAGGGTGCAACTCCGGCCACTGAAAAAGACACCACACTTCTCTTTGAGCCAGACATCAATCCTCAATGGGCTGAAGGACTTGAGTTCTGTGAGACGTTGATAACACTCAGAAGGGGCGCTCCATCTTATATTGTTCTGGATGTGCAAAATCCCACCGATCATGATATTGAATTGACAGGAAGAACTATCGTGGGCACTTCCCAGCAAGTTCAGGGAGTATATCCTGCTACTGTGCTAGAGACACCAAATCGCTGTTTCCCAGCGTCAGTGAGCCATGTGAATGTAGAAAGTGAGCTAGCAACAGACATCCGATGGGATCCACCACTTGACCTGAACCATCTGAATGAAGCGGAGAGAGTAGCAGTACAGAATATGCTTCGTGAGGAATGCTCCTCTTTCTCCACATCAGAAGATGACATTGGCTGTATTGAGAGATTGAAGTTGAGTATATCATTGAAGGACATAGATCCTGTTGCGCGCACTTATCTGTCAGTGCCGAAACCACTGTACAAAGAAATGAAAGACTATCTGCACAATCTTATTGCACAAGGATGGGTGAAGAAATCCAACTCGCCCTACGCTTCACCAGTTGTCTGTGTGAGGAAGAAGGATGGCAGCATGCGCCTGTGCATCGACTATCGGGAATTGAACAAAAAGACCCGCCCAGACAGGCAACCGATCCCTCGGATACAGGACATCCTCGACAGTCTTGGTGGCCACTCGTGGTTCTCGCTGTTAGATCAGGGAAAGGCCTACCATCAAGGGTTTGTGGATGAAGACAGCAGGCCTTTGACTGCATTTGTGACCCCATGGGGCCTGTACGAATGGATAAGAATTCCATTTGGTTTAATGAACGCACCCGCAGCCTTTCAACGTTGTATGGAAGAGTGTCTGGAAGACGTGCGAGACAACATCTGCGTCCCCTACCTGGACGATACACTTGTGTACAGTCAATCCTTTGAAAGTCATGTAAATCATGTAAAAGAAGTACTCCAGCTGTTGAGGAAGTTCGGGATCAAACTGAAACCGCGCAAGTGTGAACTATTTAAACGTGAGGTCCGCTACTTGGGTAGGATTGTTTCAGCCGAAGGTAGCAAGATCGATCCAGCTGACACCATCGCTGTGAGAGCCTTGAAAGAGAAGAGACCGAGTAATGTAGGAGAACTAAGAACGATAATGGGCTTGTTGAGTTATTACAGGCAATATATACAGGATTTTTCCCGTATTGCTGCACCGCTTTATAACTTACTGAAAGGAGCAACAGTAAACCACATTTCGCCGCAAAATAAGAAGAACACAAGACAGGGAACAGCAAAGAGTAAAGGAGTACCATCAAACAAATTGATTGTTTGGACTGGAGGACACCAACAGATACTGGAGCGACTAATAGACTGCTTGGTTGAGCCGCCAGTTCTCGGGTTTCCAGACTTCTCACAGCCATTTGTTCTACATACAGATGCCTCAAACCAAGGCCTCGGGGCAGTTCTGTATCAACACCAGAATGGTAATCTCCGCGTGATAGCCTATGGTTCCCGGACACTGACTGCCGCCGAACAAAATTACCACCTTCACTCCGGAAAATTGGAATTTCTCGCTTTGAAGTGGGCAGTCACCGAAAAATTCAGAGATTACCTGTATTATGCACCCACTTTCACTGTGTTCAGTGATAATAACCCACTTACTTATGTCCTGTCGAGTGCCAAACTTAACGCAACTGGATGCAGATGGGTTGCGGAGCTTGCAGATTTCCACTTTACCATTCGGTACCGTCCAGGCAAGGAGAATGTGGATGCTGACAGTCTGTCAAGAATGCCTGTGAACATGGAGGTGATGATGGGACAGTGTACTGAGAAGCTAACATCAGATTGTGTAAGGGCAACGACCCAGGCTGTGGAGATTCAAGACTCCAGTGCACTGTGTATCTGCCCAGTACTTACCTCCCTCGAAGAGAATAAAGCGACACAAAGAAAATTTACAGTTAAGGAGATTCGACAAGCGCAGCAGGATGACAAGGACATTGGTCCCGTCATACAGTGCAAAATTAGAGACCACAAGCCATCTGGAAAGGACCTTAATGACTTTAGTGTGCAAAGCAGGTGCCTACTGCGTGGATGGGAAAGACTTAGTCTTGATGAAGATGGCATTCTCCGCCGCAAGACAGCAAGTAAGACACAACTGGTATTGCCGGAAAAGTATAAGTCCACTGTGATGAAAGAATTGCATGATGAGATGGGCCATCAAGGCATTGATCGGACAACATCACTGATCAGAGAGAGGTTCTTTTGGCCTTATATGCAAAAAGAAATTGAACATTATGTATCAAGGACTTGTACTTGTGTGAAACAAAAAACACCATGCAAAGAAACACGGGCACCTTTGACCAGTATCGTCACCACACAGCCATTTGAACTTGTGTCAATTGATTTTCTCCACTTGGACAAATGTAAAGGTGGATACGAGTACATACTAGTAATCGTGGATCACTTCACTCGTTTTGCACAGGCATATGCTACTACTTCCAAGTCTGCCAAAACAGTTGCTGATCGGATATTCAACGATTATGCCTTGAAGTTTGGGTTGCCGACACGGATACATCACGATCAAGGGGGCGAATTCGAGAACCAGCTCTTCGCCCAGTTAAAGAAAAACTGTGGTGTATTGGGATCGCGAACGACCCCATATCACCCACAAGGAAATGGTCAGGTTGAACGCTTTAATCGGACACTGTTACAGATGCTGAAGACACTTACAGAGAGACAGAAGGCAAATTGGAGAGAATCTCTGAATAAGCTTCTTTACGCCTACAACTGCACACGGTCTGAAGTAACAGGTTTCTCCCGTTTTACCTATTATTTGGAAGGTCCCGAGGTTACCTATTGATCTCCTGTTTGGTCTCACCTCTGAGACAGGAAACGCAGACCATCGGTTATACATGGAGGAATGGAGACGAGGGATGCAGGAAGCACATGAAATTGTACAGGAGAATGCAAAGAAGTCTGCAGAGAGGGGTAAAAGACACTATGATGGAAAGGTGAGAAGCTCGGTTTTGTATCCCGGTGATCGCGTTCTCGTTAGAAATCTAACACCTCGAGGGGAACTGGAAAGCTTCGCAATCATTGGGAGGAGAATATCCATGTTGTGATCCGCCAAGTCGGGAAAGACATTCCAGTCTATGAAGTTAAATCTGAGCAGGGAGGAGGAAGGTCAAGAACTCTGCATCGCAACCTTTGTTGCCATGCGACCACCTACCCTTGGAAAACCAGCCGACAATAGTGCGTAAACAAACGGGAAGGAGAGAGAAGGCTGCAGAACCGGAACCGAAAGACCAGGAAGAGGAAGATGACGAAGATGTATCTGAGTATTATTTCGACCCAACAGTACTGCCTCACCTATACATTACGGACAACACTATTGGACATACCAACACACGAGAGGACAGTGACCAGGACATTTCAGACTTGGACTTAGTGGTGGAAGAGGAGTCCATTCCAGAACTAATTGTGTCCGACACACAGCAGGATGATGAGCCCCACGAAGTGGATGGTCAGAATGAAGAGGACCAACCAGTTGGAGGTACACAAGATGAGATCCAGAGTCAGGGAACCTAGATTCAAGTGAAGAGGAGCGAGAACATGGACAAGTCCTACCACCGAGAGAAAGAAGGGCCCCAAAAATCTTCACTTATGATCAGCTGGGGTTCCGGCATGCTATAGTGTAGCTCCCGCAGGAGGAATATTCTATCAGTATCAGCCAATAGTATTTGGAGAAGTTCCAGCCCATTGGTACCAGCCCATTGGAATGCAAGGATATTGGACAACAGATGTCAGATGTTGACTACTGGAAGATAGCTTAGTTGGCTATAATACATATGTCACTAAATATAGTGGACTTTTGGTTAGGCATAGTTATTTGTAACTATTATGTCAGGGCCAGTTATTATGTTTCTGCCAGAGAAAAAATATATTAAAAAAAAAAAAAACCTTAAGTGTCCCTGGTTCATAAACGTTGTGATGTCGGGACGACATCTAATTTGGTAGGGGAGTGTGTAGTAGGTTGGTTTTAAACACAGGATAAATTCAATTGGCAATATAAAATTAAGTAGGGAATAAATACATTAAAAAGTGTAAAAGTTAATAATAATAATATTATTGGAAAGTATAATTGTATGAATAAATGATGTGTGATCTGCTAGTTCAGTCTGAGATAATGATTGATTAGTCTTGTCTGCGTTGCCGGAAGGGGAGGGGCTCTCGGCCACGATACTTCATTCTAAATGAAGCTACTCAACATTGAACATCGTGTCCGAGTCGTTTTATTCATTGCCCCCTCTTTTCAGGTACAATATGTCATTTTATGTTATTTGTTAATGGAGAAATACATTGGTTGAATGGTCTGTTAAAGTTTGTTTATAGGTTAATGCAGGAACTGTAATGTTATGAACCTTTTCTTTGAATGGTGACAATTCTAATGATTCTGTTGGTTCAGCTCCGTACTCGCAGTGGGCGGGACAAAATGGAGGCTAGCACATCACTCAGCTTCTGCAAGTGGTTGTTAATGTGTTTGTGTATGGTTGGAATGAGTGAAAGTTATAAAAAAAGTTATGGATATACATTATTGTCATCACATGTAAAATACATTTGTATTTATAACATTTTGTTGCTGGTATATATGTACAATACTGTTTATATATATTGTTTGTTATTCTATTCTAAATGAAGCTACTCAACATTGAACATCGTGTCCGAGTCGTTTTATTCATTGCCCCCTCTTTTCAGGGTGTAACATCTAGAGCTTCTCAATACCATAAAGGTGTCTAGAGGTCTTCTGTGCCTTGTTGTAAAAAAAGCACAGGGGCATAGGCTCCCAACCACAAGATCCGGATAAATATGAAACACCTTCATTGTGCTTGATTTTACTTATGTCACTACAAAGACAAAACATAACATTCTACTTGCCAATGCTAAATGTGGCTGTGTATTTTTTAAAGCCTTCTGTCGCTCCTACCTGGAACTGTCAGGCAGGCTTGAAGTGAACAGAAACAACACGGCTGATGATTTCACATAAGACATAAGAAGCAAGGTTTGTAACTGCTACGCTACGATTCAAATAATGTGTGCTACAAGATATTATCTTCAAACTGTCATTTGTTTTGCAAAATGTTATATTATTGCGGTAAGCTGATAGTCCCTAGTCTGCATCTCTGACGGTTGCCGTTATAAACAATAAAAGCGTCTAAAAGAACACCATAAAAATACGTTTAAAAAAATTGACAAATATTGCATCCATCACAACAACCCTGTGGCTTTTTAAACTGAACCGGGTATTTTGGTCGTAATTGCCTAATGCTTCTCATTACCACCCGTTTACACAAGCACAAGGTTGACTTATTCACTAATAAGGAGCTGACACGTTTATTGGACCTTAAACCAGAACATTACACAGTTTAAGATATTCAAAAATGTATATGGTTTATAATACAGAAATCTAGATTCTACTAGGTAGTCAATCAGATCAATCGTATCATCGTCTTATTAATAAAAATATGTTAATGCATTTTTTTTCTTCTCTTAAGTAAACATAACCCCCCTTTGTGACCTGGGTGTTGGGCTTGGGGTTTCTGATTGTGTGTGTTTGTCTCCCCCTGGTGGATTGTGTCCCAATTCTCTAGACTCCCTGATCTGTTCTCTTGCGCACCTGTTCGGGATCACTAATTGTCACACCTGGACCTGATCTCCAATTAAGAAAGTATTTAAAAGACAACCAGACATGCAGTTCCTGCCGGATCGTGAAGTCATACACGTACGTGTAACCATTGTGCCACTCTTGGATATTCATATTTATTTCTGCGTCAGCTTATCAGTCATTATTATTTTCCATATTACTTTTTCTCTACTTTGCCTCTCACCAAGAATACCTGTCATCACAAACATACCGCATACTGGGCACTGGGAGACCTGACGATTGGAGACTACAGACCTGCCACTTCATTCACCTGCCCTCACCAGTCGCACACCCTTGGATACACTGGTACAACAACATATCCTGTTTCCCTTTTCACCTGTGTCCAGTCTGCATTTGGGGATCAACTTGCCTGATATCTGACAGTACGATCCGGCAGGGCCACGAACCCAGCAGATTTGGCCCGTCGTCTCCCACCAGGGAGCCCTATTAGAACAATACAGCCCTGCTTTACAAGAAATCACGAGCGGCGTGGAAAGAACCTCGAGAGAAGGAAAGGGATATGAGAGAAGCACTAACAGTTGCCTCTATTGGGGTCAGTCCGGACACTTTCTCGCCTCTTGTTCATTACTTTCGGGAAACAGGCAGACTCGCTTGAAGGAAGTAGGCAACTGCATCCATTCGGCATTCCCACAATCAGCACCGGTGGAGAACAGCCGATTGATCCCGTCCGACCGGTCCCAAGTACCTCAGGAGTTTCATGATCTGGGTGAGTTTGATTGCTTCATAGACTTGCTACCTGGTTCTACCGTTCCCAAGGGTCGACTGTACAGCATCTCTAAGCCGGAACGGGAGGACCTGGAGAGTTCCATCAAGGACTCGCTGGCAGACGATCTCATCCGTCACTCTTCATCACCCCTGGAACCCCAGTTTCGTGGGTAAGAAGCGTGGAACCTTACAACCATGCATTGACTATCAAGGCATGAACAATATTTCTGTAAAATGCTTGCGTTTGTTTAGGTTGAGTAGCATACTAGGCTAAAATGAGCACTAGGACCATACCTCAGGATAACCTGGCCTGAAGATTCCTGATGAAGTTCCTAACGCCTACTTATTTTTAGGCTCTTGCCTATGTCAGGATTGGGCTTTCGAGCAGGTTGAGGACACAAACGCAGAGTGCTTGCAATAACAGGGTTTATTCTCTCCCAAAACAGGAACGGGTAGCTTCATACAACGACAATCCTTAACACTTAACAAAAACACAGAAGAACAACATGATTAACAAAACCTCCCCTTAGTGCGACAGAACATACTAAACACAGAACACCAGAATAATCACGCAATACATAACAGGACCAGCAAACGCAAAACAAGAGAAACATACCTTAACAATGACCGACACTGAAAGACAGGAAACGACAGAACTAAGTACAGGGACTAACGAGCAAACACAACACAGGTGCGGACAAAAACACAGGTGAACGAACAAGTCCCTAATTTTCCCTCTCTCCGGATGCGGGGGAGGTGTCATCACCACCATGGAGTGCGAGGACAGGGCTCTGTCCCTTACAGAATCCCCCACCAAGGGGCGCGGCTCCTGAAGCGCCCAAAACCCAAGAGCAGATATATTCCAAGAGTTGGACATGGGCAGGACAGGGAGGCCGACAGACCAGGAGGCCGCCCGGTCTGCTGGATGCCAGTCAGGAGACCGGACAGGCGGAGACGGGTCAGGTGGTCGACCGGGCGGGAGCAGGTCTGGAGGCCGGACAGGTAGAGACGGGTCATGGGTTCTACCCGGCGGGAGCGGGTCAGGTGGTCTGCCCGGTGGGAGCGGGTCAGGAGGTCTACCCGGCGGAAGCGGATCTGGAGATCGACCCGGCGGATGCAGGTCAGGAGACAGGTCAGGAGATCGACCCGGCGGATGAGGGTCAGGAGGTCGACCTGGCGGAAGCAGATCTGGAGGTCTACCCGGCGGAAGCAGATCTGGAGGTCTACCCGGCGGAAGCGTGTCTGGAGGTCTACCCGGCGGGAGCGTGTCTGGAGGTCTACCCGGCGGGAGCGTGTCAGGAGGTCTACTCGGCGGGAGCAGATCTGGAGGTCGGACAGGAGGGTGCAGGTCTAGAGGTCGACCAGGCAGAGACGGGTCAGGAGGCAGTGCCGGGGGAGACTGGTCAGGAGGCAGGGCCGGGGGAGACGGGTCAGGAGGCAGGGCCGGGGGAGACGGGTCTGGAGGCCGTGCCGGAGGACACGGTTCAGGAGGCCGTGCCGGAGGACACGGTTCAGGAGGCCGTGCCGGAGGACACGGTTCAGGAGGCCGTGCCGGAGGACACGGTTCAGGAGGCCGTGCCGGAGGACACGGTTCAGGAGGCCGTGCCGGAGGACACGGTTCAGGAGGCCGTGCCGGAGGACACGGTTCAGGTGGCCGGGGAACCGGCTTTGGCCCGACAACAGTCCTTGGCCCGGCAACAGTCCTTGGCCCGGCCAGGATGACGGCCTCGGGCATTGGACGGGGCTCGAAGACAGGACGGGGCTCGAGGACAGGACGGGGGACCGGACTGGAGTCAGGCAGGGGACAGGACTGGAGTCAGGCAGGGGGACAGGACTGGAGTCAGGCAGGGGGACAGGACTGGAGTCAGGCAGGGGGACAGGACTGGAGTCAGGCAGGGGGACAGGACTGGAGTCAGGCAGGGGGACTGGAGTGAGCTCTGGGACAGGAGTGAGCTCTGGGTCTGGAGTGAGCTCTGGGTCTGGAGTGAGCTCTGGGTCTGGAGTGAGCTCTGGGTCTGGAGTGAGCTCTGGGTCTGGAGTGAGCTCTGGGTCTGGAGTGAGCTCTGGGTCTGGAGTGAGCTCTGGGTCTGGAGTGAGCTCTGGGTCTGGAGTGAGCTCTGGGTCTGGAGTGAGCTCTGGGTCTGGAGTGAGCTCTGGGTCTGGAGTGAGCTCTGGGTCTGGAGTGAGCTCGGGGACTGGAGTGAGCTCGGGGACTGGAGTGAGCTCGGGGACTGGGACAGACACGGGGACTGGGACAGACACGGGGACTGGGACAGACACGGGGACTGGGACAGACACGGGGACTGGGACAGACACGGGGACTGGGACAGACACGGGGACTGGGACAGACACGGGGACTGGGACAGACACGGGGACTGGGACAGACACGGGGACTGGGACAGACACGGGGACTGGGACAGACACGGGGACTGGGCCAGACACGGGGACTGGGCCAGACACGGGGACTGGGCCAGACACGGGGACTGGGCCAGACACGGGGACTGGGCCAGACACGGGGACTGGGCCAGACACGGGGACTGGGCCAGACACGGGGACTGGGCCAGACACGGGGACTGGGACAGACACGGGGACTGGGACAGACACGGGGACAGGCTCAGAGACCGGGACAGGCTCAGAGACCGGGACAGGCTCAGAGACCGGGACAGGCTCAGAGACCGGGACAGGCTCAGAGACCGGGACAGGCTCAGAGACCGGGACAGGCTCAGAGACGGGGACAGGCTCAGAGACGGGGACAGGCTCAGAGACGGGGACAGGCTCAGAGACGGGGACAGGGTCAGAGACGGGGACAGGCTCAGACTGGGAAACGGGGACAGGCTCAGACTGGGAAACGGGGACAGGCTCAGACTGGGAAACTGGCTTAGGCAGGGAAACTGGGACTGGGACAGGCTCAGGCTGGGAACCTGGGACAGGCAAAGACACGGGGACTGGCTCTGGCAAGGACACGGGGACTGGCTCTGGCAAGGACACGGGGACTGGCTCAGGCAAGGACACGGGGACTGGCTCAGGCAAGGACACGGGGACAGACTCGGGCAAGGAAACTGGAGGGAGCTCGGTGACTGGCCGAAGGTGTGGTGCACGGCGGAGAAGTTGTGCCCTCAGGTAGTCCAGGAGCTCAGGGCAGAGATCTTCTTGTCCCCTCCTCCACACGAAGAACTCCTGATGCCACCACCTCCTTTCATCGTCCATCACCGCCACCTCCTGGACCCAGGCCAGAAAGTCGACAAATACCCCCAGATCCTCCCGTAGAGCCCTCTCTAAGGCCGGGGAGGTAGCCGATGGTGGCGTGGGCCTGGAGGACACCGGATAGACCGGTTCATAGGGGCCCGTTTCGAGCGGCGGGGCGGCAGCCATCTCATGCTGCGGGGCGGCAGCCATCTCATGCATCTCATGCTGCGGGGCGGCAGCCATCTCATGCTGCGGGGCGGCAGCCATCTCATGCTGCGGGCGGCAGCCATCTCATGCTGCGGGGCGGCAGCCATCTCATGCTGCGGGGCGGCAGCCATCTCATGCCATCTCATGCTGCGGGGCGGCGGCCATCTTATGCTGCGGGGCGGCGGCCATCTCATGCTGCGGGGCAGCAGCCATGGGTGGTGAGGTGGGGGACAGAAACGTGGAGGTTGAGACGGGAATCAGCTGGAGGGTGAAGGGATCCCACCGGAACTCCCCCTCCAGGTACTCCTCATCCTCGGACTCGTCCTCTGGCTCGGAGTCCTCTGCTTCATAGGGCTCTAGGTAGAGCCCGTGCATTAACCCCTCGTCGGGGTTTTCGAGCCGTAGGCTGGCCCACGATACTGCACCCTGCTGTGTCCTCTCTTTTGGGTCGGTCATTCTGTCAGGATTGGGCTTTCGAGCAGGTTGAGGACACAAACGCAGAGTGCTTGCAATAACAGGGTTTATTCTCTCCCAAAACAGGAACGGGTAGCTTCATACAACGACAATCCTTAACACTTAACAAAAACACAGAAGAACAACATGATTAACAAAACCTCCCCTTAGTGCGACAGAACATACTAAACACAGAACACCAGAATAATCACGCAATACATAACAGGACCAGCAAACGCAAAACAAGAGAAACATACCTTAACAATGACCGACACTGAAAGACAGGAAACGACAGAACTAAGTACAGGGACTAACGAGCAAACACAACACAGGTGCGGACAAAAACACAGGTGAACGAACAAGTCCCTAATTTTCCCTCTCTCCGGATGCGGGGGAGGTGTCATCACCACCATGGAGTGCGAGGACAGGGCTCTGTCCCTTACAGCCTACTTTAGTGTTTTTCCTAACCACGGAGTGTCACAAACTCTGGGTGAAGTGCAAGGAAAAAAAGCCACACGCAGAGCTACTATAAATGTTTGAGGTATTAATTTACCATCATCAAAACAAATACTACAACAACGGATGTGACCAAAAACATGTACACGGATGTAAATAAAAGTGCGCTAAAGATAGCAACAACTAACCATTCAAAACAGAAACACGACGGTCTATACACCACTCACCACATAGAGGAACGTGATATTGAAACAATGCTAAGCACCGTGCAACCAAACCCTGTGAACTAAATAGAACTTCTAATCACCCAACTGAAAACTGGTGTGCACGATTAAAACATACACAACCGGGTACCACACAAAAAAACTTGGATTTCATGTTATTTTACATTTGGTATTTGTGTAATCCACTTCATGGCAGCGGCTTATGTAAAGAATAAAATGATAAATTGAAAAACATAAAAAAAGGAAAAAATAAATGTCAATTTTCAGCTATAATTTTAGAACAATTAGAGCAGCTGCCTTGCTTAAGGACACAATGGCATTTTTCATTGTTCTTGTTTGGGAATTCTATCTAGCAACCAGTTTGGTTATTGGTCAGATGTTTCACTGGCTAGGTAATCGATTAACTTTATCTTGAGATTGATGCTCTATAAAAAAACAGGTAATTTATATGAAGAACTAATTAACGTATTGTAAAATCTCAATGTTACCACCATCCAGAATCAGAATTCCATAGCCATGCTATAGGCTTTTAATTAGCATATTTGCAAGGATGCCACTCAAATAAATTTATATGTAGATATTTTTTTTTGTCCCCATTCTTTTTTTTTAAACGTATACCATCCTGGTAGAGGCACATTTTACAATTACAAGTCATAGTATGGTGCATGAAAAGTTGCCAAAAAAAGATTAATCTTCTTTTAATTCTGAATTGAATAAGATCTGCCAAGCCACCAAAATGTCTGAAGAAGATATATTTTTCCTCCCTGGTTTTCCAAAGTGTACATACAGTTTTTTTTAGATTGAAAGAAATGTATATAATCCCTTATTAATGTAATCCACCCTCAGGGGATTAATCCAATGCTTTCTGAAGAAAAGTGTTGTCAGCCTGGATTACCAGCCAGCAGGATTGTGTTACACCATGAATTTGCATATCATTGGACTTTAATGTTGTTGCCAGGTACTTTTGACCTCTATTGTTAACATAATGTATGCATCATGCTCAATGGAAGAGGCCGCATTAAAATGTTCAACTGTGACCGTAACTCTTTCATCAACGATGGTTTTCGTCTTCTCAGTGTGTCCGTCGAATAACTTCAAGTGGTCGACCACAATAGTAGACAGAGAGGCAGATGAGGTAAAATGTGCAGCGATCAATTGGAATAAGTTGGAAACATGAAGAAAAGTGAGCGCAACACAATATTCGGAATGAGTTTGCTTTGTTGGGATTTTATTTGCGACATGTGGTATACGTTTGTGAGTGAACACATATGAATGTTTATCCTCAGGGCTTGACTTGGCTTGTTTTTCTTCCGTATATAAACTATGACAAGTTAGTTAGCAAAGTTAAGTTACCAGAATAAGTATCATGCGGTGAAAACAATACTCTTTGTGGTATTTATTTATGATAGACGGCCATGTAGAAGATTGAAATATGGTCTGCTGCATTTTTGTTCAGTGGTTAATTTACTCTCCACATCTGTCAGATTTGTTCAAACGGGTAGCTTGTGAAGATAAGTTTTGAGATTGTTTTTGTTCTTACTAATCTGTGAATTCTTGGCTTGGATGTATTTACAATGTACGTATTTTTCATATATTATACTTAATGCATTTAGATTTAATAAAGAAAACATATTGGTCATCATATTGTTGATTGAGACATATTCAGAGTTTTTGTCAGTAAACATTTATTCCACTATCAGTTGGTATCTTACTCCTCAAAGTTCCATGTCAAAGATCAACTAAATACTGGAAATTACTGGAAATCTTTTGAACTTGGCCAATCCACATGTGGACGCCATTGATGTTGTCAGACAGTTTGTCTTTAATAAAGAATTTGGTAAGCGCACATTATAAACCTTGTATTTACGATCTCAGTTGGAGGACCGGGAAGAGCCCAAGTGTGTGACAGTTAACACTTAATTTTCAAATTATCCCAGAGAAAAAAAAGAGTAAATAACAAGTAGAACAAACCATGTTTGCGGGGGCCAGTTTGACCGACCATCCCTAAGCAGTTTATAAATTGGCGTTAACATCATAACGGCCGTTTAATCCATTGCACATCTACTGAAATGGAGTGCCACATATCACTCTGCCTGCCAAGAGAGATCCTGAGGGAGCCCTCAAACTATGTCGGACAGACTTTTTGTGTTAAGTACTAGATGTTTATTGATGCAAATATTACAAAATGGACTTTATGAAGGTCATAATTTGTGTCACTGTAAATCAACCAGAAGTTGTTCAGGTGGTCGGAATGCCTTTAGGAGTGCTGCGGGGCTAATTTAATAAATGGAGGGGAAATAATGGTACTTAATGATAGGTTTATTAAATTGGGGATATATGAGTGAGCCGACAGAAAGGAAAATAATAGAAATGCAAGGGTCCAAAACGAAAAAAAACATGAACAAACTAAAGCACTATCTCTGCTGTTCCCCACCTAATAGAAAAACACGCAGCAGAATAAAATAAATAATAATAATTCTGGCTGGTGGTGGCAGCATAATGCTTAGGGGCTGTTTTTCTTCAGTTGCAACATGGGGCTACGTGCCACTGACCTGAACATCCTTGCAGACCTGGCAATGACACAGTATTTCCTCATCAGGATAATGCACCCTGCCACACTGCACACATTGTTGAGAAACATGATCAGTAGTTTAAGGTGTTGCCCTGTGCTTCAAATGACCCAGATCTCATTTTGATTATGCATCCCTGGGATGTGCTGGTCTAAGAAGCCTGGTCACTGAGGTTCCACCTTGCTACTTACAGGACTTGATGTATCTGTTGCAAATGTCTTGGTGCCTGATACGACAGAAGTTGAACACCTTCAGGGGTCTTGTAGAGTCGATTCCTCTGTGGGCTGGCACCGTTTTGGGACCAACAGCATATCGGGCATATGTTATAATATTTTGTCTCAACAGTGGCAACACATTTTATCCAGTGTCTATACAGTATATATATGGAATTTATATAGATACAAACATTTTTTATATCTCTAGATGGTCTGCAGTGAGCTATCTATAAAAACAAAAAGATTTGTCGAGTGAATTCTAAACCAGGGGTCCTCAATATGGGCATCATTTTCCTTTCTCGAATCCTGAAAAAAATCAAGTATGTCAGCACTTCTTTGTGATCGTGGTTCTTGAGTTCTACATGTTAGGATTCCTTTTCCCTCCACCAATTTTTGGTAAAGGAAAAAAAATATGGGATCTCCATAATTGCCTAACTATGGTTTTAGAGAATAAATACATAGACTGTAGACGACAAGAAATGGTAACGGTTGTCAATATTGTTAATGCTATAACTGAATGCAAACGGGACTTGAGTGCAATGTCTATTGTGCCATTGTATTTGTAACAGATGCCCATATTTTAAATGGGCCAGAATATGGTTTCCTCTGTACATATTATCATATTAATGATATACAAGCCTTTGAAACCTAAGACTCTCTGTGTTTCTTTAGTGAACACGTCATTTCCCCAGAGCAAGGCGACGTTCCCAGCTCTGGGAATCTCTCGACGAATCCCGCAGCCCCGAATGAGCTGACGTGGTTTTTAACGTCACACTGCCCCAACCAGGGGGTAATACAGACACCCTAATCCCTCGTTGGGAACACACATTGTCTACAGCGGCGTTGGTAAATCAACCGGTCTGCAGAATTTGCACAAATGTCAGTCTTTTTCTTTCTTCTCCTAGCCCTTCCCCTGACACAAATTAGGAGAACTCTGGACCAGTACGTAATTCAGAGAGTCGGGCAGATCGACATCAGGCCACATGCAAGTTTCGCTCTGTAACGCTGAAGGGTGATGATGCATGGGAATTTGTTTTGATTTATCTCTTCCCATTCCCGCCTCAAAGCCTTTACGCAAGGTAATGTGTTTTGCACACCTTTGGCGTAACATCAATGAATAGCGTTTTGTTGACTCGACCCATATTTGTTTGATCATCTTACCGCAGTTCTCAAAGAATCATTCAGTTTTATTTCAGAGAATTACGCAGTAGTGTTCCATGAATACACTACCATTGTCACAAGTATACAACCAAATTCCATGTGGTGAATTTCTGTGGGGGTATTTTTTTTATACAACTTCAGTGGACAGTTCTGCCCAAGTTCTGGAAGCCTTGCACATTCTTTAAATAACTCACCACTGTGTTTAAAAATAAGTAGAAAATTCAGTATTTGATCTACACATGTTTATATTTTACTTTATATATGACGAAATCACACAATGAACAAAATAACAATGACCATATAGTGTTGATTTTGTAGCATAATTTTGCCGGAATAACTGCATTCAAGCGAAACCAATCACCATAGATGAACTCCATGCTCCACTTTACTGGCAGTTTGCCACAGTTTTCTTTTGCAAACACCTCCAGTTCACCCAGACTTCAGGGGGTGCTTCCAAGCAGTATTTAGATTTGTCCAGAGAAAAAGTAGAGATGGTGAAAAGAAAATTTGAAAGAAAATTTCTTGCCATCTCTGTCATGACCAGGTACATCTCTCTCTCAGGAGTGGGGTCCTTCTGACTATGCAAACCTCTTTCATTGACATTGTCAACAGATAGTATGAGGTGAACCTATCATACCTTGAGTCAAGGTCAACTTGAATTTGTGTGGCCGTTCATTGAAGATCTTTCAAAAACACATGATTCAATTATTCCGGGGCGGGTCTGGCTGCGAGAGAATTGGTGTTGAGTGAGAGTGCAGAGGTTTCCACATGGCTGTAGTTATGGATGAACCGTACGTCTAATTTGCCGAAACCCAAAAACCCCTGCAACTGTTTTCAGGTGCCTGGCCTGAACTGCCTCGACCATGGCTGCCTCGACCATGGCTGTATACATCCTAACTAACCCCTCTCCAAGTGATAGGCTTTACGGAGGTAGAGCTTGGTGAACCTAGCAGAGCCTCGAAGAGGATCAAAAGCAGTTGTCATTTAAGGCAGTGGATACTACCAGGAACCTTACTTGACATCAAAAGCTGGACTGGTTAATTGGTTTTGGTCATATTTAAATGGGCAGAGTTACTTTGTCACCATCGGCAATCATGAATCCCATAAGGTGGCTGTGACTGAGAGATCAGTTCTCGGCCTGCTTCTGTTCAATCTCTATATGCTACCTATGGGCCAATTTTACAGAACAACAGCATTAACTACCATACATATGCCAATGATACTCGAACCACATGACTGCAGCTCAGTTGACTCACTGTGTCATTGTATTGAGCACATAAATGCTTGGATGAACCAAAATTGTCTACAATTAAACCAAAATTAAACAGAGATTATTGTGTTTGGCAACAAAAATAGAAGAACCAAAATTAGGAAAGAACTGGAGTCTCGAGCCGTAAAAACCAGGGATCAAGTGTGTATACTAGGTGTAATGATAGACTCAGATCTCAGGCTCGGCAGTCATGACAAAGAGGTCACCAAAACAGCATACTACCATCTTACAAATATTTGACTTTTACCTGGTGTAAAAAAATATTTATTTATCTCCAGTAGGGTTGAGTACTGTAATGGGCTCTTAACTGGACTCCCCCAAAAAACAGCTGCAGCTCATTCAGAATGCTGCTGCTAGAATGTTAACCAAAGAGAACAGAGCTCATCACTCCGGTTCTTAAATCTTTGCACTGGCTTCCAGTCAGTGACAGAAAAGATTTTAAAGTGATGCTTGTAGTCTATAAATCTTTGAACGGTCTGGGCCCTGAATACATTTGTTATATGTTTGAAGATTAAAAAACAAGTAGGGCTCTTAGGTCATTGAACTCAGGACAGCTAGTAGAGCCCAGAGTCCAAACTAAACATGGTGAAGCTGCATTCAGCAGTTACGCTGCACGCAACTGGAATAAATAACCCGAAGATCTTCGACATCCCCCAAATGTAGCAATTTTTAAAGCCAGGTTAAAAACATTTATCTTTTCACAAGCGTATGACTGAGCACTTAAATTTTACCGCACTGTTAAGTCTATTTTGAGTTTATTTTAACATTTTTATTTTCTATTCCTCATCTAATTGCCCATTTAATGTTTTTATTTGCTTTTATTCTAATGCATGGCATAAATGAAAACCTGTAATATATACATAAAAAACCTGGAAGTTCTAAAGACTTGTTGGCCAGGTTCTAGAGACCTGAACATTTTGTAAACATCTTTAGAAAAAAATTCTTAAGACCTGGAAGTTTTTATTTTATTTTCCAGCTGCCCCCCCCCCCCACCCCACCCCACGACAAGCAACTGCCACCATTTTCCCCAGATGAGGAGTTCCTGCCTGCGCCTTTGAGGCGGAGCATCCATCTGTGCCGGTCCGCCTTTCTGCCTCGGAAGGTGAGCCTCTCACCGCTCCGGTTCGACGTCACAATCTGCTCCTAACTGAGGCCTCAACCTCCCCCCGCGACACAACCTGCTTCAGGTCTGGAGCCTCTACCTGTCCGGTGTGACTCACCCTCCACACTTTGGGCTCGATCATGACTATGGAAATACCTCTAGGAATCTCTATGGTTGTCAGGTGGTTGTAGTCTGGGCCTGTCAGCTTTAGAGGCCTCTAGGGATCTCTTTGGTTTAGTTTCTGTTCTCCACTATTGGAGGCAGCTGCCTTGCGTTTTCTCTACTTTGGGACCCTATTTAAGTTCAGCCTTTTGCCAGACTATATGTTGCACAGCATCTGCACCTGTTTCCTGCCTAGCAACCATGACACCGAGACCATTACCCCTCCTCCATCCAACGGTACACTTTCTCCTGGGAATCCGTCACACCCAGATTTGTCCATCAGATTGCCGGATCGCATGATTAATCCCGCCATGGAACATGTAGGTCGATGCTACTGCAAAATGTGAACCTGCTCGTTCTAGATCCTGTTTTGGAGATGTGTATTTATCTTACAAATGTACAATCGCTCATTGGGTGGTGCCATCGCCTGTATCATAAGCATCACCCCAACTGCCCCGAGAAAAAACAGAGACAGGCAGCAGGGCTTGCGCTGACGTACCCGATCAGGACTTTGGCGAGGTTTAAAACAGCTGCTGGGAAGCCACCAGAGAAACTCTGCCACCTCAGCCACCTCCAAATCTTTTACCATTAATATTATTCCCACCATGCCCTTAAACACTGACCTAGTGTTCATTCCTGAGTTTAATCCTGCGATTAATAATTAGGACATTAAGTAGGTGAGCTATGGTGAAATGCCCCTTTAAGAATACTAAAATATAAGCTATCCTGTCATCTGAATAGATGTATGTGCAAGGCAAGAATTTTATGGGAAGCTTTTCTATGAAACTCTGCCCACTGCTTCAAAGTAATGTTCCCAGAACTTTTGCACCTGCCAACATGTGTCTACCATACTGGTCTTTATTAAACAAGGCAGAATATTACCTTAATTCATATACTTCTGCCAGAAGTTCTTCTGCCAGCGTTTCTTCAGCGGTAAGGACATAGCAAGCAGTCTATCCTCTATTATCCGCATGAAAACCTGTGTGAGAAACACCCATACTCGTCACGTGACAGTCCTTTGTCTCAAACCCAAGTCAGGAAAAAAGCCATGCTTTTTATATTGACCGATGAGACAAAATATTGGAGCAGGTGAAGCGAATAATCTCTCCAAACAAGGGCACGCTTCAACGTCTGGGTAGATGGTAAGCGAACAACCAGTTCTTGTAGTAAACATGTTGGATGCAGGAGTAAGGAGCAGAGACCTAAGTGACAAGAGACAAAATGTTTTTTCCAGTGGTATGATAATACAGAGACAGAGACAAATGACAAACCGGCAACAGGGCGGTCCCCAAGGCTCATCAATGCACAACGGCAACAGGGTGTCCTGTTTGGTCTGAACAGGCCATAGGTCTACAGTTGCACAAGTCACAGAAAATCTTCCTGATAGTTACAGCATATGCCACATGATGAAGCGCTGCCCTGGATTCCAAATTATCCCGATCTCAAGCAGCCGATTGGTCGTCAGTGAGATGTGCTGGATCAACGAGTCAGATCATTGGTGGCTCCACCTCGCAACTTACAGGATCTGCTGCTAATGTTTTAGTGCCAGATACCACAGGACACCTTCAGAGGTCTTGTAGAGTCCGGGTCAGCATTGTTTTTGGCAGCAAACGGAAAACCAACAGCAACAATGTTTGTGTAATGTTCCGCCAGTACAGGCCCGGGTGAGGCAAACGCGTAGGCGGGCAGGACGAAGGAGAACGAGGAGGACGAAGGAGGAGCAAGTTTGACGAGTAGCAGGATGACAGGAACATTGACGAGGCCTGAAAGACAAAACTTATAAAGGAAAAAGGGTAAGACACAGAGCAGGACCAAAACAAACTGTAACATGGGTTGGTAGCATTACACGTACAGACAAACACAGACTGACCACAAATGTAGACATATAAAAAGTGGGCCTAACAAGGAGCAGGTGAAAATACCTCAAACTAAAGATAATGGATATCACTACTTCTAGATGGTTCCGTGCAGAACTGAGCCACATGCAGAACCGGAAAATCACATTCACGGTTATTTATTTTAAAATAACAAACAGCCAAACGCCGAACGGAAAAACATGTATAAAACTGTGCTATACAGCGACTTACTAATATAAACACAGCGACATGAACAAACATCAATCACCCACTTTAAACACGCATCTTAAACAATCACATGCAACGCTATGTACTAATGATCGGATCGCACTAACACAACCAAAATAAATGTGGGCCAAACAATGACTGCTGACTTCCTGGTCAATGCTGGCCATTTCAGGCTGAGAAGGAAACAGGCTAGGGGACATTGGCAGCATTATAGTACCGTGAAATACGGTGTTCACTTCAGTAAAGCAGGCTGTCGCCCTCATGCGGATGGGTTAAAGAAATATAGGCGAAAGAGTCAGACAATTTGTGATCACTAACGTTACCCGGGGTGAGTGCCGGCCATCCCTTTAAGTGCTTCAGAGCAACCCGCCAACTAGCAGCACAGGCGAGGCTCAAACTTAGGCTACTGTGCTGGTCAGCATGGTGCTACATTTGGTTTTATTGGCAGCTGAGAAAGGTTTGAGTTATGATGCCTTTAAAAAGGTCATGACAGTGAATACATTTGTCATCAGATGACTTGGAAATGAATAAACCCATCAGTTTATAATCTTTACTATATTATTTGGTGGATGTGTTAAACAGGTGTATGTGTTATTGCTATTTATTACATTGGAAGTGGTAAAAAGTGTCTGTAAACACCCATCTACATTACAAGCTGAGTTCAATCGTGCATCATATCGATATTCCAGGTGAAGATTAAAGCGCAGACCATGTGAAAGAAAGTAAAGTGCCATGATATTGAAACAAGTGTTGTAGCCAAAAGCTATAAAAGGCCAGCGAACATAGAGACACGGATCCTTGCAAAACCAGATAGGACCCAGATGTTGATACGGGTAGGAAACTGAGTACAAACTCTCTTGACCTCTGCTAAGAACATATATGTCTAAATTATCAGTAAAATAAACAGTAAAATAGTTTTCCTTTGTTTCTTTTTTACAAACTCCCTTTTCTCAGCTCACCTTTGTATTTCCTTCTTTCCAAAACTTCAACAATGTTTAGACCACAAAATAAGCCATACTGTTAGGTTTTGGGAAACATTCTGGTTGTACTATATTAGTCACAGATCGTAACGATGTAGTGTGGAAGGAGCGAGATGCAGAGCGTAAAATCCGTTTTTTTGGTGTTCAATTGTAATCTATACAAAATAAAACAAACAGCAACAAAAACGGAAGACATAGACTGAACGGAGCGCTTACACAAAGCGACTTCTGTTTTCCAAAAACACACTGAAAACTCACTCACCCTCAAACGACGTAACATAAATCAATCACAAGCACTCGTGAACCTAACTAGGGACCTTAAATAGCTCACTGATTAACTAACCTATGCCCGGTGCTTAGCTAAACCCCGAACAGCTGTGCTTTTATCAATCAAGACGATACACAGAGGTGCTCTCCCCTAAACACCCTGTGACAACACAGCTCACCCATTCGTGACAATATTATTGAATTGCACACCAGTTAGACACTTGAAGTTTCTGTGATCACAAAAGTTTTCCTGAAGACAGTTATCACTTACTTATTTGCTGACACGCAGCATTGCTTCTTCGAAAAAATAGAAATCACAGATGCATTTGATTCATCCACATACTCTCAGATAATTACAGATAGGAGTCTGGCTAAACGTGTAGTAGGTCTGCACTGCTTTTATTCTGGATCACAAATATTACATTTCTAAGGTTGACTAACTTTCCTGTTACACATGTGCTATGTTAAGTAACTGAAAACATATTATCATCTACAGGATCAACCTGGGAGCCCATTCTTTTCTTTTCACTTTTGAACTGACACATTCATTTACGGTCAGATACTCTCACCAAAGGCTGCCCAGACCAGTACCTTGAGATCTACGTTCCTGTAAGTTTTCCCCAAAACCCCAGTTATGACTTACCTGATTTAGCGTCAAAACTAAATACTCACTTAAATGAGTTTAGTTTAGTGTTGGAGTGTTTTGCCTCAAGGTAATTTAAGGTGAAGCCGGTAGAGAAAAAGCGGTGTCATAAATCTACAACAAGGCAAGTTAAATGTGCTAATGGGTGACCTATATTATTTGATTTAACATGGAACAGTGCTTTGCACTATGATCTGAATAGACTTATGTTTGAGTCAGTAAACTGACGTTAATTAATCATTCAGATGGTCAAATTATAAAAGTATACATTTTAAAACAAAACATCCATTCTGTAAAATAAAGTGTAATTCTGTATTGTATGTAATGGATAGCAAAATAACGGCATGTTTTCTAATAACATGAACACGATCTGAAAAAGTTGCTTAAGATCAAAGCAACCAACCATGGTTCTCGAGAGCAACTGTCACTCTAAATCTGCCATCATTACAGTTGTTTGTGGGGATGTCAAAATAAGTTATGCTGTAAAAACAAAGGTAACCATTATTTCTACCTAATCACAATATATTATATTGTGCTTCTCCTATTTGTGTTCTGGATCTGGACAAAGGCAATGATTTCTGAGATCAATCAGGGCCTGTTATCTAGTTTATTTGTAACCGAAACAATACTCTAATACGAGGCAATTGTTGCCAAAAAGGCACTTTCAATAATAAAAAAAAAAATGCAGTTATAAATCTCTGCTAAATCCTAAAAAGAATTCCGCGATGCTATTCTTCACATCATATTTTTACTTTTTAGACTATTTCTGTCGCACCTAACCCTAACCCTAACCCACAGACTGTTCAAATTTAAACTGATGCATAAAACCCCTGAAAATACATTGAACCAAAGAAAAATGTCATATAATAATAGTTTTTCGTTCTAATTGGTTAAATAAGTTGTTTAGAATATATATTTATACCAATAGGTCAATGGTATGCACTAGATAAATATGAACGCTTTTGTAAATGTAAATAAAGTACATACTAATTTTCCTCTCACACTGCATTAAATTCACTGCCATCAGGACAGGCGGTAACAAAACCTTTCAGGATAATCTTATTTAAACATGCTTTGATACACGAACGGTGCTGAAACAGTTCCGAACCATGTTTCCAAAATTCAGTTTGGTCTGCCAGCTTCAAACCCAAAAGGTTTAAAATGTGGTTTGCAAACAACAGTGAATCAGTCACTAGGAAACATATTTTTTTGCATCCCCAAATTCCTTGAAATAAAAATATCAGTGGCTTGATTATAGGATTTACTTAATGACTAGTATATAACAATCTCCGAAAAATGCTAGGCAAAAAAATACTCAATTTTGGTTATTTAGCAACCCAGCGCTGGAAACATGGAGGTTGTGTTTGGATTGCCTTGACACTCGAGACTGGGGACTTAAGTCTTGGAATCGTTGGTAGTGCTGTGCAGGCACAAAACAAGTGAGGAAAAAAGCTATGCACCAATCCAACATCCTTGATGCCGGCCTTCAAAGCAGGGCCGTGACAATTCATTTGCCGCTCCTTGCTTGCAGGCTTTTTTCGAAAATAGACTCCAGACCATCATAGACGTGTCGGCAAAAAACTCGGTCTGGTATTGCTAGACCCCTGGGGAAAAATATTGTGTCAAATAACTCTCCCTAAAAAAATCTTTAAGATCATTCGGAACCACCCTTTAGAATTCAAGGCGTCTGGGAGTTTTAGTTTAACATTGGACATTTAAAATAGTCCAATGTTTCTGATCATGGGCCCACTGAAGCCGTTTTACTTTTTAGCCAAAAATAGTGCAAGTGAGTTCTTTATTAATTTATATGAAACAATCCCGGTGTTCCAAGATGCAATTCGGCACACCACGTTTTTACTGCACTGTCATTTAACTGTTTGCGTACCACTTCTTAGCTTGCATTGACTCATTGTCATTCAAAACCACCTCTGCAGCACTTCAACAATCAGGCCTTTATGGTAGAGTGGTCAGACATAAGTAAATCCACAGCAAAAGGCGCATGACAGCCCGCTTAGCGTTTGCCAACAGAATGTGAACATGAGACACAAGATTCTCTGGTCAAATTAATCAAAGACTAAAATATTTGGCCCGAATGGCGATCACATCTGAATGATATAAATATGGCATTTCCAAGGAGACGTGTAGCTGTGTTCCCTGCCAAAGTCACTTCTGCAAAGTTCTGCAAATGGTCCGATTGCAATGAACTTTTTTTTAGCACAAATTTAAAAAACAATTTTAAATTAAGTTTGTAATGTAAGCTTAAGTGAAAGGGGCTAAATATTTTGACATTTTTAAGTTGTAAAGTCTTAAATTGTACATTACCCTACCAGGACATTCTTTCGTTGGAAAGCAATGCAGAAGGCATTTATAATACAGGCAATGAAACCCAGATACATTTGATTTCAATGATTCACACCGGGAAGCCAAGTACCCAGCCAAATATTTAGTGCATTCATCCTCATGCTTCAGGGTGTCTGTCTATATTCAATGCACGGCGACTTGATGAAGTCATCAGCCTTTCAATGTGAAAAACACACAAGCCAAAAATCAAACTTTAGAACATATTAGAGATGAGAGAAATAGACACATTTCCCTTAGCTTCTTTGAGCGGTTCTTACTATAATATAAACTACTAAAGTACAGACGTAATTATGGTCTTCTGTATATTAACCCTACCGTGTCACAAAACAACAGATTGGCTTTTTGTAAACCACCTTTTGAGTTACAACATAATTAAATTAGTTCAATTTCATAGTTTTGATGTCTTTACTTACATTCGATAATGAACGGTATTGTGAGATGACGACATGACAGTCGCCTCACGGTACGGTTCTCCTGAACTGGAATAATTTTTCATTAACTGCAAGCCATTTTCATCATTCATTCTGACTGGTGTTTACATTCCTCTACTTGACAACGTGAAGGAGGCACAAAGGCTGCTAGCTGAACGAACACTGGCGACTGAACAGCTATACCTGGACTCTCTAGTTGTCATCCATGGCGACTTTAACAAACGTAACCGTATCCACGAGCTACCTAAAAACAAAGAAATGTATCTTCGATGTCTGCGGGCGATCAAGGAGGAGGCTTTCAGAAGGGACGACAGGCAACAGAGAGGCTAAGAACAACTTCTGAAAGATAGTTAAGGGGGACAAGTGCTTGCAATGTAAAAAACGGAAACAACAGCTCTCAGCGTTCATGGAGCCCAAGAGCTCTGGAGCCGCATCCACGGCCACAGCTTCTGTTCAGCAAGGACACCTTCCAACCACCAACAACAACAGCACAAAGGCTCCCAGAAGGCGCGACTCGATTGGTTCACTGGACGTCACAATGGTCTCTAAATGTAACAAATAATCAACATGACCATCTGAGCAATATATCACCGCGTATCATTCTTTAAATGTTCTGCAATATATGAAACAATTATTTGTTTTATTTTTCTGTTAAATGGCAGATGTTGACTGTTTGCAGTCTACAGAGTATATCTAGGCAAGTAATCACCTAGCCAACACGAAGCTGCATTATTTCACAGCTATTAATGGTGTTTATTGTTCCTAAGGAGAACCTCCATAGGCACGCAGTGCTTTGAAGTCAACTGCAAAACATGCTCCACAGATTTTCACTTAATCATCAAATCATTAAAATGCTGTCGACACTCAAGAACCCATTTGCAGCTCTTGTACATAATAAATACCCCTGGTATCTGCACGACCACGCAATGTTCATATATTAGCCAGAGATCTAAGCGATCTAATGACAACACCTGCTCTGAAAGCTAACAAACAGAAGTTAGCCATTGTTGAAAAAATCACACAATGTACATTCAGGGTAATGCACATATCCGCTGGCTACGAAAACTGGCAATGTTTCCAAGACAAGCATACCTAGATCTGTTAGTCATGGAACAAACGTTTTGATCGTAGTGTAACTCCTGTGATAGTATTACCTGGAATGTCATTTTGAAAAAGATATCAACCAAACACATTTTTCATTTACTTATTAGTCATTTTATTGGATTTATTCAGTTCTCAGATTGAAGCTTGGAATCTGCACACATTTTATAGAATCGCCAAAAAGGTTTTAGATCAAAGGAAAGTTTGCATAGCAATGACTTAGGCAAGGAGATCTAAAATTTCAGTCCGGCCCTTAGCAGTCGAGACTAGGATCGAAGGTCCATTAGAATAATAAAGTCTGTAAACTACTTGCATGTGCACATGCAAAAAGAAAAATCCAAAGTCTTGTCCAATAGCAATCAGGCGTGTGAAATGAAATACATTTCCATTTTCTATTTGGCAATTAAGGTGTCAGCTGTGGGGGATCCAAATAAACAATAAAGTTGTAAATTATTTGACACTGACTGCTTTCAGAACTGCCTCCTAGGGAGAACTTAGGAACAGAAGTATAAAAGTATGCATCACGCTCAGGAAGAATGCTTGGATTGCTATAGGGAAATGTCAAAGCGTGCCATTACTCAGAGCCAACAGAACGTCATGAAATCACCACTGTGTTGTATCCTTAAGTAACCCCTTCCTCAAAGATTATCCTAAAAAGATGAACTTGGTAAAGAGAAATGTACCGAAAACCCCAATTATTTGTTTGCATCCCACAAAGTAAGTAACTGCAGAAGGGACTGGATCTTTCTTAAGCTGCGGTACTTAGCTGGTTGGGTATTTAAAAAAGAAAATCAGATATTGCTTGGTCTTTGAGTTTGTTTAGGTTTTGGCAGAATTTTTTATTTTTTTTTATTTGACTTTTATTTTACCAGGGAAAGAACACATTGAGACCTAGATCTTATTTGGAAAGTGTGCGCTGGGTACAGCAATGATTTTTACAGTAGTACAAACACATATAAAATGCACACTATACAATATTAATTGTACAGACAGATAGTATTTGCAACAAATTAAAAACAGACACATTCCTCTCTATAAAATTGTATCATCATTTTTTTAAATTGACACATGGGCACCAATGCATTTAATTTGAGTTCCTTTTGAATCTTGTTCCATACATGTGGAGCTCTATAAGAAAAAGCTGATTTACCTAGTTCAGAGTCCAAATACCGCTGGAGTAGAGTTCGCTTAAAAAATTTGGATTTTGGTGGTATTGCGAGTAAAAAATGTTTATCCTAAAATACTTCTATGAAGTTCAGCGTTCATGTCAGCCATGTTTGATTATAAGAGTCTTAACTATGAGTAGTTTCCGGAATTCAATAGTAGGTATCAAAGCATTTAGATGAAGTTAACGATGCATTTCTAAAACTTTTTGAAAAATCTGAATACAGCGGACAATAAAATATAGTCTCAGATATCTAATTCTAACCGAATGCAGCAAAATCTAAATTCTTAATATTCTCAACAAAAAAATTTTGATTAGCAATTTAACATTTGGGCATATGTCTTTCTTTATTATTTGTTTGTTTAATTTTCATTTACAATGTATTTTCAAGGAAAATTGGAACATGGTTTTTAGACAGAGCAAATCCAGAAAACCGGAATTGTATCTTCAGTGTATAATATTCATAAACAAGCTTAAATCATTAAATGCACTTACTCTGTGTTCCAATGTACATTTTTTAAGGGCTCAGGGTTAAGTCATATTGGAATTTGGAATAACGCAAGGTATCTTGGAAATCCTGGAAAACTCAGGTTTGGGGGGAAAAAAATGAATGACACAAAAGATCTAGTCACAAGCTGTCCTGGATAACACAGGCCCTGCAGTACCTGCCCGATATACTTGACAGCTTGTTAGGCTTGGTGAGGCTATTGAAAAATAATCCAAAATAAACACTTCTCTCTTGTCTGAGAGCCAGGAACACATGTCCCATCTGGCTGATGAATCGAAACCATCTGAAACAACTCTCACAGTCTTACTCCAATAAATATACCTTTCACCACATTTCGTGTTTGTCAAACAGAAAAAGATGAAGAAGAAACAGGTTTTCCCAATGTAACCTGCTAAATGAAAATACAGTGATGACGTAATCGCTACTGTACCGTGATGATCCCCTCATCATTAATATTGTGCGTTTTCTGCAATCGCGGTGGCATGCAAATGTAATGTAGCATTTTAGCGCAAGAAACCAGGGAACAAAGTGTTACATAGTTAAACATGTAGTGTCAATAATACATTGATTTCCAGCATTTTTACTGTCACAGTTTTCCTATTAACAGTTTTTAACGATTGTCTTAAATTGATTGTGATACAGTATCAGAAAAAAAGATGATGTTGAATATTGGCCTATTTTTTTTGCAAAATGTTTTGCATATGCATGCTTCTGTTTCACATGGGCGGGTTTATTCGGGCACATCTAGACCATCAAATAGGAGGATTAAAAGATGCACATCCTTGATTGTTAGCATATTTGCTATGTACTGTTTCTTGGGTGTGTGTATGTCTGGCTATGCGTGATTTCTTTACACATTGATGTGTGAGTATTTGCTTGCATTGTCTATACATGCATGGTAAAGATTGTACGCATGTTGTCGAATACAGTGTAGCCTATTACCCATACATGTTGCGGACAAAAAATAGAGGGTTGCGAGAGAATTACCGCATCTGCAGAAATAAAACACGAGAGATTGTGTCTGGAAACATGAATGTGCTTGTGATTAGTCTGTCGCTATGTGATAAACATCATGAGTCAAATCTGACCTCCCAGTAGTGTGTTGAAGTGTGTGAGCAAAAACGTGGCTGCCCACTGTGTGACAAATTGGCCCTAATTAAAGTTTCGCTGTACACACTCGAGGCTAAGGTGATATATACGTGCAAGGCCTAAAAGACTGCCAGTTATTACCATATCTCTGATCAACTTTCATCTGGAGGCGTTTGACAGGTGGATATTTGATTGGTCAACTAATGTTCACTTGAAGTTTCCTTTTGGACTTTAATTTCAGCCAGAAGTTTTAAACAACACATATTGCAAGGTTTTGAGCCATTTGGGTTTTGAAGTATATTAATATAATTTCATAATAATAATACATCTAATACTAACTGTACGTATGTGAACCATCGCGCAACACCAGATCATATGTCAAAAATGTATTGTTTAATTTTTGAGCGATGTATGTTGATATTCACATGATGTTCACATGCTAGGTGTGGCGAACACTTCGACTGATGTTTCACATTCTAGATGATATCCAAAATGAATAATAATTAAACAACAAATCAATCACCAGACAGACACATAGATTATGTTCAAAAATTGTGCAATGTATGACTTTTGTTGTGTGTGGGAGGGGGTGGTATTGTCAAAAAAAATTGCAGTGGTTATTTGTAGAGATATGTTTGTTTGACGGTCACATTACGCGCGTGAAAACACTTTCAGCGAATGTTTAATATTCTCGATGACATGCTATGACGAATTATGTTGGACGCCTTAAGACGAACGCCATTGTGTAACTGGAGGAGATCGAATAACTAGTTGGATATAGAGTGATATATTGCCGATACATTAGATAACTCTTATGTGCAGCTGCGTGACAAATTAAAGGAATATCCAACACATAAAGTGTTTCAGATAGACGTTGGGCCATCATGATCCGTGAGGACAGCTTTAATGTTCCTTGACATAGATCTTAGAAGTCTTTGGGACTCTAATGGCAGGAACATTGATCTTTCAAAAGATGTTTCCTCATTTGGTGTTTTGGTGATTGTGGTGGAGGACGCTGCCTAACACACAGGTGCAACATTTCCGTTGGGTGTTCAATTGGATTGATATCGGGTGCCTGCTATAGCCACTGCATATCGCTCACAAGTTTTTGTCCCTCAAAACACTGTTTAAGTACTACACGTTTTTTATTTGTTGAATATTGTACTTCATTCGGGTAAGTGATTTGCATAGTGATAGCTCAAAAACATAACCTAGAGTAACAAAAAATAATAATAATTCGGTACAGAAACAATAAATAGTGGGGAGATAACATCTTTCTTTTCTTCGCATTTTTTCAGGTCACTTGATATTCCCGACATATTTACCATAGACCACGGACTATTACAATCATAACAGCCACATTGGACAGAATATGATACAACCACATTGGACAGAATATGATACAACCACATTGGACAGAATATGATACAACCACATTGGACAGAATATGATACAACCACATTGGACAGAATATGATACAACCACATTGGACAGAATATGATACAACCACATTGGACAGAATATGATACAACCACATTGGACAGAATATGATACAACCACATTGGACAGAATATGATACAACCACATTGGACAGAATATGATACAACCACATTGGACAGAATATGATACAACCACATTGGACAGAATATGATACAACCACATTGGACAGAATATGATACAACCACATTGGACAGAATATGATACAACCACATTGGACAGAATATGATACAACCACATTGGACAGAATATGATACAACCACATTGGACAGAATGCACTGATCGTTACAAATTCAATAACGTTTATCAATGCTGCATTTGAAAATACTGCTACGCTGGTTGCAAATGTGTTCCAGAAGGCATGAATAAAAGACTAAAACTAAATCCACAGAAGGGGGGTATTTTGCAAGACATTAGAATATCAGTGCAAAGAAACCTGCAACAGCCAAAAAAAACAAAAGATTTGCACAAACTAAGAACAAACCAAGCAAACAATGTAGTGATCTTTACCCCGCTCCTCCAAGTTATGCATGTTCTCCATATTTTGATGGATCATAATTGATCATAATTGACATAATTAAATAAAAGTCTTCGTAGTTATCATAATAATAGCAATTTACACCTGAATTGTGGCGGTTTCTCCCACTCTTCCCTGTAGATCCTCTCAAACTCCATCAGATTCAATGGGGAGTCCCAGTAAACATTGATTTTTCAGTCTTTCCAAAGATGTTCATTGTGGTTCAAGTCAGGGTTTGGCTGGGCCACTCAAATACATTGACTTGTCCTGAGAGAAACCGGCGTTGCCTTTATTGTGTGCTGAAAGATCAATCTTTACTCTAGTCCTAGGTCATGGGTCACTTGACCAGGTTTCTTCTTCTTCTTCTTTGTTTTGCTCCATTCATCTTTCCTTCAAATCTGATCAGTCTCCCAGTCCAGCCACTGAGAAGTTTTCCAGTGGCGAGATGCTCTCACCGTAGGGATGTTATAATCCAGGTGATTAGCGTTACCCTGCCAGACACGTGTGGAATTCAAGACGAATAGTTTGAGATACTATTTCTTCATACCATACCAGTAAATTCTTAGTCCCAGGGACTGTTCCAGCATTTGACAGTTGTTTGAGAGTGCCATTTCTGAAAATGTTTTGTCTATGTTTTCTTAATGCATCCATTTTCTTTTGGACCTTGTTTCTGAAAACCCTTGCAGGAGCACATGATTTTCCAGTTTTTGGTGGAACGTGTGCTGGATCTTCGTGGCTATCTACGGTTTGCCTGACGGATGGATTTTCACCGTAATTTCAGACAGCAGTGAGGTGTAGACGGCACTTTAGCATAGATTTAACTAGGTGCTGAAAACATTCCTCAGGGATTTTGGTCCATTGTGTCTTGGGGTGTGGGTCGTTGTCTTTCTTTGTCTTTTGTACATCTCTGTAGCCATGAGGTACCTGGTTGGAGTGTGTTTGTTTGTCCTTGTCTGTTGTATGTCTCTGTCCCCATCTGGAGGTGTTGGCAGTCACGACGTCACGACAGTTTCGGCTTCAAATCTGCCTAACTCTCAACGGTTCGTGACAAATTGTTTACACTGTATTAGTTGATGATGGGACTAGGTTAAGTCTGAATCATTAAAAAATACATTTGGGTCCTGGAAAAGCTCTGAACCGTGCCAACGGACAACGTGGACTGATGGCTAGCTGTCCTCGTCTGAAGTCCTGGATGTGATGTACTTTCTGATGTACTTTGAAACTCTTCCATCACAGCGAGTGGTTCTGCATTTTGAGAACAGTGTGTGGCCGTCCAAGCCAAGTAACCCTTCAGGTATGCGGGGAGCAAATCAAGTATCCACGTTTGAAGCAATATCAACATTGTTTAATGTCAGAATGGCCTGGAACTCATCAATCTTATTTACAAGCGAACTATGATTTGACATCAGGAATGTTGCTACCATAGCATGGTTACATGATCTGTTGTTCGTTAACTTTCATTAAGTTTGATGGTAGTTTCTCCTTAGATAGGATGCTAGGTCTGTTGAGGGCACATCGTCTGCGAAAAACATCTTCTTACCCTCTCTACTTCCTTTTTTGTAGTTGGTATTCTTTGTACTAATTTCTAGATTCTTTGCTCTGTACCACTTCTCAGCAATGGAGTTGCTCTAGTAGCAACTTGTTAAATGCTCTTGAAAAATGTTCAACGAGTACCAAAAACTGCAATACAAGGCATGAAAACATGATACCACAGACATTGTGCAGACATTGTGCTTTTGGGAAAGTATACATTTTTAAATGCATGACATTTGGTAATGAATGGGTGATTTAGACAGCCTCGTTCTGTAAACTGTGACACCAACACTTGAACGTAGCCAATCACAATTCATCCCTAAATGTAAGCCAACTTGTAACCCTATCCTCAACCAATGACATTGGTTTCTGCCCTGAATTAAATAGCATAATTACGAGGCAAAATGCAATGAAAACATATGTCTACGTTTAAAGTTGCAGACCAATTCTGATTTCTCTTCCATACATTTGTTTTTTACCATTTAGTCTCCAGTAAAACATTTGATTTGAAAAGATTTCATGTGATTGGTCTGAAGATCAATAGTAAAAACAACACAAAATCACAAGTCTTGAGTGGAGGAAGCAGACAAAGCTACAAAGATGAAAGTAGAGAAAGTGAGCAAAGGAGTGCGCTGGGACGACTGGGAAACGAATGGTCCAGGAACTAATAATAACAGCACAATGGCACCAGGGATCTGGGTTCTGATCCGCACAATGGTACTTCTCCCTGGTCCAGGACATTCTTCCCCGTCTAGGTTTAGTTCCTCTGGGTAACGGCACCCAGGTGGGGCCTTTCCTCGTAACAGCTAATATCTCAGATCTTTCCACAGGTACTTGGAGCACAATGGTCACGCAGCTTTCAGAAATGTTTGAAAATACATTTTATTTGTCTATTAGTTACTAGCATAATCTCTCTCTCTGGGGTGCAAAATCGTTAAGATCCAGTCTTAGACATTACCAAATCGTTCGTCTTTTTATGAATGCCATGTTGAACTTAATGGCAGATATTTGGTTTATTGTGCATCATTTATACACACCTAGGTACCGTTCCAAGTTTGAAGGTGGGTGTTTCTGGCATCTTCCTGCACATGCATGTACAAAATACAGTACACAATTTCCAGGGATCCATTTTCTTTAGACTGAAACCTTTTCACAACCAGTGACTTGCTACATAGAGATTGTGTCTTATATGCAGTAATTCACTTGTCAATCTCCCAGCATGGTGTATTTAGAAAATAGTCACACGCGTATATGTTTGACCAGCGTGTCGGTATCTGAGTCTTCTGGAGTAGCAGTGGCATCCCTGCCTCGAAGCCAGTAAAGCCATAGAACTTTACTAACTCTCCACTGCTTGCACATGCCAAAAGTCGTTTGAATTACATTATGGCAAAGTGCTAAATACATTCAAGGAATGCTTCTGTTTCATTTCACATACGGAAACAGAACCGAAAGAGAAGGACAGACAACAGCAGTGCAACCTGCCTTCCTTGACTAGACTATGCTTTGTCACATAAAGCCTCTTGGAAAAAACATTGCTCCTCTCTGAGGAGACGGCAAGGTGTGTCAGCACAGATTAAAGTTCCCCAAGCTGTGTCTGTGCATGTCTGTCCTTAGCTGGTCTGTTGAATTTCAATTTGTGCAAACTACTGAACAACGGCCTGGTAATTGATAAACTCGTCGTCGTTCCACAATTTAGAATTAAAAGCCAACAACATAAATTGTATTCAGTCTCCCAATTTTAAACCCAGACTTTTCCCCGAAGGGAACAACGTAATTCGTGCTCATTCCACATTATTACACATCTGGCCAAAATGAAACGGGAGAAAATAGACACGGAGAGGTCAAAGTTTACCGAGCGTTACTATAAATCGGGTTATTTGATCAGCAGGAAGACAAGAAGTAAAGAGGCACTCGAGTAGACTTGAGAGGAAGAAAAAAAAACACTTCACGAAAGAAAGCAGCGAAAGGGGGATGATTTTCTTTCGTTTTATGACCACCTTTGCCGGGGTCATTAAAAGGAACCAGAACAACAGCATTGTGGTTTGTCGGGACCGTGAGAACCCTTAAGTAAACATGTCTTGAAGCGATGTAGAAGGGAGCTATTAAACCGGAGCTGTTTTTCTTCTTTAGCGGAGGTCGTCGCAGGTTAGATATGGAGACCTGTGTCTGGAATAGGTTATGTGGAAATGCACGCACACAAACACACAGACATCCAGGAAGACACAAAGAAACCCACCAATGCCAGGGGTTGACTCTGTCCGACCATAAACGGTCACACTTGCAGCATAGAGATAGTCAGTCGGTGCTTATTTGGCGTACATCGTTCAAACGGCCCAATCTTGTGAGCACCTTAAAAGATGCGTTCCCAGACACCGGTACGAAGAAACGATACGATTGATTCGTCTGGCTACTTGGGGGGTCGCCATAAGTGGTTCGGATGAAAAACAACACGGTGAGCTCGGTTCAGAACCGAAGCTAGCACGCCCGGGAGATCCCAGCAGTCTGATATTGTGTTTAATAAACGTTCCCCGGGGGTTTTACCGAGTCACCGCAGCTGAAATTCAGAAACGCTCGGTGTGTAATTCAGAAAGTGGGTGATTTGAGCCACAGTCTAATGGCTGGTACAGGAGGATGGGCAGACAGGGCTGGTACAGGAGGATGGGCAGACAGGGCTGGTACAGGAGGATGGGCAGACAGGGCTGGTACAGGAGGATGGGCAGACAGGGCTGGTACAGGAGGATGGGCAGACAGGGCTGGTACAGGAGGATGGGCAGACAGGGCTGGTACAAGAGGATGGGCAGACAGGGCTGGTACAGGAGGATGGGCAGACAGGGCTGGTACAGGAGGATGGGCAGACAGGGCTGGTACAGGAGGATGGGCAGACAGGGCTGGTACAGGAGGATGGGCAGGCAGGGCTGGTACAAGAGGATGGGCAGACAGGGCTGGTACAGGAGGATGGGCAGACAGGGCTGGTACAGGAGGATGGGCAGACAGGGCTGGTACAGGAGGATGGGCAGACAGGGCTGGTACAGGAGGATGGGCAGACAGGGCTGGTACAGGAGGATGGGCAGACAGGGCTGGTACAAGAGGATGGGCAGACAGGGCTGGTACAGGAGGATGGGCAGACAGGGCTGGTACAGGAGGATGGGCAGACAGGGCTGGTACAGGAGGATGGGCAGACAGGGCTGGTACAGGAGGATGGGCAGACAGGGCTGGTACAGGAGGATGGGCAGACAGGGCTGGTACAGGAGGATGGGCAGACAGGGCTGGTACAAGAGGATGGGCAGACAGGGCTGGTACAGGAGGATGGGCAGACAGGGCTGATACAGGAGGATGGGCAGACAGGGCTGATACAGGAGGATGGGGGTTGCGCTATTTGATAAACATTTGGAGTGTGGGCTTCACATTAGTGCTATTACATTCAAATTCAACTCAAACCTGTGAAAAGACTGCCTCAGCCCAATATTAAGGCCATGGTAAGGGGGGGATTATATGTTTCTGTCTGTGTCCTCATTGAAGTCTCTGACTGACCGATGCACTCCGTGACACTGGCTCTGTCTTCCATACAGAAACATACAGAGTCCACGATGGGACGGGACAAACAGAAGAGGCATCCTGGGAGTTAAAGACGCGACCGTTCCCATTTCTGTTACCCTTCTTAACCTGAAATCCCTTTTCCACATTGAGCCTCGACAGTGGCCAATGGAGTTAGAGAGAGCACAAACAGGTCTGGGACCTGTCATTAGTTTACAGATACAAAACAGTATGAAAACAGTCTAATCTTATCTCAGATACAATCCTCCGAACGGGCAGAAGAAGAGTCTAACTCACCGTTCTATATGTCAAAGGTTGATGACCAAACATCTAACTGAGTAAAAGGCACCAGATAGATTAAGTAAACAGCCTCTAATCAAAGAAGCTTGTACTTTGCGGTATGACGTATATTCTGACATTTCAAGATGGAAATGCGAAGTACCAGGCCTTGTACTGCCTATGGCCAGAGAACCAGAGCTGTTTCCGTCTTCCATCTGCAACCTCTATGGGTTCTCTTTGATCCAGACTGAACCAGGACTCTTTGGTAAGATACATGTTGACGTAATCACCTATGTTGCAGATAGCACAAGGAGAACAGTCTAAGACTGGAAATACTTCTCACTGGATGACCTCAGATGACTGCTCATCGTTGGAACTTGGAAAGGGAGGAGTGTGTGTTTGTTTTGGACGAACTGTAGAAAGACCTACATATGCCAGTTTTAAGCAAGTGTTCTGGCAGGGAGCAAACGGCTTGGGAAACTGAGCTTGTTTCTGCGTTTCACTTCAAATCTGCTTCGGGTTTCTGAGAAACCCGCGGCCGCACACACGTTTTTCTATTATTTTATTGTTACATTACAAAAGCTTTTGCTGGTTACTTCAAGGCATCGTGCGTATACTTTGCCTATCTGTACAAACTTCTCAGGTGGAAAATGCAGGGGAAAAACAAAAGTGTTGTGTTCATAATTTTGTTTAGTGTACTTATTGTTTTCGTAGCATTGTACAGTATATATACAGCATTGTTGCTGTACAGTAGATACTCCATTATGGACGTATATATTTAGTTACAAATTGTTGGATAAAGCCCTTGCTATAACTTAACAGAAAGGTTCGCTAATGTTCTCGAATTGTCCCAGTTTGCTGGGAACTCTGTTAATTCAGTCATGCATCCTGTTTTACCAATTTTAAAGTCCTTGATACTGTTCCATCAAAACACCCATGAAAGTGCAGTTTTTTATACTTGTTTGACTTACATGCCAGTAATAGCTCCAACATGTTTTGAAGATCCCTATCTAATCAGATAAAGCGCTAAACCAAAGTGGAAAAGCATTTCAGGCCAACTAATACATGCCTTAATATGTAGTAAATTACTTGAAAGCTCTGACACACAATAAACATATTCTATCACCACCTCAAACGTGGCAACACCAGAATCAATAACAGTATTTCATCAAACAATCAACTGTATTTTACAATGCACTTTTTACATCAGTTATAAAGTGCTTATACAGCCTTAAGTACTGATATTCCCTTTTAACAGCATAGTAAGTGTTTCTCATACACTGCATATAACTTTTATTTTTATTCATATCACTGTATATATTCAACGAGAAATCGATAATTACAATTATGTACATAGCATTCATCCAGACCATTCAGATGACCATCGGGTAAAAGAGACAGGCTCCTAAGGGAGACATTTTATTATCAATTGTTAAAAATATACTTTTAGTTTCTTGTTTGATGCAATTTATCTACTTACAGTAGTTGATTGAAATGACACTATATCACTTACCAAAACGGATATATAATAAAACTAGCTAGCGTTTGGATTGATGTAACAAGTTAACCTAAGCAATGTCTACTGCAAGCGAATTTACAGATCTAGACATCTTCATGCGGGAGCATCTCTTCCCACAATTCCATGGGAACTCGGCAACACTGCATGGCAAGGAAAAGAAGCAGGTTGCAGTGTTGCCGTGCAGTGTTGCCGAGTTCCCATGGCAACACTGCATGGCAAGGAAAAGAAGCAGGTTGCTTCCACATGGATCGACATATGTGGGTTTAGTCTTGGCAGCACAGGAACATTAGTGAGTCTGCAGTGTGCCTGTGCTAGTCCCAGTCTGCAGTGTGCCTGTGCTAGTCCCAGTCTGCAGGGTGCCTGTGCTAGTCCCAGTCTGCAGTGTGCCTGTGCTAGTCCCAGTCTGCAGGGTGCCTGTGCTAGTCCCAGTCTGCAGGGTGCCTGTGCTAGTCCCAGTCTGCAGGGTGCCTGTGCTAGTCCCAGTCTGCAGGGTGCCTGTGCTAGTCCCAGTCTGCAGGGTGCCTGTGCTAGTCCCAGTCTGCAGGGTGCCTGTGCTAGTCCCAGTCTGCAGGGTGCCTGTGCAGTCCCAGTCTGCAGGGTGCCTGTGCTAGTCCCAGTCTGCAGGGTGCCTGTGCTAGTCCCAGTCTGCAGGGTGCCTGTGCTAGTCCCAGTCTGCAGGGTGCCTGTGCTAGTCCCAGTCTGCAGGGTGCCTGTGCTAGTCCCAGTCTGCAGGGTGCCTGTGCTAGTCCCAGTCTGCAGGGTGCCTGTGCTAGTCCCAGTCTGCAGGGTGCCTGTGCTAGTCCCAGTCTGCAGGGTGCCTGTGCTAGTCCCAGTCTGCAGGGTGCCTGTGCTAGTCCCAGTCTGCAGGGTGCCTGTGCTAGTCCCAGTCTGCAGGGTGCCTGTGCTAGTCCCAGTCTGCAGGGTGCCTGTGCTAGTCCCAGTCTGCAGGGTGCCTGTGCTAGTCCCAGTCTGCAGGGTGCCTGTGCTAGTCCCAGTCTGCAGGGTGCCTGTGCTAGTCCCAGTCTGCAGGGTGCCTGTGCTAGTCCCAGTCTGCAGGGTGCCTGTGCTAGTCCCAGTCTGTCTGCAGGGTGCCTGTGCTAGTCCCAGTCTGCAGGGTGCCTGTGCTAGTCCCAGTCTGCAGGGTGCCTGTGCTAGTCCCAGTCTGCAGGGTGCCTGTGCTAGTCCCAGTCTGCAGGGTGCCTGTGCTAGTCCCAGTCTGCAGGGTGCCTGTGCTAGTGCAGGGTGCCTGTGCTAGTCCCAGTCTGCAGGGTGCCTGTGCTAGTCCCAGTCTGCAGGGTGCCTGTGCTAGTCCCAGTCTGCAGGGTGCCTGTGCTAGTCCCAGTCTGCAGGGTGCCTGTGCTAGTCCCAGTCTGCAGGGTGCCTGTGCTAGTCCCAGTCTGCAGGGTGCCTGTGCTAGTCCCAGTCTGCAGGGTGCCTGTGCTAGTCCCAGTCTGCAGGGTGCCTGTGCTAGTCCCAGTCTGCAGGGTGCCTGTGCTAGTCCCAGTCTGCAGGGTGCCTGTGCTAGTCCCAGTCTGCAGGGTGCCTGTGCTAGTCCCAGTCTGCAGGGTGCCTGTGCTAGTCCCAGTCTGCAGGGTGCCTGTGCTAGTCCCAGTCTGCAGGGTGCCTGTGCTAGTCCCAGTCTGCAGGGTGCCTGTGCTAGTCCCAGTCTGCAGGGTGCCTGTGCTAGTCCCAGTCTGCAGGGTGCCTGTGCTAGTCCCAGTCTGCAGGGTGCCTGTGCTAGTCCCAGTCTGCAGGGTGCCTGTGCTAGTCCCAGTCTGCAGGGTGCCTGTGCTAGTCCCAGTCTGCAGGGTGCCTGTGCTAGTCCCAGTCTGCAGGCTGCCTGTGCTAGTCCCAGTCTGCAGGGTGCCTGTGCTAGTCCCAGTCTGCAGGGTGCCTGTGCTAGTCCCAGTCTGCAGGGTGCCTGTGCTAGTCCCAGTCTGCAGGGTGCCTGTGCTAGTCCCAGTCTGCAGGGTGCCTGTGCTAGTCCCAGTCTGCAGGGTGCCTGTGCTAGTCCCAGTCTGCAGTGTGCCTGTGCTAGTCCCAGTCTGCAGTGTGCCTGTGCTAGTCCCAGTCTGCAGGGTGCCTGTGCTAGTCCCAGTCTGCAGGGTGCCTGTGCTAGTCCCAGTCTGCAGGGTGCCTGTGCTAGTCCCAGTCTGCAGGGTGCCTGTGCTAGTCCCAGTCTGCAGGGTGCCTGTGCTAGTCCCAGTCTGCAGGGTGCCTGTGCTAGTCCCAGTCTGCAGGGTGCCTGTGCTAGTCCCAGTCTGCAGGGTGCCTGTGCTAGTCCCAGTCTGCAGCGTCTTATAGACAGCTCTTTGGTCTTGGCCAGTGTGGAGACTTTGGAATCTGATTGAATGATTGATTGGTTCTGTGGACAGGTGTCTTTTCTACAGGATCCTTTATGGTGACCTAGAGGTCCTTTTTGGGATATATTAGGGTAATATATGTTTGGTGTTGGTGCCTCCCAATAAAAGGCAGCTGCATTACCTTGTCTCTAATTTGGAACACTATTTAAGTTCACTGTTTGTGAGCAGGCGTGTGGGTTTTGTTTGCTGGTAGTTGGTTTGTGGTGCTGCTTGGTGTTTTCGTGCGTTAAGTTCTGAATTAAAAGAAGCACGTTTTAAGCGAAGCTCTGCATCTGCGTCCTCCTTTAGCCGCCGTCGTGACACAAACCTGCCTCACTTAACCGTGTTTCTGTGTTTCACCGTGCATCTTATTTTTCACCCATTTGTCTTCTCTCTCCGCTCTTACATTACTACCAGCATTATATTTACCGTAACGGTTCTATGTTTTACTTCTATTTATTAGCATTCCCATCGGTGCACTATGACAAAGTTATCTCTTATGAATATTCTGGAGATTGTCTTTATAACTAAACAAGGGTGTCTGTAAGTCACAGACCAGCTCATTTTGGACGATCGTATCCAAATACAAACTAGCCAAAGGTTCAACGAGTGTACAATGTACACATGGCCTCATCCCATTGATGGAGTTATAAATATTCACATTATTGTAGCCTATCTTAGCCCAAACGCCTCCGCTTGGCCCCTGCCAGCAGATAAAGCCGATGATTTATGTGGTGTGAAAATCATGGCCACAGCAAGCCGAGGATCTGAACTTGTGTAAGACTTTGGGAGGTGAGTCAAAATAAACAGAGGCTAAAACACATTCGTAAAACACATATCCCCTCTAATGAAAAAAGGTAGGCTGTAATTCCATCCCAGCTCAGTTTTTCCAACTTTGTTTTTCACTTGTTTCAGTTCACATCTTTCTATTTTGTTTTCTATCCCCAACCAGGAATTCCATACCTGTCAAGTCCTATGTTTAACTGGCAGTATTTTCAGATATATAAATTAGGTGGAGGTGTGTATGAGTTCAGTTCAGTACTGGTCTGTAGCTGCTCTGGGCTGTTAGCTGAGTGAGAAGATCTGGGGAGAAAGACCTAAGATAACCCACTGACATGTAGAAAAAAAGAAAAATGTAAAATGCTATATAATGACTAATTTAATGGACAAGTTTGATCGTAGATTTTGGCAATACAGGAAAATATATATATATATATATATTTTACCGCAATACTGTGCATCTGGAATTCGGGACAAATCTGCCAACCACCCAAATAAAATGACATTTCGTCCTATTGCGTTTTTTACAATTGCAACCACACCTTTTCCCAATCAGTATAGGCAATGTCATTCTAAACCCTGTTTCATACTAGGCCGAATAACGTTAAACTTTAAGCATACATTTTGCACACGCAGCCCCTGTGGGAACCAAAGCCACAGCATAATTGACTGCAGCATCGCCCTAACAACTGTTCAACACAAGAATCCCGTATTAACGTTTGAGGGGCATTTTTCACGCACTGCATTCTAACAAGCTATGATTTCGAGAGCAGCGATGCGTATTTAAGAGAACCAACCGCTGAGTTTCATAGAGATTATCCAAATATAGCGTTCCTTACCTCTCGTAGACTACAGCGACAGCTATATACAATACACATGCCAACAAGATTAGAACTCACATTAATCTGCGCAAAAGGACACTGTATAAACATAACATAATTATATTTCAGGAAAAACACAGGAAATCCTATGTGAAAGGTGTATAATACCTTGGGTTATCTTGATGAAACGTCTTGAAGCAATGGCTCTGCCAGACATTCGGTAGCACTTACGTTAAGCTCCGAAAACCCCTTGTCATGACAGTACATTTTCTACACCAGGACCCACAGCATGGTTATCTGTGAGAAAGGAGCGAGAGCGCAATAGGGAATTATCTCTGGAATTCATCTTTTTGGTTTAGAATGGTCGAAGGCTGTACACTTTCACTAGAAGTAAGCATCTTAATTTGACGAAAAGCAGTATTCCATTGATAGGTCTGACGATTATTCGAGTTATATATTATAGTTATAAAAAACTTTATAATTTAATGTTGAAATTGGATCCAGGTGGGCAGATTTTGTTCTTGCTGAGGTCAAACTTTGCACACACTTGTCCATGACACTGTGATTTCCTGCAGAAGAAAAAAAGTACAATACAATTATTATTTCAATAAAGAATCATTATTTTGAATCGTGCTTTATCTAAATGTCTTTACATAAAAATAGGTCATTTCCTTTTTTGTTTTTAAAAATTAAGAGGCTTTTTGTGGTCAAAGAGTGAAACAGGCAGTTAAAACTGGCATGTGTAGATGTTTTATTGACTCTGAGTCCACATAACAGTAGGTAATTATATTCAGGTTTGGCTTTTCCCCTTGCATTTCATATATGTTTTCATGGAAAGTGACCACTTTTGAACAGTATTGTCCGTACACCAACTAGTCTGTAATGTCTTTGAGTGGCCAAGCCAAAGCTCGGACTTGAAACCAATTGAATATTTTTGGGGAGACCTGAAGATTGCAGTTCACACTCCCCATTCGAACAGAGCTTACAAGGATCTACAAGAAAGAATGTGAAAGAATACCTGAATCCAGGTCTGTGAAGCTCGTAGGGGCAAGCTCAAGCTGTAATTCCAATACCAAAAGAACCAAATGAAGGGTCTGAATACTTAGTTATTTATGGATATCTCTGTGTTTATATCGCAATAAACATGTATTGATTTTGACATTATGGGTTATTGTGTGTAGATTGATGGAAAGAAAAAACGTAATCGATAAGCAGGCCTAGCAACTGTCTCCACTGTTGTTGGAGAATAGTTTTGTAAAGTGTTACCGAACAATCCGGTCTACTGTGAAGAATTCCCTAGATAAAGAAGTGTTTCCTAGTGTGTCCGATCCCTTTGCCGACTTCTGTGTCAGGCACAAACTGGCACCCCAGAGCAGGTCCACATCATTGACTGAGTTGGTACATTGATGATTGGGCAGAGGCAGAAACTAAATAACTAAATCTCTCTCCAGCTTCTGAATGAGTGGCGAGACGACATGCGTGCTTCCCTTTCATCAAGACCACATTGTTAAAAAGTTGCATAAAATCAAATGCAGAATTGTTTCTTTTTAATACAAGATTGCTCTTTAATTCTGGCATATATTGCAGTGATTTCATTTAGCAGGATGGCTCTGATCCTTACTCTGTCGACATGAGAGTATTGTGACTTCACTCCCATTCTGTCAAAAATTAGATGTGCGTCTGGGAGCACTAATACATGCTTTGTAAGCCTGCCTGAAAACTAGGGCTTAAATAACCATTCCACAGAAATAAATAACAATTTAGACCACCACATGACAAACATCACCTTTTGCATCCTAAATGGCAGCCTATTCTCTATATAGTGTGCAATAGGCAACTGAGTGTCATTTGGGACATCCCCTTGTCTGTTATCGTTAAATAGTTCAGCTACTGAATCGACATATGAAAAAAAAGACTTGCATTACACTGTGTAAGTTTAACTTCCTTAACTTTAACTACCTTTTCTGTATGTTCTTCCATGGTCCTGTATGGAGTAGAACATTTACACTTTGTGAAATTACAACACTTTATTACTTGACAAACAAAATGGGGGCTAAGATTAACAATAAAAGGGTATTAGCTATGACGACCAGAGTAATATAAATAAATTACCCTAAATTGCCCTCTCCCCGTAATCTAAAAGATAAGGAAAAGGCATACTTCAAGCCTAAAAGCCTGACACTGTTGGCTTTACTTCTTGAAAAAAAGTTGCAGTTGGTATTTCCTCTGAAAAGTAATTATCCTTTATGGGGTGGCCATTAACAATATGTTCTAATGCTGCTTAGTGGAACTCACCTGGCTGGTAATTATTCTAAATAAATTGTTGATGTGTATTAGCTTTTACTCGGAATTCTAATGGACTTGCCAATAGCCTTTTTACAAGTCAGTGATAGTCAGGAATGTGGCCTTACCCGACCATTCGATGAGGCTGTCGATAGGAGTATATAGGAATTTAGAAACTGTAAAAAAAAGCAGCTGGACTCTACTTGTCTGCCAGTCTGTGACCCGTTGACCAACCCTTAGTGGTAGAGGAATAAGGTAGGACCAGAGTTGACACATACACATATACTCAAACAGAAATCTGGTGCACCGGAATGGAGATGAAAATGTATAAGGAAATGTTTCTGTTAAGGTGAGCAGAGAGATCTGCTCCAGTCTGAATGGGCATGGAGTAAGGTCGAATGAGATATGCCATATGCATGAAGACATGATAATGAGGAATACAAATAGAGCAAACACAATTATCTAATGACCATGCATTCAAATGTATAAGTCCTTAATTACAAATCCTTTATTATTTCCAGGTAGTACAAATTGCTTGCATAGACACCCAGTCTAAAACCTTAAGCACAGTGGCTAAGAAACATGTCCTAATAGGGATGGAACTTAGGAAGAAACCTAGAGCGGAACTGGCTATTCCTCTTATGGCTGTGCCAGGTGGAGATTAACCTACCCAACAGACAAACGGAACTATGCAGAAGTCCACTGACCCAGTTGTAATGAATCGGCAGGTAAAGACGTTTGGGTACTTTGTAGCATAATTGTTAAAGACAAGCTTGAAGGGATTCCCAGACTTCTTCACAGGATCAACAATGTCCATTCCAGTCCAATCAAAAGGTGCTACAATTCTCACAGGGCAGGACAACTCAAGCCAGATAAACTCAATCTCTGGAGTCCAACACAGAAACTGAATGAACCAAAAACATTTTTGGAGAGAAGCTGAACCATTCCCCCTAGACAGTGTCCATATTTTGCTACAGATATTTTTCTAATCATTTGCACTCGTGTTGACAACAATGTGGCGAGGACAGCTGCGTACAGCGTGAGGAGAGATTTAAAAAATGGCATTGTCTAAAATGAAGGTTGAGGGGGAAAGCCAAACCTGAATATAATTACATACTGTTATGTGGACTCAGAGTTCATAAAACATCTACACATGACATGTTTTACAGCCTGTTTGAATTCTTTAAGCTTAAACAGCCTCATAAATTCGAAAAAGCAACGACAGGTAATTACCTATTTTTTATGTAAATTCATCATGGGGAAATTATATTATTTTATACAGATACAAAATCTCTGATTCTTTCAGGGTTTATATTATTTTTGGTGGACACAAAGACAGACAATATATGTTTTTAAATGTGAGATTAAACCCTTTTGGTATATGACCCAAGTAAATATTTTCCATACACTCCATACGATGTTTGGGTAGACTGGGACAAATCTAAGAGCCACAGTTAAAGAGTTACAGAACCTTCGGGTCTGTTCTCAAATGACAGTGGAACAATTCATCTGCCAATACCTTGTTACAAAGTTTGTTCTCTAAAACTGGATACAGACAGTTGAAATCAATTTTAAAAATACGAAAAGACATGACTGCCTTCCATAAATAAACCAAAGTGCTTTACCAATTTCACAAACTGATAACTGATTTTAAATAATAAGTGGTCTGTCTAAAATCATAAAAATTTCCTAAGTTTTGCAGAACATTCAATCGCACGAATGCAGAGAAAAGGTGTGCTTTTCATTCTTCCCAATAAAAAATATTTTTGGTACCGGGGGAGCCAGACAGACAACAAATGTAACAGACAGAAATGGGAAATAGAACACACAATGTGGTAAGCTAATGACATGACCTGAAAACGTTCCCTGCTAATGTAATTGTCTGTCAGTCAGGCCAACTTTTTCAAAGAAACTATTTATTTCAAGCTGTTGTAGATTACAATAAAGTGTTATTAGGTCACAAGAGAATGCAAATTATTCAGGTTGAACTGAATGTTTTCTCCTAAGCTGGGCAATCTTTTCAAAAACACATGAGAACTTTTTGGGATTTCCTGTTTCCCTGTTTCTACCACAAATATATTTGAATCACTTAGTCGCAGGCCAAATTCACTGGAATGCAAATGCATTAACAAATAACTACATTGCCAATTTTATAAAAATAAATTTTATGTGAAAAGGCTTACCAGGTAGGCTGCCAGTTGATATTAGGTTCCCGGAGCCTTTTTCTGCATTTTTCAAAACATGATTCATTGCAAACCCTATATAATTACAACTACACAGAACAATCATGCAGATTCATTGTAAAAATGAGAAGCCTGTCGGCGTAATATTCAGTGTTTTAGGCACTCATAACCTTTAGAAACTGTTGCCTGTCATCTCACCTGCCCAATAACTACACAGGGGCATGGAATTAAACAAGATATAAATACACAGCGCCTTAACTTAACGTCAACAATGTAGTACCATGATGCATTGCCTGATGGGCCAACAAACGTTTGCTATGACCAATGTACTTATTCGACAGAATTACTTGTTTTATAATGTTTATTGCATGCCAGGCTTTGAGGTTCAAAGGCAAAGGACATTATTTATCTGGGAAGGCCAGAACATGTGACATGATGTTCTCTACGTATATGAGGAGTTCTATTTCACGTACGACATTTGAAAGGATATTGTGGAGTCATTATCACCAACATGCATGGGGATTTATGTTGCTGTTTATATAGTGCTCTGCACATGCAGATGACAGTTTGGAACTGTGCGACAACAACTTAACACCACTTAAACAGGAATGTTTATATCTAGGTGTTTTTAAAATGACAGTTGAGTTTATAGTAAAGAGGTAGCGGTCATAGAAGAGCAAAAAAAGAATTACTCTCCTTTCTATCCCAACAATGTTCTAGCTAATACTTTTAAAAATGATGGTTCCACCTGGGTTCTTAGGCTAAGCCCTTTAATATGCATGCACATTTTTTAAGGGAAAATACTTTTTAGTTCAGATAGAACCCTTCTGAGACTTTAGAACCCCTAAGATCCAAAATGGGTTTTACCTGTAAATACGTTTACAAAAGGGTTCTTCTGGATGTTTGTGTGGGGGAACCCCTACCTTTGTTCCATGCAGTAATGTATTTGGTTTCAGGAGGAATTGATTATGTTTTCAGGTAGTATTCCAAAAAAGAAGATGAACCGAAAATCATAATGGTTATCTGTGGAAATAATGAAGGGTTCCCCTCAAGCTAAACAGAAGAACCCTTTTTTTCTGGAGAGTTGTCTATATACTATATGTATTGCCTTCTGATAAAAGGAAGTTTTATTCATGTATTTACTTGATGTATTGCTGTTGCCATTTGTTCCAAATTCATCTGAATGACATCACAAGAATGTCCTTGGTTTGTTTAGGACACCCAGTATACTCTAGCACTCTAGTACTCTAGTTATGTACTACACTATATTTGCTGTATATGGCATTGGAGCAGCCTTCTGCACATCTTATAAAGTAATTCCACTATACTTATTCAACTCCAGGAATTTTGAATCAGTAGAAAATGTTCAACTCGGGGGTGGCTATTATCCTCTATAACACAACATACTCCAGCATCATCAACACTTTTGAGCATTTACTCTCCTTGACTCAGGCTGAGGAACCAAGACGAGTGTGTTGCGCCCTCACCTGGACGAAAGAGGAATGCGCAGCATTATGTTTGCAGTTACAGTAGGTGTCGAGCACAGGTGTCAAACCGGTTCCATGGAGGGCCATGTGTCTACTGGTTTATGCACTTAATTAAGTCACTAATTGGTTAGGTACCTCCCACACCTGGTTGCTTTAGGTTTGAACTGGGAACTAATTTAAAGGAAAAAACAAAAGCTTGCATATACTAGGCCCTCCATGAAATCGGTTTGACACACCTGGTGTAGAGCAAACAGATACAGCTGTGTAAAAAATGTTAGTACAGCCCAGTCATTTTTGTTCTTGATATTTGGATATCTGAGCTTAATTCATACTCATAAATGTCACCAAAAAAGCATTAATGCTTTGAAACCAATTATGCAATAAAAGTAAGTACACAACAAGTTTTTAGTAGCTTGTTTTGTAACTGTCTATCAGTCTTTTGTCCAGTCTTCTTTACAGTATTGCTTGAACTGTATCATGTGCTCTGTGTGCTTCAAGTCCCTCCACAGATTCAAACTGGGATTCAGAACTGGGCGTTGACTCAGTCATTCCATAACCTCATATCATCGTTTTGAGGCATTTTGTGTTGTTGCTTTATCGTTGTGCTTTTTGGATCATTGCCCAGTGGGTATATATATATATATATATGTAAAGTTCAGCTACAGCTTTTGGACAGATGACCTCACATTATCCTGAACAATTCTTGGGTACAATATCGAATAGATGATGGGCTGAACTATATTAAAGACCAGGCCGTAATGCCGCCATAAACCATATTGCAACTGCCTTCTTGCAATACGGTTGGTATGATGGTTTTCTGTTCATACCAACTGTGTTTTGTTTGATTTGTAGATCTTTTGGTTTGACAAATAGTCTGCATGAAATTATGTGCAGTATTAGTGTCTAGGCTAAATACACACATCCAAGGTTTTAGGGACACTGCAGGGACACTATATTATTACACTGTAACAATAGGTTGTTAGCTTTAAATACCAGTGACCAATTAAAATACATGTTATGGTGTTTTTACGGACGTAAGACCTTAAAATAAAGTGTTACGCTTATTCTTAAGAGGATATTGAGAGCAAGTAGCCACAACATAAGAAAGTATAGTATAGTATAGTATAGGCAGAACTAAGCACCAGTTATCATTTACATATGTATATTTACATGTATTTGTATACAAATATATTGCCTAATTTATTTATTTCATTGCCATATCTATTTATTTAATGTAACTTAAATGTAATTTTATTTATACAATAGTAATAGATAAGGTGCTGGTCATTAGGCCAACCCCATTTGTTCCTTTCTTGTCGCATATTGATGACGCCATTCCTGGGTGCCTGAGTTAGAAGCACCGGATAGAACACGTGGATCGGGCACAGATAATAATTTCAAGATTACATTTGACATTTAGGGGCTTTATTGTTACATTTTTCATCGTTAGGACCCGTGCGACACACTAGCAAGATGGTGAAGCCTCGGTTCAAGGGGAAAAGCACGATAAACACCTCGGCGGCCAGCAGTAATCCTGGTGAGATAGTCATGTCATGAGTGGTTAGCTATGTGGCTAACTGGTGTTTGTTTACAGCTAACAGCTAGCTACGTGTTGGTTGACTGGCTGGAAAACATTACATTATCTGTGCAAAAAAGAAACGTAGTTCATTAGCTATGCGAAACAAGTGTCCTGTATGTCAATATTGTGTTGTATCTAGAAAATATGTACAATATAACTACGTAACCATTTTGGAACTGACTTACTTACTATACCCGACTATGACTTAAACATGCAGAGATGACTATCTAATTGTAACTGCAATCCCTACTGCTAGATATTTCCAGGAGATAAATTGGGAATTGGGGGTTCGCTAATTTAGACTATCTGGTTTTATCCTAAATGTCCTGTTGACTAGTGGAAGTACTAGAGGTTTCATGTCGTTACTGTGTGTATGATGGCACGTGTCGTTATACACCTACACATGTCAAATATGTTTTTGCCTGCATCGGTGACAGCGAACATGATTAAATCGAAGCGCTACCAATAGTATGCACATCACTAAACACTGTGTCTTACATGTATTATATCACCATAACTTCAACCGTTCACAGACCGACCGAAGACTCCTGCGGGTTCAGGCAACAGCATGAGGGACCGAGCCACCGTCCGGCGCCTGAATATGTACAGGCAGAAGCAGAGATGGTAAATAAGGAACATTGTTTTTGCTTCTACCCCAGACATGAGACATCTGGGATCTGATGTAGTATTGGTGTTGTTTCCCTGACACTAATAAATGCTGAGTCTAGATGTGCTTCTTGTTTTTATTCCGATTGTTATGCGTAGGGTAGCAAGATGGCATTTATTTATGCAAAAAATAGTTTTTAGTCGTGTTACAAATGAGGGGGGTTGTTTTAGGTTGTTTTAGTTCCCATTTGTCATTTAAGTCTTGAACTCCTCCCTGTAAGTGAAGCTGTGAATTTGTCATAGTATTAGCTTTTACTCCGTAAGAAATGTGTTCCTTTAGAAACAAGCAAACAATGCATGAGATAACAAACAGTATTAGATTGTGAGGCGGATGTATCAATCTAGCATGAGTTCTGATCTGTGCGTTAACCATACATGCAAGAGTTTCTATTGTGAGATTCATCAATTTGATTGTTTTCTTTAGTGTAAGCGTTTTGAAATGCAAATTAAACGTAGGCTACAAATTACTTGTATTCATCAACTGTGATCTCCTACCGGTGTTATAAATAAGACATTTTTGATGTTTTCTTCTCAATTGATAAGTAAAGCCTATGATCTTTCTGAAACGTTTTTCATGTGTTTGCAGCATAATTTCTCCATGGGAGGGGGCCATAGACTTGTTTACATTTTTAAGAGAATAGGCCGGTACTCTGTTCTGGGTCGTTATGTTTACATCCTTTCCATAAATCACTGCATTCCTGTGTTTTTTTTTTTTTTTTTACATACAGTTAAGTCCTCTTCATTCTAATTGACTAGCTGTTGTATGTTGTGTGTTGTAAAGTGCACATACATTTAATTGACCCAACCGTTATTTCCATAGCAACAACCGTGGTCAGGTGATAAAGCGTTTGCAGTACCAGTCCACTGTGGCTCCAGGAACACAGGCCAGGGTGGAGCCCAACATCAAATGGTTCGGTGAGTAGAACTATTAACTGAGATGCCGGACACTCACTGGATGTCAGACACTGGATTTTGGCTCCGTGTATAATTGATCAGAAGTTGAATAACGTTGTTTCTCTTTATTATAGTTAAAACTGTGAAAACACAGTTGTGCTTGATTTGTCTGTGACTCTACAAACATCAGCCATGTTTTAAATCTGGAGGCTAATCGTCTAAAGCGTCCAGGGAATAAGTAATACAAACCTAACCTACCTGTGCACACCAGACTCTGTAGAGAAAGCTGTAGGTTCTGTAACAAACTAGAGCTTTTGGAGGCGTGCCATTGCAGTGGATTAAGACGACAGAACTAGAGCTTTTGAAGGCGTGCCATTGCAGTGGATTAAGATGACAGAACTAGAGCTTTTGGAGGCGTGCCATTGCAGTGGATTAAGATGACAGAACTAGAGCTTTTGGAGGCGTGCCATTGCAGTGGATTAAGATGACAGAACTAGAGCTTTTGAAGGCGTGCCATTGCAGTGGATTAAGATGACAGAACTAGAGCTTTTGGAGGCGTGCCATTGCAGTGGATTAAGATGACAGAACTAGAGCTTTTGGAGGCGTGCCATTGCAGTGGATTAAGATGACAGAACTAGAGCTTTTGGAGGCGTGCCATTGCAGTGGATTAAGATGACAGAACTAGAGGTTTTGGAGGCGTGCCATTGCAGTGGATTAAGATGACAGAACTAGAGCTTTTGGAGGCGTGCCATTGCAGTGGATTAAGATGACAGAACTAGAGCTTTTGGAGGCGTGCCATTGCAGTGGATTAAGATGACAGAACTAGAGCTTTTGGAGGCGTGCCATTGCAGTGGATTAAGATGACAGAACTAGAGCTTTTGAAGGCGTGCCATTGCAGTGGATTAAGATGACAGAACTAGAGCTTTTGAAGATTGCAGTGGATTAAGATGACAGAACTAGAGCTTTTGAAGGCGTGCCGTTGCAGTCGATTAAGATCTCAGAACTAGAGCTTTTGGAGGCGTGCCATTGCAGTGAAAGATTAAGATGATTGCAGAACTAGAGCTTTTGAAGGCGTGCCATTGCAGTGGATTAAGATGACAGAACTAGAGCTTTTGGAGGCGTGCCATTGCAGTGGATTAATATGACAGAACTAGAGCTTTTGAAGGCGTGCCATTGCAGTGGATTAAGATGACAGAACTAGAGCTTTTGAAGGCGTGCCATTGCAGTGGATTAAGATGACAGAACTAGAGCTTTTGGAGGCGTGCCATTGCAAGATCTCAGAACTAGAGCTTTTGGAGGCGTGCCATTGCAGTGGATTAAGATGACAGAACTAGAGCTTTTGGAGGCGTGCCATTGCAGTGGATTAAGATGACAGAACTAGAGCTTTTGGAGGCGTGCCATTGCAGTGGATTAAGATGACAGAACTAGAGCTTTTGGAGGCGTGCCATTGCAGTGGATTAAGATGACAGAACTAGAGCTTTTGGAGGCGTGCCATTGCAGTGGATTAAGATGACAGTGGAGATGATCAGGAGCAAATCATACTGGCACTTTGTGCATCCCTACTAAAGAAAATATAGAGAAATTTAAGAAAATCTGGACTGTTTGGATTGGCCAGTGCAGGGTCCAGATCAGATTTTTTCCGCTGAACACTGTCAGTAGGCACTCACAGCTGCTGACCTGGAGCACCCCAGAAGCCTTGTTGTTTCAGAGATGCTCGACCAAGTCGCCTGGACATAACAATTTCACCTCAAAGTCGCTCTGGTCTTTACTTCTTACCCATTTGTCCCGCAACCAACATGTGGACTAGAAACTGATTGCTTACCATCTAATCCACCCAGATGTTGACCTGTGCTCGTGTTAGGTGATCAACATTATTTGGTTTACCTGTGGTCATAGTGTTCTGGCTCGTCAGTGTATATACAGATAGGTGGCTGCTTGGACAAAACTGCACGCAGTGAATAATGCCTCCTCTTTGATCACCTTTCTCTCAGCAAACACTCGGGTCATAAAGCAGTCATCCCTGCAGAAGTTTCAGGATGAGATGGGTGCGGTGAAGAAGGACCCATACCGCGTGGTGATGAAGCAGAGCAGACTGCCCATGTCCCTCCTACACGACAGAGTAAAGGCCCATGTGAGTACCACACAGAGTTACGTTCATTAGAGCTACACAGCTATGTTTCTGTTTAGTTCCAATTGGTGACAGATGCTCATGTGCGTATTTCTAAATTCTGCATAGATTTCGGACCAGTGGTGTTTCATAATTAATAACGCGGTTAATGAACCACAGTGTATTCCAATCCGCCTTTATTAATAGGCTAACTACAAATGGGCGATAAATGAAATTGCGGTTAAAAGCTGAATGATGAACACAAACCAAATGTGCTGCATAGTCTCCCTGGTTGATTATGGAATGACCGTAGACGTTTCCACTACATCCAAACGATTGCTATTTTATTAGTATTTACCCAGAAATGTGTTTTTACTGCTATTTCTCTCATAGTACATTTCTCTTATAGTACATTTCTCTCATACTACATTTCTCTCATAGTCAATTTCTCTGATAATACATTTCTCAGACAAAAAGATACCAGCATGTCAACTAAGCAAATATATTGGTATGCCTTATTGAAATAAAGTGATAGTCAAGTTTTGTGTCAGTTGAATTAGCAGCAACCGGATATGAACCATGCCAAACCAGTCGTTTGTAGACTATCATGACCAGTAGTGTTGTCGCCCCTGTCAAAAATCACCCTCTGAGTCTTAATGGAATTTGAGTTGTTTTATAGCATTCGTTGCTATAACAACAGAACGAGGAGCTGATGCCACAATTTCGGAAAGAATTTCAGCCTAATTAAAGCAAGCTATGCACACCAAGCTGAGTGTTTATGATAAGTGTTGGTTTACATGATAATTGACAACAGTTTGCTTAAACATGCCAAACCAGCTTGCAACCAATAAAAACACTGTCCTTGGACATGGTTTTACACAGTCAAAGTGCTTATGGGATAAAACCTATCTATTTGGATCTGCTGTCCTACTCCTGCACAAACTCAAGTAACTCAAAGAAAATAGAGTGGAATATTGTTATGCATTCAGCATAGCAAAATTCTGGCCAGAATTTGTCTGGTTATAGCAATGGCCCAGAGGGAGACTTTTTATTGTTGTTTTGGGATCATACAACCAGATTATTACACCAGCAAATTTGAGATTTTTAATTCCAGGCCAAAGGGCAGTCAGATCTCACTCTGGGATTACATTTTGTACATTATTGTCGTGCCTTATATAGAATCCCAGAGACCACAATGAATAGCTAGCCTACAGGTAGGTAAGTGTCACCAAATAGTCGATCCTGAAACTGATCACAACATCAATTTTGTATTGAACATAATATGGAATAACAATTTGTTCCATTCTGCATATCAGCTGGAACGCGTTGTTTAGCTAGACCAGAGTGTGATTATGCTTTAGATGCATTTATTGGCGTCTTGTTGATAGGATGCACAATGGGTTGTTATTTCTTTCATCCATTTTGGTAGGCTGTGGTAATACCCTTTACACAGGCTGAAAGTGGTAAGGTAATTGACTCATCTGTAGATACCAAGCTGTAGAAACTAATTTTTATAGATATTTTATCAAACCAGCTTTAATATACAATAACACATTTTGAGTGTCACTGTTGTGGATCATGGGTTTGTTTTCCTTCTGCAAGGCACAACACGTCGTTTTTTAAGTTCCCGTTGAGATCTCTACCTATTTCCATACAGAAATTAAACCGCCGCACATTCCATGTAAAAACAGAGCACTGTAATACACAGGCCCGTAGGCCCCCAACAATAAAGTACACAATATCTGAGACCGTAATTCAAACAATGTCTTCTCTTTTAAATATGACCCTGGTCAAATGAGGACAACGAGTACGTCCACACTGTGATGTTTGCTTGGCTTTGGGACTCCCTCCCTGTGCTCTCATATTTGTGCTGTTGTTTTTCACTACAGAGATTTGGGGCTGCGTGATCGAATTAATTCACATTGATGTTTTAACACAGAGTTCCAAATGGCCATATTCCCATTTCGGCTGTAACATGTTCCATATATAGGCGCTTGCTGGCGTTTTGCCTTTCACTTTCATGGGCTCTTTTTTTCTGTGTGCACGTTCCCATTTACACGCTGAACAAGCCCCTTGCTCTTCCATTTGACAGCTTCAAGTTGAAACGTTCCGTCTTCCTCTGAGTTTAGCAACAGGCATTTATTTTAACGGTTTCAAGGATTAGTCGTGATTCAAATGTTCACCCCTATTTTCGCCCCTCTTTATTTTTTGACGTTCGCTTCTCGAATATGCCCTTGCCTCACAGCTCATCGGACATGCCCACTGATGCGTTGATTTTACCATTTAATCCAGATTGCCTGGACCTACAGCGAGTGCGTCTGTAATATTTGACCCCCCCAACGTACTGAGCGTGCAGTCCGTTTTAAACAGGCTATGTCCTTAAGCTTTTGTTTGTGCAGTATTCACGGGTTGGCAGGCCAGACAGATCCTCCACTCCACCTGGCCTATTCCAACTTGATTCGCTCGGCTGCACAGTGCAACCGACCCTCCTGTTTTGTTTGTGTTTTGCCAACTTTGAGCAACTCTGCTACAAGGATGGAAAAAAGAGTTGAACAACACTGCTGTCTAGTTTTTAAAGTTCTCCTATTGTTGGTGACTAAGAACTTCAGTGTTTTTTCCTCTAAATCACTCCATGTGCGTGCAGGACCTTTAAAAAGAGGTAATTGCCTCATCCATTTTAATATGCCTACTCCTTTGTCATCATCTTTTATTTTTGTTATTTCATGTCTTTGCCTTTTTGTGCTTTGAGCTTTATACAAAAACAACGTGAGTGAGTTAACCAAAATGAATGCAAAAATTATTTTATTGCTATATCAATTTTATTTTTTCTATCTCGTGATCTGTTCCATGTCTTTACAGATTTTTGAATATGTGTTTGTATTCATGTCTTGTACTGGTCGCCTTTTCCTAATGTGTTTATGTTCGTTCAAGAGCTATTCGGTTTCACCGAGTGTTCGTTTACTTAACTTTTTGTTCAACATGCATGCTCTGTTGCAGTCTTTCATTAGGCACGTGGAGAAACTGTGTGCTGTTTGAGCATATGATTAGTAGATTGTCCCGTTAGCAATGAAACACTTAAGCTGTAGGCTACTGCAATTATTTCATATACACTGCACAGGGTGTCCTAAGCAAAAGTCCCAAACATCCATCAATCCACTTGCTACAGGATTTTTTAAAAGTAAAAAACAAAAGTGTACCTTTCTCAGTGTACTATAAAAGACAACAGAATGGAATATGCTGGCTACTGTGGATAGTGTGCAAAATGACAGGTACTAGGACAGTAACATTTGTTTTGGCTAGCTTAGTGTTTGTGCTATTTTGAGCTAGAGTAAACGTCCTTCTTAGTACAGCACAACATTTAATTTGAACGCATTCATAATTGTATTCCATTGCTCAATTCTAACACTTACCATAATACCTAATTGTAGCTACATTTACTGTACATTATAAAGCTATATATAAACCTAAATGCCCTGCAAAGTAAAAAAATAATAAATGATATATACACATACGCAGATAGTGTCCAGGTCAGAAACTGTGTTCAGGCAATTTCCCCAAATAACCATGCCAAAGAGGAAAACGTTTAACCTGGGACCCTGACTGGTCAAACACTGTAAAGCGCAGGCACATGGTTGTTAAGAGAACATTCTAGTGGATGGTCAAGGCAAACCTGAACATGTAAACATCATTGTTTCTGACCACATCCATAAACCGTTTGTTTTCCCTTTCTACTGGTGTTGCAATTGGACTATGGCTGTCTTACATCAAACCGGGCTCACACCAGGCAGTTTATTGGCTGTAGCTCAACATACCCTTCATCTACATCCTCAGAGTCAGAACTTGTTGATTACACAAAGTGTACAATTGGTGCTTGTTTGCACAAGTCCTGTAGGGAAAGGAGGTGGTTGGTAAACTGAACTTCTCAAAAGAAAGTGGGCACCAAAGGCCACATTTGACACACAGTTTCAACAGACCATCTTCAAATGTGGAAATGACTCTAAAATCACTCTCTCCACACACACTACAGGAAGGAAAACTCTAGTGTTGAGGCTACATCTAAACAGTATTAAGAATCTGACATGCTGCTATGAAAACAAGGAAAATGTTCAGTCTGAACTGTAGGTTGCAATAATGATCATTGGTACCAGGTTTGTAAGGCTAGTCTGCTGTTCCATTGGACCAGGTAAACAAGGTGCTAATGAAGGTTTTAATTTATCATTCATGTTAGCTATCCTGGTATTTCTATAAGAAACTGCTTGTCAGTCTTATTTTTAACATACCATTATTTTATATTTTTATATTTATATTACATTGGGTCTTATTTTTGTCAAACAATAATGTTGTCTTGATGGTCTTTTTAAAATTTCCTCCATCTTCTGCAGAACTCCAAGGTGCACATTCTGGACACTGAAGGCTTCGAGACCACGTTTGGCCCCAAGTCACAGCGTAAACGGCCCAACCTGATGGTCGGCGACATGAAGGACCTTGCGGAGCAGGCTGTGGCCTCTGCACAGACCTACAGCGCCGACAAGGACCGTGACCTGGTCATAGAGGACGACGGCGTCAGGTGAGGGCTGTCCTAGCGTTCTCATTGGCTACTGTAACTGTAATCTTCAAACATTACTGTGCTTTTTGTCAAATCAAACTCCTACCATAACTATTAACCTTGTATTCATGACCAATTCCATGAGTAATACCTAATAATGCCTCGTGAGCATCTCCAGTCTGTCTATTGTGTGGTTGTGTCAGCTGTTCAACCCTATGTTCTCTGCACACAGAGAGGAAGCTCGGGAAGAAATCTTCAAGAAGGGCCAGTCCAAGAGGATCTGGGGAGAACTCTACAAAGTACAGCACCTTTTTATTCAATCCCGTTTTTGATAGATTTATCTAATAAAAGTTGATTTTCTAAATGTACTGTTTCTATTGCCTGGAGATGAGTATTGCCTGGGTGAATAACTGTCTCACCTCTCGTTCTGTCTCTCTCTGTGTCTGTCTCTCTCTGTGTCTGTCTCTCTCTGTGTCTGTCTCTCTCTGTGTCTGTCTCTCTCTGTGTCTGTCTCTCTCTGTGTCTGTCTCTCTCTGTGTCTGTCTCTTTCCATCTCCCTCCCTACAGGTGATAGACTCATCGGACGTGATCATCCAGGTGCTGGACGCCCGTGACCCCATGGGCACGCGTTCACAGAGCATTGAGACCTACATGAGGAAGGAGAAGCCCTGGAAACACCTCATCTTCGTCCTGAACAAGTGTGACCTCATCCCAACCTGGGTCACGGTACGTTTTTTTTCCAAACCTCCTGAGACTACGGCATAACCGTTCACTTTGTTCCCAGCGTCTTTTCCTCAACGCTTGGGCGCTACTTAGTGCTTCTCGGTTTGGCTCAGCTCAGTAGTTGACAAAGCCCTGTTGTCAGCTGCTGTTGTGTTTTTAAAAGGGTAATGCTGGTTCAGAAGACTGGCAGTGTTTCCCAGTGTTTTGCTCCACAAAGTTTTATGTGAGTAGTTAGTCACACATTTTTCCCCCATCCCTGAATCAGGGGTCTTTGCTCAAATGATTCGAATTAGGACTCCCAAGCCTCATCAAATTTAATAGTGCATATCGTGACAGAGGGTAGCCTGTGGCCTCAGATAATCTGTGTGTGTGTTGGCTCTGTTTGTGTTGGATCTTGGTGTGTGGTGTGTTTTCCTTGATGAGGCTTCAGGGGTCAAAACAAGGATGGTGTCCGCTTCAACTGTTCCTGATTTGCTGCCGGCTTTTGCTCTGGGTTACACTGGAGATGAACGTCGTACTTTCATGTATATCCGACAATGTTTGCGTCTGTTCTCAAAGCTACATGTTTTTGTATTTGTGTGTCTTGTGTAACCGTCTCTTATTCTCGCTCAGGGGAATTGACATCCGAAAAAGGCTCTACATCTATGCTTTTCTCGACCCAATACGCAATGTCCAACTTGGCGAGCTAAACCTGTTGAATTCTTGACAGGTTTGACATTTGCCCGGTCAGGTTGACGAGCGTTGCTCAAGTGAAGGCGGTGATGAATGAATGGATGTCTCTGCCTGTCTGACTTATGTCTGTCTGATTTGTCTTTGGACCAGAAACGGTGGGTAGCCGTGCTCTCCGCAGAGTACCCCACCCTGGCCTTCCACGCCAGCCTCACAAACTCTTTCGGCAAGGGCTCCTTGATCCAGCTCCTCAGGCAGTTTGGCAAGGTAAGCTGGCGACATTATTTCCCCATTCAACATGGCCCAGGCTGAAATCATTTCACATCTTTATAATAAGTCCCATTGGGCGCCCTGCACTATGCCCACACGCCCAAAAGGATACATCTGGCCACACATTGTCACATCTGGCCACACATTGTCACACCCGGGCAAAATAAACCAGGGCCTTGGATGCTCAAGAGGATGGCTCTGGTTTAGTAAACATAAATCCAATTCAAGGGTATACAGCCAACCTCGTTGGGTTTAAGATGAGTGTTGGGTTCAACTCAGGACACTAAAATTGAACCAAGGTTGCTAACATGCTAAGACTGCTAACATGCTAAGACTGCTAACATGCTAAGACTGCTAACATGCTAAGACTGCTAACATGCTAAGACTGCTAACATGCTAAGACTGCTAACATGCTAAGACTGCTAACATGCTAAGACTGCTAACATGCTAAGACTGCTAACATGCTAAGACTGCTAACATGCTAAGACTGCTAACATGCTAAGACTGCTAACATGCTAAGACTGCTAACATGCTAAGACTGCTAACATGCTAAGACTGCTAACATGCTAAGACTGCTAACATGCTAAGACTTCTAACATGCTAAGACTGCTAACATGCTAAGACTGCACATTTGGTTTGTATGAGTCTAATGACCATTCGTTATCCTGTTTACAGCATAATGGCTGTTAAAGAGTTTCTTTAGAGACAATTTGTGAGATCTATAGACTCTGAGCATTCGAGATTGTTTCCAGGAAAAATACATACGCTTTTTTACAGATGTCCCTCTTATTTTCCAGATTACATTTCATGCTATAAGTTACAGGCGCCCTCAATGGACAGTAGAGTTGGCTACGCTTTAACTTAATTTTGCTTTTTTAGCTCCACACAGACAAGAAGCAGATCAGTGTGGGATTCATCGGCTACCCCAACGTTGGAAAGAGCTCTGTTATCAACACGCTGCGATCTAAGAAGGTCTGCAACGTGGCACCCCTCGCCGGTGAGACCAAGGTGAGACGCGTGAAGGGGCTTCTACATGCTCGTCCTGACATTCTTTATGTTATATGTAGTGTAACAGACAATGTGTTGATTACCGTGATTGCTATTGCAAGGAGACAGTGCAGCTACTCACAACCAGGAGAAACACATTTGTTGGGGGGGGTGATGCTATCGGAGTTGGCCGTTCATTGCCTCAGCTGTAAGTGCAGTTTGCAAGAGGTGTTTTTTTACCGTCCTTTTCCGATGGGCACGTTGCCAGCTAGTGTTTTTTTGCTCAAGGAGAACTGTCCCTAGCAAGCTGCTCAACTCTGTCTCTCTGATGGGCTGCCTGTCTGTCTCCATATGTCCCCATGGTTAGCCTGTCCCCTGTGGTTAGCCTGTCCCCCGTGGGTAGCCTGTCCCCCTGGTTAGCCTGTCCCCCGTGGTTAGCCTGTCCCCCGTGGGTAGCCTGTCCCCCGTGGGTAGCCTGTCCCCCGTGGGTAGCCTGTCCCCCGTGGGTAGCCTGTCCCCCGTGGGTAGCCTGTCCCCCGTGGGTAGCCTGTCCCCCGTGGGTAGCCTGTCCCCCGTGGGTAGCCTGTCCCCCGTGGGTAGCCTGTCCCCCGTGAAACATTAGAATGTATAAATTAACAAGCAGCGTTACTTTTGTGTTTAGGACAAATAAAACATGTTCAGGTGCTCTTTGTTCCATTTCTAATCCCTTCTGAGAACACACATGGACTGTAATCTAGCATCTGACTAGTTTCGCAAGACTTCAGAACTGGGATAAGAGATTTGACTGTGAAAAACAGGCCTCGGCTTTCGATTGGCCCTTCTGTTCTCCTGTCTTTCCCGTTTCTCTCTCCTGTCTTTCCCGTTTCTCTCTCCTGTCTTTCCCGTTTCTCTCTCCTGTCTTTCCCGTTTCTCTCTCCTGTCTTTCCCGTTTCTCTCCCCTGTCTTTCCCGTTTCTCTCTCCTGTCTTTCCCGTTTCTCTCTCCTGTCTTTCCCGTTTCTCTCTCCTGTCTTTCCCGTTTCTCTCTCCTGTCTTTCCCGTTTCTCTCTCCTGTCTTTCCCGTTTCTCTCTCCTGTCTTTCCCGTTTCTCTCTCCTGTCTTTCTTTCTCTCTCCTGTCTTTCTTTCTCTCTCCTGTCTTTCTCTTCTGTGTCTCCCACTCTTGTTCTCTGCTTGTTAGAACAAATGTTCATGCTCCTGTTTGTCTGTGAGATGAAGCTTGTCAACACTTTCCTCCTGTCCTCCAAACATGGATATGAGTAATGTTTTTTAGGAAGAGGGAACAAGTGTACAGAGAAATAGAGTACCTGTCTGAACCAGACACTAAACAGTCTGCTCTTGGTTGGATTGTTAGTTCTGCTATTTAACAAGATAATGTTTTAAACGTCCTTTGCTCGTCTCAAAAAGCTTCTTCACTAAGAAGCAAACAAGTCCGTCATTACCTAAACACTTGCAATTCTGCCAAAACAAAAAACTTGAAAAAAAAGCTGTTATTCTTAATGTGTCTGTCTTATTTTATCACTTCCAGATCATAGGTTTCGTTTGGTGATCATTGGCTTTTTCGTTTCTGTTACATTCTGAAACTAACTGTTGTTGTTTGTTCTTTCATCATCGTCATCCAGGTGTGGCAGTACATCACCCTGATGAGACGCATCTTCCTCATCGACTGTCCCGGCGTCGTGTACCCCTCCGAAGACAGCGAGAGCGACATCGTGTTGAAAGGAGTGGTACGTTGTTGCTGTTTTTTCTATGAAACCAGTTTTTCACATTTTGTTTTAGCAAGCAGGATTATACACTGTGAGCCGTTATGCCTAATGTGCTGTTGGGCCTCAGCGTGGCCCGTGGTATCTGGTACTAAGACAGTAACTAACTGGCGTGGATCAGACTTGTTGGTCCAGCACGTCTTATAAGATTGAGATCTGGGGAATTTGGTCGCCAGGGCAACACCTCGAGGGCAAAACAACAACTCTACACTATGTTCCTCGAACCATTCCCAAGCAGTGTGTGCAGTGTTCTGCTGAAAAAAGACCCTGCTGTTAGGAAATGCCATCGCCGTGAAGGGGTGTACCTGTACGTGTCAAATTGGCATCTACATGAACCCCTGGACCCAGGGTTTCCTAAGAACCTTGCACAAAGCATTACACTCCCTCCACCCTATTCTTCCCTCAATCCATACCATAGTACTATCAGTTTCCCAGGTAAAGGGTGCACGCATGCACAGCTGTCTGTGTGGCGTAAACAAACCAGGCGACCTTCTTCCATTGCTCCTAGGTCCAGTCTGCTGGTACCATCATTAACATGTTATGTGACTCAAGCCTTGCTGTTTCAGAGATGCTCCAACCCAGTCGTCTGGCCATAACTATTTGGCACTTGTCAATGTCACTCGGGTCTTTATTCCAGCCCATTTCTCCAGCGGCAAACATGTTGACCTCAGGAATTGTTTGTTCGCTTACCATCTAAATCTACCCAGGCTTGGACATGTGCCTGTTGTTAGTTAATTGCGGTTATGTGCATAGAATGATTTTAGTTTTTTGTCATTGTAAACATTCAGTCTTTTCTGGGTGGTCGTTATCCGTATAAAACATTTAAACTCAGAACTATTTGGATGTGTCCACTTCCGGGTCCAATAGGTACAAGTGGAGAAGATCCGTAACCCAGAGGAGCACATCCCTGCAGTTCTGGAGAGGGCCAAACCGGAGTATATCCAGAAGACCTACCGTATCCCCACGTGGAGCTCACCAGAAGACTTCCTGGAGAAGCTGGCCATGCGCATGGGCAAACTCCTCAAGGTCAGGTCCCATTTCGTATTAATTAAGGCACATGTTGTTTCCAGGAAAACGTTAGAGGAACCGCTGCTTCAGGCGATTCTCTTTTTTGTTGCATCACCCTGAAGTGTGTCAACAGTGTGCTGCACGCATTACATTTAATTTGGAACAATGTGTGGGTCAGTGGGAACACATTTGTCTTTCCTAAATATTGACTTACCTGACACACATCTGACCAAGTGGCACGCAATGTCTTTGAGTGTCTTCCATTCCTTCTGTCTTTTCACGTGTTTCCTTATGCCCTCTTCTTCATCTGTCACAGGGGGGTGAGCCGGACCTTCCCTGCGTCTCTAAAATGGTGCTTAACGACTGGCAGAGAGGAAGAATTCCCTTCTTCGTTAAACCACCTGGACTAGAGGGAGATCATGAGGTAGCAGCATCAACACCATATGGTCCTCAGTCCCCACAATAACAATAATTCCAGACAGTGTACCACCCTTAACCTGGTTGTAGGCTGCCACCTTCTGGCTTACTGGTAAATCACCACTAGCCTTGCCAGAATTTGCAAGGAGCCTATTTGCGAGGTCACGTTGACTTCTATTCGTTTCGGCAATAACAAAACATTATCATACCTAAATCTGGGCTGGATCCCCATTTTCTAATCTACTCACATTCGCTATTTAATCTATGCAAGATGAACTCTTCAGTCCTGGTTATGAATGGTGTGTGGATGTGTGTTGTTCTCAGGGCCAGCAGAAACTCCTAGCGGATGTGGCACCTGAAGCTGTGGAGGCCGTCCAACACGAGGAAGGCGCAACAGCGGAGCAGAGCAGTGAGGAGGCTCTAGCGACGTCCGCCAAGCAGGAGGCCCTACAGGAGCAACAGAAGCAGGTGCAGAAGATCCTCTCCAACGTTCGGCAGAATTTCGGCAAAATCAACGTGGCGCCCGAGTTCAACGACGATGACCTGGCGCCCGTGGACGCGGACCTGAACTTCTCGGACGTGTCAGGCTCCGACATCGGCAGCGACGATGAAGATGAGAATGAGGAAGATGGAGAAGAAGAGAAGGGGGATGGAGAGGCAGCAGCTGGAGATGGCGTCATGGAGGCCACCTCCTCCACCACAGACAACGCCGTTCAGCCTGAAGTGGAGAAAAAGAGTTCTCGTGAGACCATTCGTGAGCTGGATGGGAAAATAGCAAAGTACAAGCAGTTCCTGGACCGAGCGAGACTCAAGCGCTTTTCTGCCATTCGGTTTGTCTTACCATCTCTCTGTTACTTTTCTCTTAAGTTGTCTATCAATATCACCCCTTTTTATTTGTGTGTGTGTGTGTGTATATGCGTGTATGTTGGCCCAGATCAACTCCAGAGATCGTATCTCAGTCCCAAGTTTCTCCCTATTCACTGAATACAAGTGCACTACTTTTAACCGGGTTACATCTGGACCGAAGTAGCTTCCTAAATGGGAAATAGGGCGCAGTTTGGTGTGGTTGCCGTGGAGACATGCCTGGTGTGCTTTGAAGTGAAATATGCCCTGTTCTTAACTGGCCAGGCACCTGTGGATTCGGCAGCTGATGGGTGGTTTTTCTCCTTCGTTCTTGTCACGCTTTCCCGCTGCACTCATCCACCTTCTCTGTGATGCTGGTAAACTTGGCTCACGCTCGCTTAAGCACAAAGTTTAGAGGCTACCGCAACCGGTTTGACAACTGTTGTTGGCTGAGCAGATTCCAATGGGATGGAGTATCTGGATGTTTGTCAGTAATGAGGTCATATCTGATGTCTCTCTGTGTTTCTTTGTACAGAATTCCTAAGGCGATGTCTGACAAAGTGCTAACAGACATCCAAGTGAAGCCAACTGGTGCCAGTAAACCAAGACCTAAAGGTAAACATTTGTTACAATTCCTATGACCCAACCTGACCGTATGACCCAACCTGACCGTATGACCCAACCTGACCGTATGACCCAACCTGACCGTATGACCCAACCTGACCGTATGACCCAACCTGACCGTATGACCCAACCTGACCGTATAAATGTATGAGTTAAGGTTGCCTCATGGTCCAGGTCTATACATGAGTAAAGTGAAAGCCAAAATCCCAGTCCCTTACGCAAAGTAAAGGCTTCACACCAGACTCACTAGCTATACATTTGTTCCTCAGCTGTAACACAGGTCGGCAAGAAGAGGAAAGCAGAAGAGATAGAAGACCCCACGCATCAGCAAAGCAGACTTTCGTCAAAGCAGGTACTGAATACTTTTTTTTTTTTACTGTATAATGACAGACAGACACATGAAATGGCCTTAGTCGGACATAAATCTCACTTGTATGTTTGTCTCTCTGTCCTTTTCACCCTTTTACAGAGAAGAGCAATGGAACGTGCTCAGAAGGTGAAGAAAGTGGGAGCTCGTTTTTACGAAACGCATAATGTTAAGAACAAGAACAAAGACCGAAAGATTCCGACGAATCCCAACGAAGGCAAGAGAGCCAAGAAATCGAAGCGCTAGTTTGGGACCAAGACACTAAACTACTGAGACATTTCTAATAAATCCTTATTTTAATAACGCTGTTGTGAGGAATGGTTGTAAAGTGTCCTGATGCCAGGAATCTGCATGTATCGCCAAGAAACATTAAAAATTCTGGGGTAATGGCCTTTGATTGTAAGTGGTGCTGTCATCTAAAACTGCCCCCACAGATTGAGTAATGTATCATGTATGAGCCAATAGGTACCCCATGTCATAAACACACGTTCCAATACTGATTCATGAAAATAATTATTCCTCTAGTACATTTTTGGTGATGCAGGTCTGTGTTGGTTGACGTATTGCATATAAGCCGACAGTGGCTCAAAATGCCTATCATATTGTAGATTCTATTGATGATGGCTTAGCCCTCTGTCCTCTCAACCAGCTACACGGTGTAGCCACTTGGAATGCAGCTTAATGAACAGGTTACCAGGTACCTTGTTGGCAGTTCAGTTTTGGAGTAGGGTGGATATACAGAAGGCCGTCATGGTTTCTGTACTGTAGTCGTTCATATTACGAAACAGAACCAATCTTCTTTCGCAGATGATGTGTTCAGTCCAGTTACCAGTCTCAGAAATCTGCAATTCCCTGCACCTTTGAATGTTCTCCAAATAAATACTTTACAGAGTACAAGTACCAGACACGTCTTCACATCAACTGTTTATAGCAGAATGTGTGAATATGGTCTGATTGCTGCAAATAAACCATTACTGAAAGACACCAATAAAAAAAAGACTTGCTTGGGCCAAGAAATGCCCATTAGACTGGTGAAAATCCGACCTTCGGTCTGATCAGTCCAACTGTTGTCTTTTTAACAAGCTGAGTGGTTGAACATTTGACTGTGTGTGTGTGTGTATATACACTGATCAAAACAATTGAGGGTACACCTAAATCACACATTGGGTCTCGATGAACAGAATATATTAAAGATACAAACAGGATTTCATCCCGGTACTTGTGTGGTAGTCAGGGTAGATGTCTGTCGCACATGGAGGTTAATGTCACCGTATAAGGACGTGCCTCGCCAGACCATCACTGACCCATCGCCAGACCGGTCATGCAGAACGATGCGGCAGGCAGCATAACTGTCACTACGGCTTCTCCAGACGTTCATTTCTCAGTGTCTGCATGCTCGGCCCTCACCAACATGGTGCCCCTAAGCCATGCAGCCATTTTGTATTTTCTTCTTTATTTGTTTGATGCCCATATGGATGAACGCTGCCCTGTCAGTGGTTATAATACTATCCTATTTCACAACGTGTTTGTGGAGTCATTTAGCACACCAGAATTAAGCAAGACTGCTCGACCAGTCATGGTCAAATTGTATGGCAGTCTTGAAATAACGTCTGTATCAAGTGACAGAAAAGGTATGTTTATTTCAGCTGCATTAACCAGATGTCAAATCATAAAATTGCCATGGACAAAACAGTCAGGGATTGAAATGTACAGTTCAGTGGGGTTGTTGTGCTAAAGTATAAAGCGTTATGGCTGTGATGTAGAATTTTATTACATACTGATTTGTCAGACCATTTGAAATATGTCGACTTGTCACTTTGGGGCTATGATTCCCTCCAGTTGGGCCTGTAAACGATAAAGACCATGGTTAAAAAGAACTGTTGATGTTACACAAATGTAAAGAGTGTTACACAAAGACTAAACCAATATACGGTGTTTAACGATATCTGTACAGCTGTCAGGTGCATAGAACTATTAAAAAAATCAGCAATGGATATGATGTATCTTCTAAACATTAGGGAGAATAGGGACATATTCTAGACATGTTTTTTCCAGATTATGAAGTTAAGAACATTGCGCTTCCCTTACCAATAGCCTACAGGTCATTTTTAACTCATAATGCCACATGCATGTGATGATCCGGTAACTTGCCTTGAGCTGCTGGTTGGTTCTTTTCAGGAACTGGATCTCCTCTGTGTGTTTCTTCTCTTCCGCCTGACGCTTCTCTGTCTCCCGCTTTTCAATGGCGTCACACTTGGCCTTCTGCTCGTTCACCTGCCTTTCCAGGTCATGCTTCTCCTTTTCCAAATTGGAGATCTACATGATAATTAGGTGCAAATGCAAAAACTTTTTAACAAATCTTTCTAAAAATAATTTGTATTGTCCAGCAGAAAATGTGGATTATTTCTGATCATTGGGTAGTGAAGCCAAGCTCATATTATGGATCTTATGTGTCTAGAGGTCTTGAAAGATGGCGCCCTCTGCTGTTGAACTCTGCTATTCATTTATATAAAGTGTGTGTGGGTCACAATTAGCCATTTTTTACCCTTGTCTCCATGTCCGACTTGCCGTGCTCGGCTTGGAGGGCTTTCCTTACACCAAAAGCCACACTGCTCTCGTATAGCGTCTGGTAAGCCGCGATGGTCATACGAATTTCGTCTCGTACCCTCAACAACAGAAGTCCTCTCTCAGCACAGTTGATGGTTACTTGTCTGATTAACTCATCTACACACAAATAGTGTCACCGTGGCGACATTAATATTTTTGTTAAGAACTAGATTTAAGATAAATATAATCAAAACTTTCTGGAAAATGGGCCTCAGGCCCCATCTTTTCCTTACCAAAGCATTGGGAGTAGAGCTCCCTGCGAACCGGGCAGATGCCCGTCTCCCTGGCCTGTCTCTGCTGCAGTTTTCGGTCCAGCTGCTCCTGTAGGTGCACCACATCCATGCGTGTACACGGCGTGCTGCACACCTGCTGCACCCACAGCTGGTTGGTGTCCATCCATTCCCTGTGATAGTGGTATAGTCAGAGTTAATGTACTGCTGCCAGATTTCAGATTTAGCTAAAACTGACAATGTTAACAAATTTCCTTAACTGAGTGAAGCAATGAGAAAATGGTGGTGTTGGCAAACGTGTCATACCTGGGTGGTAGGATGGCATTGAGGATTTCCTCGGTTTGTTGCTTGTTGGCGTCAGCTAAAAGGTTCTTGGGTTTGGGTGGCGGTGGCACAGGGCCGGTTATTACAGGCTGTTGCTGTGCCACTTTCAGAGGCCGTGCCTGAATTTTAAGAATGCATAATTTTAAACACAACTCCATGATGTTTTAATATTAAAAAAGGCAAAAATAATTTTGCCTACCATACTGTATGTATTGATTTAAGAAGTAACTCTTGTTAGTAATGTATGACACAGTATGTAGTGAGTACTGCCAGTCTGCTATTAGAGTATGCACAGATACATAAATTGTTTTTCACATTACACTTTACCTTTGGTGACTTCTTTTCTGTGTTTTTGCTCACTAAGACTGGATTGTCATATTTCAGCAGAGAATCAGCTGGAGGAATCATTGCGATACTTTGACTTCACTTCAACAAAACTTGCCAGCTAATGTCTGAATTGATATTTATGTTGTTGAAACGTGACGTGTGTTTGAAATCTGTTTACCGTCACCATGGAAACGTTAATTGCCTGCTCTACCGGCTAACCTGTCCGAACTTAATTTTATTTATTGACGCCATATATTAGTGTTTATTACAAAACAAATTCTAACACATTTCATAACGTGCATATATTGTGTATAGGTTGTAGATGCACGCCCTTAGTGGACGGATATAATAAAACATTTGCGAAATTGCAGCGGAACCAAAATATCCCCATTCGTTGTTTATAGTGAGATGTATTTTCAGCGGTTTGCCGGAAACGGAAATAGTTTTCTTCGGTGAAGTTTACCGAAAAACGCGTTCCTCAACGGAGGTTGTTATTAAGTTTGTATACATATTTATCCGTTATGAACTCTATTTAGTCCATTTACGGAGCACAGCTTAAGTTTTATAATGGAGAAAGAGAGACGTCATAGAAAAGCAACGTCTCCGATACGGGAGACAAAACCGAAAATCAAACAAGAGAAACTGAGCCCGGCTAGGCCCCAGAAATCACGCCGCTATAGTTCGGGATCAAACGGCAGCCCGCCAAGCCCACCGCCCCAGCGGAGGCGAACCAGCAGGTAAACTTAAAAACCAAATCATATTGTAGGGTTGCAAGGCCGTAGTGTTTCATCAACCCAGTACTGGACACGGAGTAGTTAACGCAAAGCTAACAATTAGCTATGTCTACACTGTTATTGTTATGCTGTATGGTCAGATTTAACTCCAGAGGGCCATGCGAGTACAGTAGTAGGAGTTGTCCGTTTTAACTACCTCGTCTACTAAGAGAAAATGTTAACTATGTACTGTCTCAACGTATTGGCAGGGAATATATTAGTACACTGACCACTATAATCAATCTGACCACTGTGCAAATAGCACTAATAATTTCCTAATAAGGGCATGTCTGGGTAAATGAGATGATAAGTGAACAGTCAGTTCCAATAGTCCGCATGTTGCATGCAGGAGTAAAGACATGAGCAACTTTGCATTGGACAAAATTGTTGTGGACAGACGCCTGGGGTCAGAGCAACTCCGAGACAGCCAGGCTTGTGGGATGCTCCCGGTCAGCAGTGGTGAGTACCTAGTGACAGCGGTCGTGGCAGGGACAAATCAGCAATCAGGTGTTTGGCACCCCAAGGCTCCTTGATGCATGAGGTCAACTCAACAACGGCTATTCTGTCTGGTTGAACTGACACAATGTCTACAGTGGGACATGTCACTTAACATTGTAATGATGGTTACGGGAGGAATGTGTCACGACACACAGTGCATCACACCCAGCTGGATATGGGGTTGCATAGCTGCAGGCAAGTCAGAGTGCCCGTGATGATCCCTGTCCACAGACGGAGCGCCTGCAATGGGCACTCAAGCGTCAAATCTGGACCTTGGAGCAGTGGAAGAAGGTTGTCTGGGCCAATGTGTCTATGTTTTTTTACGTCACACGTATGGGTGTGTGCAAGTGTGTGCTCTTTACCTGGGGAAGTGATGGCACCAGAATGTAATATGGGACTAGACTTTATGTCGATGGAGACAGTTTGATTTTCTGGGCTATGCACTGTTGTGATACTGTGGCTTCATTAAGGCTGTTCTCTGATGGCATTGGCCTTTTTAAGCAGTATACACTGCACAAATTGTTCAGGAAATGTTTGAGTACCATGGTGAAGAGTTCAAGGGGACTCCCTGGCATTCCCTATATCTCAATTTGATTGAGCATGTGTGGGAAGTGCTGGTCCAATAAAACTCCACCTCGCAACTTACAGTACTTGATGGATAATGTCTTGGTGGCAGATACCACAGGACACCATGCTCCGTGGATCTGCCCCAGTGGATCTGTTTTGTTTTGTAGGCAGACAGAGGACCAATATAATTTACGGTCATGTTTTTGATCATCAGAGGAGATAGACTATAGTCAACACCCAGTTTTTAAGCATTTTCTCTTTGTCGATTTGATTGACTAGATCGCCACCCAGGACGAAAGATCGTTCGCCAGGTAGAAAGGCTCTGGGCAGGAGGGACAGATCACCCAAAAACACAGGCAGGAGCCGAAGTCCTCCCCGTGACGCTGATGTGAAAATAAAGCGGGTGATTTGGTTACTATTTCTGAATGAAATGTGATAATTTGCCAAAGAGATGCAGACGCAATTCTGAATGCTAAGTTAATGTAGTAACACCATATCGCCGTCATTATTCAGCCATGTGCTTCACTTAGTCTCACGTCCATCTCTCTCCCCCCAACAGGAGCGGGACAACCACCGCGGTGCAGACGACCGTAGGAGACATGACCGCGACAACCAACCGGAGCCCCCCGAGCAGCCGGTGCGGCGCAGCAGGTGGGAGCAGGCCGATGGCACCAGCGAACCAGACCCGCACAGGGAGAGGGACCGTGGGGAAAGGAGGCGCGGCGGAGGTGGGGAGAGGCACAGGGAGCGGGACACCGAGGCTTTCCAGGAGCAGCGGGCCGAGAGGCAGCAGCACGACGAGCGGCGCCGGGACAACCGACAGCGTTTTGAGCAGAGCGACAACGAGCACCAGGCCTTCGGGCGACGGGACCAGGAAGGGGGCGAGGGTGTAAATACTCCGCCGGTCGACAAAGAGAAGCCCAACTTTGAGTTATCCGGAGCGCTCACGGAAGATACCAACACGTTCCGGGGGGAGGTGATCAAGTACAATGAGCCCCCCGAGGCGCGCATCCCCAAGCGCCGGTGGCGGCTGTACCCCTTTAAGAATGACGAGCAGCTTCCGGTCATGTACATCCACAGGCAGAGCGCCTACCTGATGGGGCGGATGAGGAAGATTGCCGACATCCCCATCGATCACCCCTCCTGTTCCAAGCAGCATGCTGTGTTCCAGTACAGGTGAGTTCATGGCACTATGACGACAGCCCTTGTCGTTAGCCGGGATGCTGACACACTGCTGACAGTGTTAGCTTAGATTGTCATGTTTTTTGTCACTGTGTTTGTTGAGGTGTCACGTGACTTCTGGGTTATGTAGCCCTGCTGTCTGTGAGGGGTTGTTACCTCTGGGATGTGTGCTTCCTTTGTTCATTTGATGTCAAACCCCTGTGTCCGTTTTTCCAGACTGGTGGAGTTCACGCGTTCGGACGGCACCAGCGGGCGGCGGGTGAAGCCTTACATCATCGACCTGGGCTCGGGCAACGGCACCTACCTGAACAACCAGCGTATCGAGGCACAGCGATACTATGAGCTCAAGGAAAAGGATGTTCTCAAGTTTGGCTTCAGCAGCCGAGAGTATGTCTTGTTGCACGAGTTCTCGGACACAGCCGAGGTGGACGCCAGGGCCGAGGAAGACGACGATGGCCTGGATGAATGAAAACACCCGCCAGCCCTTCTTTCAAATGCTTAAGAAATATGTCCTGTCTTCCTTTGAAGAAATGCAATTTTAAGTAGGATGTGGTTTTGTGTATTTAGGTGTTGCTTAGATACACCTGCCTTGTAACTGAATATTGTGTGTTCTCCAGGATACTCCAAAGGATGAAGCATTTTGAACGTGGACTGTCTTAAGTGCTTTGTGGCCATCTTCTTGAAAACGTGAATGGGCCGTTCAACTGAATGCCCTGTGACAGGATATGTCTGTGGCATCTCTTTCTTACAGACATGCAAACCTGCTTTAACCTGCCGTAATCAGTTTAAAGACTATTCTCAGGACATTTTCTGTGAGTACAGCTGCACACACACACACACACACACACACACGCAGCAGCTATTCGAGAATGGCCCATAGAACATGTGTCAAATGACAAACAATGTGTCATTCCAAAATGGCTGCTCTGGCGTCTGATATCTTGCATGGGGACCAAACGCCTTTTGTCCTCATTGTAGTCGTTTTGGCCTTGGTACAGTTATCAGGTATCTTAAGGCTAGACATTAATCGTAAGGACAGTAGTGTCCTCGTATGTTCCCCTATTCCGATATTTGACAGTGCTCATATTGTTTCTACCCAAGTGCTCAATGCCAGAAATATGTTATTTTAGTTTATGAGAAATGATTTTATGATTATACTGTATTTTTGAATTTGAACCTTTAATACAAAGTGAGACTATTTCTAAAGACTAGCTTGTGTCCAGACTATACGTGTAAATACACTGGATGTATTGAATGTGAGTGCTGGATTCATCATTATGTACCGTTTTTGTGTTTGGGAGTTGTGCACTGCAACAAGGAATAAAGGAAATGTGTATTTGTAATTTATTTTGTTTTTGTGACGTTGGATCCTGCAGGTTTTACTCAGACTTAAACACTGAACTGGCTGCTGGTTTCTAGGAAACAAACCTACCACACTATCATATTATGAAAGAACAGATGCTTTGTTCCTCTTTTTTATTTGTAAAGGGGAATTACTCCAAATATTGATAAAGTGCTTGTGTGAATGAATCTGTATTGTCTTACAGTGTACTCCGCTCACTTTGTCAGGTTGAGCAAGGGACAGCTACACTGGGGCTTGCTTAATAAGGAAGCCCAGACTCAAATGCTGACTTGGTGGGGAAAAGCTATTTTTTTCTTTCCTCTTGTGGTTTCAATGCTTGGTATCCTCGTCATTAGGGGGGTGTATGACCTTTTGAAATAGGCCTTTCTGTAGCCGTATTTCACTCTCTTTAAGAGGTCAGCGAACTGTCAAATAATGATTTTCAGAGGAATGAGAACCTATACGCATTTTTTATTTCAACAGTTCTTTTAACACTATTTCGTTGATAGTTCTACTTGCATGCACCATTCTTTTGATTAATTAACATTGAAGTAAACAATCTTCATCAGTAAAGCAAACAAACTGTCAAGCCATGACCCAAATGTTTTTATTCAAATACGTCAGTAAAATCCATGTCTGAAGGGAGACTAATCTCCATGTCTGCGATATTCTTGATGTATACAGCTGTACATTTCAGGTGACTCAACCCTCAACAAGAAATGTCCACATATTTAGATATATGATTTTTACAAGCGAATCGATATGCTCGCACATCAGCACACTGCTGACCCAAAACAAAAATGAATCCATTCTAGTTTGGCTTCCGTTCTAAACTGCTAAGTGTATCGGTGGCATAACTTAAGAAAGGAGACAGGAAACCAAAATAGGGCAGTGCCATGCTGGGCTGGCATAATTCACAGCCACTTACCCTCTTGTGGCTCTAAAGGTCAAAGGGCCAGTCATTTTCAATGTTTCTATTTTAACAACGTTGCTGTTGATAGAGCTTCCACCTGTTGGAATTGGTACCAAATGCACCATTAATGGAAACGATTGTAAATCAATTATTATCAGTTATAATATGATAAATTGGGAGAAGCTAAGGGTTGAACCCAGGACAAGAGTATTTACATACAAAGCCTGTACTCTACCACTGTGCTACCAACTTAACCAAAACAACAGCTTGAAAAATCATTAAAAATAAGAAAAGCACTGGTACAAACAGTCTTGTAAGTCTAAGGAGGTCCCTACTGTGAATGAATGAAGATTAGATTGGATTCAACTTTATTGTCATTGAACAGTATAAGTACTGTACAACAAAATGGAGTTTGCAATCAACCAGAAGTGCAAGAATGTTATGCAGGGCAGTGTGTCAATGAGATGCACATCATTGTGGAGACGTTTTTACAACCAGCAAAAATAATTTGGACGCCCTAACAATACATCCACATTGTTTAAAAAGAAATAGAATCTGAAACATTACATTCCAGACACTCCTCAAACCTCAATACATTTGGCAGAGTATTGTAAAGAGGACGGGCCATTTATCCCTCAAAAACATGTCAGAGACTGATGGCTACAGAAGGTGCCACAAGCTATTGAATGAAGGGTTATGTTAAATAAACACAGAAAATATTGCCTTTTTTATTGTAACTGTTTTTATTAGGACTTAGGTTTAAATAATTATTTTGTTAGTTTGTTTTTTATTTTAATTAAAAAAATATGTCAATCCCTGTCGTGTTCGCTTTCAAGCCGCACTATCTGTCTGTGGTTTCTATTGCTTCTCGCTTATGTTTGTGTTAAAAGAAAAAGCAGTTTTAGAAAATAGTAGCAATTGTGGTCAATGGGATGAAGTGGGGTGTGTTTGTGTGTGTGAACTAATTTAAACGTTTTGCCTCCTTTCATACGAATTTGTGGTGTTAGTCGTTGCAACACAGTTGCTTTTAAAACCTATTAACCCCCTTCCCATAAAAAAAAAACAGTTTAAAAAAAAAGATTAAGAAATAATTTATGTTCTGGCGTGGACAATATTGTCTTGTCAACAACATATAATCGAACAGAACCAGGGCTACTGTTGTTAAGGTCGCTAGTCCCTCCCCTTAATCGGTGACGTAACAAAGGGACATACGCCAATACATACTAAAGACTTTATGCTTTTGGTAGGGAGACGGAACAGTACATCAAAACCATCTATGGTTCAAAAAATAAGAAAGCTGCTGCTAAAACCATTCAGTTGTGCTCTATTTTTAATGTATACGCTGCTCTTGACTAATGTATATGCTGCTCTTGACTTGTGTTTTTTCTGTATTAATGACTTTGGTTATTTTTTTACTGTTTGTATCGTAAAGATTTAATAAAGATTTATAAACATAAAAAAGACTAGATAGAACTGACTGTCTGGCTGCGGTCCCCGGGATCTGTGCGTGTGGGCGGGGTTTAAGGCGTTCCGGTGGGACACTTCGTGGTGTAATCCGAGTCATCCTAGAGACGCACCTGGTGCATTTACAGGAACCGAGCAGTAATGAAAGTCCGGCGACGTGTGCGTTATTGAATATCAGGGTAAAATGTACAGGACGGAACGCAAGCGAATGAGCCGGCGTATGAGCCTGCAGGACGGCAAAAGAAAGGACCCTGTTTGGGTGTCCGCGGGTAGTTTATGGCAGGACCCTCTGGCTATTGAGCTCAGCAGCACCTCAAATAACAAGCACATTATTTCACCGCGGACGCGGACCAGGGCGGTGGACGTGGCGTACATCGCCACTGAAGACGCGTCCCGCCCGCAGACAGAGGAGAACCTGTCGCTGAAGTGTCTGAAGGAAGCGTGCGAGGACGCACACGCCGTGTTCAAAACCATCCCCTTCGATAGGATCTCGCTCGGAACCACTGACATCCTGGATGTCTTCTACAATGCAGGCGAGTACAGGCATGTCCGCAATACCATAACTACCACTCTCATTTTATCCAATGGTTTTCACGGTGGAGATGGCAATTTGACCCAAGCCCAATATATGTGTTATTAATAGACGTGTACTTTCCCAGATGTGGCGGTGGTGGAGATGAGTGACACTTTCTGCCAGCAGTCCCTCTTCTATCACCTGGGCGTGAGGGAGAGTTTCAGGATGACAAATAACATAATCCTGTATTGCTACAATCAGGAGAGCGATCTGCAAGCACTCAAGGTATACACTACACTATAAAATACACTGTTCACGGTGAGTTTTGTGGCAGTTCAATTATTTTTGGAAGTGGGGCTTGTAAACAGATGTTACGGTGTGACCACTGGGAATGTGATTTATTAAAGGAGGCCTTGGTCGTGGGACCATGTTCACAACATAATTTGAATTAATATAGCAGTTCCAAAAGTTCAAATGTAATTACTCAAAACGATATTTACTTTTCGTTTGTGAACAATGTGCAGTATATAATGTCCTGTGTGTTCATGCTGCGAATAGATGGCACTTGTTAGAAAGTTTGTGTGTGAAATTCCCGCATGTCTCTTCCTTCAGGAGCAATGCGGGAGCAACACGTTCATCCCGTACGTGGTGTCGCCCCAGGGCAAGGTGTTTGCCTGCGACGCCACAGTCATGAAGGGTATTAACGACCTGATGCAGCCGAGCTTTCAGCTGGAGCACCTCCTTACTCCTCTAGTGGAGATACTGGTCCAGCTGCTTGACAATATGCATATTCACGCCAGGTCAGTGTGTCATTACACAATGCAGGAGGTCAAATCATTCTCCGGTGCCCTGTAATAACAAAGTGTCCCTGTGTGTTTCTATGTGACCATTCTCAAATTCAGGCAGGGATATTGATGAATTAATGCACTGACCATCTGTGATGACTATGTTCTGGTGTTTTGAGTTTATACAGTGTCTGTTTATGCTAACATTGTTTGCGGACATTGAAGTGAAACATTCTTTTTGTGTTCAGATTGGTTATCATTGAGGCATTTTATTTTTAGCCTCTTAAAAAACTTTTGGAGAACAAAGACAGTAGTGAGTAAAAAAAGTGGTGATTACAGTTGAAAGGTCCACATATGCGTAGCTAACTGAATAGCTAACTCTTGTAAACACTGGATTAGAAGTTCAAAGGTCTTAGTTAGCTACAGTCGAAGAGTGCTTTGAACCCTTTTGCCAAATAGGATAGGATGGTACTCACTGCACCTTATAAGGCTGTATGTTACTGGGTCACTAGTCCTGACAGGCCAAACCAGCTCACCAGTTACTTAAGTTTACAGAAGTTTAGTAATATGTCGAATGCAGTTATTTTCTTCTGGATATGTTATGTGTAGTAGCATTGGCATGTGCTTATATAATTATTGAAGTGTTAAAATTGTGAAGTAAATTCAGGGCCAGTACATGCATTCTGCATTTTAAATTAAAAAATCTAATTTGTTTCTATGCAAAACAAAACACTGACATTTGAATGCATTTTATATCTATAACTAACACAAATTAAAATTGCCAAAAGGTACACATACCTAGCTCTCTGATTAAAAGGTTTTGCGCTCCATAATCTAAACTAATAACTAACTTGTTTATATGTAATGTTTTTCATGTCATACTCTTTGAATGTTCATATTTATACAATATTGACACACTTAAGTTACACTAAATTGCTGCACTTTGGCTGTTGTTCAATTGGTTTGACATGTGGTATCTTTCATGACGTTTATTTAGAAATTCTTATCCTGAATCAGCAGATGTGACATGATAACGTCCCCCTTATAACTAACAGCTAGGCATACATTTTACAAGAACCCTGATAATGACAGTATTCATTTTCTGGACCTTGGGGAAATTATACATTGGATTTGTAGGAGATTAAACAGATTTTGATGAAATTAGATTAATGATATTGCCCTTTTTTTTCTTCTCTCGTAACAAAACAATAATCATATCTAAGTAAATGGAAAATTAGGACTTATTTTGTAACAGTTACAAGTCCACTACATGTAATGCTTGATTTTGCCCTAGTTTACAACAAGATGAAAGTGTAATTTAAGATAGAACCCATGGTTGCTAACTGTACATAATGTTTTTGTTGGGAAATGTATTTAGGACAAGTTATCAGCCAAACACAATACACACTCAATGAAGAGCCGTGTCGGGTGACATGTGACTTGCTCAAGGGTGCAACTTGACCCTGGATCTCTTGTTTCATTAGCGAATATTTCCGTGAGTCCATACGACACGAGATTCGCACAGCTCGGGAGCGCTTCAGTGGCCAGGAATTGAGTCAGGAGCTGGGTCTCATCCAGAAGAGGCTGGACACGGTGGAGCTGCTTACTCCAGACATTGTCATGAACCTTTTGCTGTCCTACCGCGATATCCAGGTGAGTACAGATGAGCGCAGCGCTGGCCATGTTCAACACGGCAGAGTGTTAAAAATTTAAATTGAAAACTTCCGGTCATCATTGGGTATTTCCCTGTGAAGTCGTCAAGATGAAATGTTTCGCCTGTGAAATCCCTCGTGACTAACTGTGATAAATGTCATGGGAGAGTGACCACAAATGTGTGTTTAAAGTAGTGGTAAAGAACCGTGTTTACTGTGACTCGGGTTGTCAGCAGTAGAGATAAAGGTTCCTTCGGGTCAGGACGTGGCGACATGTGGTTCTTACCTACATAGCCACAGCGCCATTAGTTGTTCCTTTGGTGTGTTTTTATCATTAACCAACAGTTAAAATGGTGAAATGTGGTGCTTTTCTGATATTAGGTGTGTTTTCATCTGAGACACAGCGATTATGTTATCAGGAGCAGCAGGATGAACTGCTGATACCCACGATGCAACAGTGCTAACATGCTGGGTATCTGCTTCAGTGTCTTCCAGTAGCTGCAGGACTAGAGCAGTTTAGCTTTGAGCCGCATACGTTCAGTGGTAGTAAGAACTGGCTGAACTATACATTGCTGTTGCTACATCATGTGTGGCTGATGTACAATCTGCCTGACAATTGCCTTTGTTTGGCTGACCGACCCTTCACTCCGTCTGGCAAAACAAATATGTGTTGAAGGGGGAGTAAATGCTGACAACAGTGAGTTGCTTTTGTGAGTCGATTGACTCATCTTGTCAGATGACTCAGTTGTACGACAGAACACTATCTGCGTACAGCTGAGTTACGTTGGTCAAAGTAAATAACATTACATGTTGTTCCTAATAGTTTTTTTCCTGATTGAAAACTCTCATTTCAGGACTACGATGCCATTATTACTCTGGTGGAGACTCTGAACAACTTGCCCATGTGCTTGGTGGCAGCCCAGCCTATCATTCAATTCCACTACATATTCGCTTTAAATAGGTAAAATATTTGACTCTATATTCTACAACTAACTTTTAGTCTTTCACATTCCCCCAAGTGCCTGTTATAAACAACAGATAACACAACATTTTGAAGATTACAACTGTCTTCCCCTGTTTACTACCCTTTGACCTCCAGGAGGAATCGTCCGGGTGATCGCGCCAAGGCCCTGGAGGCGATTCTGCCTATCGTGGAGTCCGGTGGCAGAGTGGCATCGGATGTATATTGCCTCTGTGGCCGTATCTACAAAGACATGTTCATGAGTTCTGGCTTCAAAGACCTTCAAAGTCGAGACAAGGCCTGCGATTGGTAAGAGGCTATTCTGGTGGCCATATTGGTACAGCCTGAGTCACATGAATTTGGGGTGAAAGTCACTGAGCTCTCAGTCGTTCTTATATGCACAACATGCATATAGCATTGCATCACTTACTACCTGGGCCTCAAACTAACCTTTTACCCAGAAGCCAATGTGGGCGGAAGATACTCACAGCCAAAACTTTCCCCGAGTTGCATAATTTTTTATGGGTATGATGTGGAATACTTCCCAGTAAGAAGTAACAAGATGTATTGCAAAATGTTTTAGAGTCCCTGTGCCCAGAACAGTCATTTTAGTGGAATATTGTATGGCAGGTTACTGTGGAAACCGAGTGAGTACAAAAGTATTTATTAATGTATTTATGAAAATGTTTACATTGTCTGTCGACAACGTTTGGACAGTTCGTTCCAATAATGTGCTAATCCAGACATTGGCCAGCGCTTAGAGAACTCACAAGAAACCCAGTGACTCTCACATTCCGGGTGTGACGTCACAGTACCAAAACCAACCTGACCTGCCCCAGTGAGTCTCTAGAGTGCAACGGGCTGAGAAAGGTTCTCACGTTTATTCCCAATGGGTTCCTCTCAGGTACGGCAAAGCCTTCGAGACCGAGCCCACACTTCACTCCGGCATCAACAACATTGTCCTCTTGATGGCAGCCGGCCACGTATTTTCTACCTCCATCAAGCTTCGCAAAATAGGTGGGTTGTCCCCAAGTTATCTTCACCTAAAAGGCTCCCTGGGAACTGGTGTCTTCAAACAATAGAATAATGTATTTAATATTGTTATTTATTGTGTGTGTGTGTGTGTGTGTGTGGTGTGTGGTGTGGTGTGTGTGGTGTGTGTGGTGTGTGTGGTGTGTGTGGTGTGGTGTGGTGTGTGGTGTGTGGTGTGTGGTGTGTGGTGTGTGGTGTGTGTGTGTCCAGGTGTGACCCTCAGCACCCTACTGGGGAGAAAAGGCAGCCTGGAGAAGATGCAGGACTACTGGGATGTGGGCTTCTACCTGGGAGCCAGCATCCTGGCCAATGACCACAAGAAAGTAATGGAGGCCTCAGAGAAGCTCTACCGACTTAAAGCCCCTATGTGGTAAGAGAAGTTTCAGTTTGTGTCAAATAATTGCAGGTGTTCTCCGTGCGAAATATGAGGATATTAATCATATGAAAAGACGTTTTCATTCTGATGGCCATTTTTGATAGGTTTGAGGTTTATTCACATCAACTAGAAGGCAAAAAAACAACACCGTTTGCGTGGGCGGGAAACGACTGGGCAGGAAGCTGATCGTCTCATCTGTGCCGGGAGCGCCCCTTTACTGAAACACTTATGACAAGCACTTTGTACACAGTGAGCGATGTTGCAATGAGATTATAAAGACAGCTGTCTAGTTAATCTAAGGGCATTTTATTCCAAAATGTATAGAGTGCCACTCAAAAAATATATTGGCAGCAAGACAATGTTCATAATGAACCATGACGCTCCCTTCTGCAAAACACATCTACTGCTATGGTGGTAATACTACTACTACTACTAATAAGGCAGTCTAATAAGGCAGTCTAAGTCTATTTATATTAGATAAGACGGTTACATTTTTCCATTGCCTGTGTAAAAATTAGGGCTTTGTGTGATGTAACACACAACATAATCTGACCACTAAAATTCAGCAAGAACACTTATCAAATATTTACCAGCAACAGTCGATTTAAAGTGTCTGTTCAACTGACTTGGATTGGGTTTCATCTTAATACTATCCAGTTGAACTTTATCCGGGATGATTTTGACTGAAAAAAACGAACATTTATTAAAACTCACCTTTTGCATTTTTCTGTGAAGGTATGTGGGCTCGATCATGGAGACGTTCGTTTTGTACCGTCAGTTCACCAAGGCCCCGGATACAAAAGCTCCCAGACAGGAGACTGTGGACTTCTGGATGGAACTGATGCTGCAGGCCTGCAAGCCAACCGTTTCCACGGGCCGCTGTCCAGTAAGGCTGACCGCTCTCAGTACATTCAGCTATATTTAGTGAGAGCTGCCTGTTGCCAAGAAAGACACTGAGACCCACAGCCCTGTTATGCACAACCTCCATAGATGGTCTCTGGTTCCTTGAGTTTTGAGTATCAGCGAAGTATAAGGCATTTCTACAAGTGTCCTCGTATCACCACAAACTTCATTATATCCTGCCATTCCTCAGATTCTGATCCTGGAACCCACCAAAGTGTTCCAGCCCACCGTTGTATGTGTGAGCGAGGAAGATGAGAGCCGTACAGTTCAGCTAAACCACATCGAACCTGTGAAGGTGTGGACACAGTTTTGTATAATAATGACAGAACGACTTGGTTATACAGCTCAAGCAGACCACAGACGGGTTTAACGAACCTACCACCATGTAGATCCTGCCAGGCTCCTGTCAAACCCATTTGGGAAGTCTTTTGTGCTTGTGACGCCAAGTTTTAGGGTTGGATCCCCATGTAGACCAGAATGGGAAAAGTATGTAGATCGGCTTGAGCTGCATGGCCAAATCGTGTGTCTGTAACCTGATCTCAATGACAGCCGAACTGACTTGCATGTAAGATACAACTACTGAGTTCTAGTTTACAGCCTGGCCTCAAGTTTTCAACCTGTCACACACAGTCGACTGTTCCTTGCAGACCTTGGAACACTGATTTCCTGTTTGTGTTTAACCAGAATAGGCATTGAGTGTTTTCATGTGTCACGGAGAAAGAAGCCTCATTGCCTGGGGATTATTTATTTGTGCCACTGGCTGGTGTTACTCATTGAAGGCTCTAATTGGGTGATCCGTTTGACAGTGTGTCATGTCTTTTCTTCCACAGCAAGGCCAAAAATCCCAGTGGATATTCCCAGCCTCGCAAATCCGTGGAGTGAGGTACTGTGACACATAGTTTAGTGTGCTTTTATCATTAGCTAACACTGTGTTGTGTTCAGACCTGCAGTGAGTACACGTCACCAGAGCCGGTCTACAACAAATATTATTAGAGATATTGAGTTAAGTTATTTCAACTATTTATTTTGTCCTGGACTGACACACATTCTACCTACTTGGACTGTCTGATGCCTACTTGGCCATTGGCCTTTAGGATGTTTTCTGTGGAGCTCATGTACTTTGCGGCTGGATGTTTGTCTTCCTGTGTCTACTTGGCTGTGGATCAATGTCTCTATGTACTTTACAAATGCTATGCTATTTGTGTCACATTGGGTTACTATCATCCCGGGGACAATGGGCACATTCTTTCTCCAAGTCAATTCACATGATTTAATTACAAATAAAACCGTGGTAATTCTTGAGCTGGAAATGCTGCAATTAAATGTGCCACACCACTGCAAGCATTCATTAATTTCAAAGGCAAGTGTTTCCTCAGTGGACGATGCTGATGAGGGTGGTGTGACATAGTCTATGTAGTTGTCGCCCTAGTCTGAATTCATTACCTCATATTGTGGAGTAATTTAAAATAACCCGGGTTCATTTACTTGGATCTGGTTTACCTCACAATTTATTTGCGGCCTGACTAAAGGAATAGTTCACATTCTGTAAAACATGTTGCTTATTGTACTACAGTTTTATTTTTTGCTAGTAATTGTCCTGAATATTTTGATTTTGAAGATTCTAGCAATACTAATGTCAACAAATTAAGTTTGCATTAAAACATACATTTGTTTTTGTTCAATCTCAGGCACTCTATTTTTGTTCCCATAGAAATGCGATTGAGACACGTGTCTAAAATCTGTGTTTAATATTTGTGACCGACTCAGCGCTTCCAAGTTTGATGAGCGAAGCTGCTTCCTGTATGTCCTGGAGAACTCTGATGACTTCCAACTCTATTTCCCCAGCGAGCTACACTGCAAAGGGTGGGTCGTGTTCACGCACACAGACACGCATGCACGCCGTGTGCACACAGATGGATGAATGCACATGTATACACATAAACACAGATGTGTGTTTGCGTAGACACACGTGACACACATGTACGCCTACACCCCCTTAAGCAACCTGAAGGCAGCCGTAAGCCAAGCAATCTATGAATAAGCAAATCGACAAACAATTGAGTTCTGTTCACTTAACCATGAAAGACCGGATTATGTTGACAACTGCTAACCTTTATTTTGCGCGGTGGTCAAGCGAGAGCGAAGCCTGCTTTTGTCTCCTAATGTCAAACTGATTGATGTGTTTTTACGGCCAACTGCATTGTTAAGTTTGTGCAGGGATGAGATGAATGATAAGCAATCTCTAAGAAGAAAGGATCTGGGAAGTGGTTGAGTGTTTATGCAGTGAAGGGCAGCTAACAGGCAAACATAATGTGACCCTGAATGCGTCATGTCGTACAGTTGTATAGTTAATAAACATACAGGTGTACTCATAACGAAGACCGTGATACGCATGAGAAAAATGGGACCGGCATGTTGGTTGCTCATTTGTCTTTTAGTTTATTTGGGTTTTATTTCCCTACTAGGTTCTGTGAACTAGTGAACTCCATACTGCGTCAAACAGAATCCCCAGTGGAGGTCCCCAGCCAGCCAAATGGAGAAATACCAGAGGTCAGCTATGCTTGTTGGTCCATATGGGCTTGGTTCTTTAAACCCGTTTTCCCTCCTCACACTCTGTCTCAAGGCTCATTGGAGAGCCTGGTTTGGTCATTTTCTACCGTACCTGTACACTAACAATCATTGTAATGATGTGGTCAACAGTTTAAATGTTTTCTTTAACCTTAAACCCACGTGGGCTTCTTTTTAAGCCGTGTTGTGTATTTCTGGTATTCATAAAACATTGGATTCGCTCCAGCAATGTCAGTCCAGAGTTTAAAGTGTTCACAAAACTGCAAAGTTTTAATGAACTTGAAGTATTTGCTGCTGCAGGTGCTTTGATATGTTGGTATATGCATGAAGGCTGTTTGACAAAGTGCTGAACCATACATCCTCTAAAGCACTTTTTCACTGCAACACATATTGTGTCAAGGTCTTCATCTAGATCAATTTAACACCTATCTTCCCTCCTGCAGTTTGTCTATGAGACGAGTGAGAATGGAGAAAAGGTGGTTCTGGGTAAAGGAACCTATGGCGTGGTGTATGCTGGGAGGGACATTAGCAACCAAGTCCGCATCGCCATAAAGGAAATCCCAGAGAAAGACAGCACGTATGGACAGTCATTTTATGCTTCTATTGTATTGCCTGTTCCCAGATCTGTTTTCAATGTATTTTTAGACACATTCTTGGGATCTGGCCATTTCTTCGCGTTAAACCATCAGATTGTTGTCAATCCAAATCCATTACCCAAGCTTATTTTAATTTATTCTAAGATGAGTATTGTATTGTATGATACAGTTGTGAAGTGATTCATGATTTAATGATAAATTCCTAAAGGTTCTCCTCAATTTGGCAAATGTTTTTGGGTCTTCTGCAGATGGAGAAGTGAGCTTCCTCTTCACCCTTGACTAGTGTTCCTATAGCTAAGGAACTATAATTTTGATTTCATTTTAAGGTATCATTACATTTGAGTGCGCTATTGTATTGGATAAACCATTAAAAAATAACAACATATTTTTCGTACCAGAGAAGTAAGAAGTAAGCAAGGGTGAAGGAAAATTTTAAACTGGCATACCATATGTAACCATGAAATATGTTGGAGTGTGTTATAATTTGGCCTGCCACTAGAATTTGCTCACTTGTCTTGATTGATGAAGTTACTGCTGACATCATCTGTCAATTGAACATGCATTAGATTTGCATAACTGCAAAACCTTGAATCACACAGGAAAAGAAGATTGTGTCAGTGAGGCTACCAAGCTTTACAAGTAGTAGTATGATGACATATTTTAGATTATGTCAATTCTTCCTAATATTTTACCTTTGGTCCCATATTCTCAGGGGACTATAATAAAGTAGTAATTATTAGACCATTGACAGTTTATGGGTATAAATACACACAAATTAAAGCTGACCATCTGGATTCGAAATGAAACAATGACATAACTGTCCAATTACCAAAACCAACCATGTATGTTATATTAATTGATCAAACAGATAAGTGTAGTTGATATCTACATTATCTAATAATCCAAAATAGATTGTAACAATATCGGTTGTCAACAGCATCTGTGGCCTAGATTGTACTCTTTAATGTGCTAATGCAAAGTGTATGAATTATTGAAAACTCTAATGTTTGGTTGGTTGTCTGTTTGCATGTCAGTTATTCGCAGCCTTTGCACGAGGAGATTGCACTGCACAGGAGACTGAAGCACAGGAACATTGTTCAGTACCTTGGCTCTATGAGTCAGTATGGCTTCATCAAGATCTTCATGGAAGAGGTTCCTGGAGGTACAGAACATCTGAATATAATTCATTCTATTCTAGGTGAAATGTCTATGATTTTGAATCCTGTAAACCAGGTCACACAGAAACACCTTTCCGGTGTTTAGATGTAAACGTTTGTGCCTACATTTCTTTGACTTTATCTCCTTTACTTTGTCGCTCTTTATTACTCATTCAGTCAGCTCCTGTATAAAGGCAATCTGTTACTGACATTTTAAACCTGGATTTAAAGGTATATTCTTCAGTCATGTATGATTTATTGGACAGAAACATGGGATAATAAACAAGGAGACTTTTTGGAGAAAGATGTAGAATACTGTTAAAGAAGATACAGGACTCTTGAACTTTTAAACTAGCCCATAATCGCATTAAACCGTTTTATTAGTTTGTTTACTGGTATGTCTGTGTCTCTACTTCTATTTCTCGAATTCAGTCAGGTACTATAAACAGTTATTCTCCCACCAACACTCACAGTGAAGCTATCACACAAGTGAGATTGGTAGGGGAAGACTAGAGTAGTATTATGGGGATAGCAGCCACATGTAATTGCTAATAGGACGGTTCAAATCACACTCCACTGCGTCTGCTGCATGTAGGCTCTTGTGAAAGCCAAGTGGAATGTTGCGAAATGCCTCCATGTGACCTTTCAGGAAGTCTGGGTCTTTACTTCTTTTCTGTTGTTGGTGTAGCTGCTTAATTCCGTGGAAGCTACTGGCAGAAGCCGACACAGGAAGTGGGGTGTTTTCCAGTATTCCAAGAACTAGTGTTCAATGTAATGGACACACAACATGGTGAAATATTAATGTACTATATGCAGCGACTTTTAATAGTACACTAAATCATGAAATATCATATTATTCGAGGGCAAGAGATCAGGCTAAACAAGAACTGACCATTCACAAATTATGCTAGGCACGCACACGCTAACAATAGCTGCGCTAATGTAAAATACAGTGTGTAATTCACTTTGGAAGACAGTGTTTGTTAAGGAATACTGTATGAAATTCCCCTAAATATGTAGAATCTTCTAGCTTCTCATACATATTGATGTGTTTTTGTGCATTTGTGAGCATTTTCCTCTGGCAAATATATACAGTTCATCTGGACTCAGGCTATAACATAACGAAATGTAGAAACAGTGAAGCGCTGGGATTACTTTCCGTATGAACTGTATAAACACCTGACAGGTATTTAAAGACACTCATTACACTGGTGCATCCAGAGGTGGGACGTTAAAGGGCAACTCGTGTCAGGTTTCGATTGAGCGTGCAATTGCCTTGCTCACTACTGGAATGTCCACCAGTGCTGTTCTTTGTTCTTTAGATGTTAATCAGTCATAAGACACTTCCTGAATTGATTGTTTCAAAGAATTCAATAGCACGTCCAACAGGCCTCCCAGACTCAGACCACGTGTCCTATAGTCTCCTACTCGTACCGGATACATTTGGTATCGGTGTTGGCAAATCTTTTCTTTTCCTTAGCACATCTTACCCTCACTAATGCCCCACCCCCTGTGTAGGAAGCTTGTCTTCCCTCCTGCGCTCCAAATGGGGACCACTGAAAGACAATGAGGCCACCATCATTTTCTACACCAAGCAGATCCTGGAAGGGCTGAAGTATCTCCATGACAACCAGATAGTCCACAGAGACATCAAGGTGAGGTGTATGCAAGGATTATATGTTAATGGTCGAAAAGGGCAGAAGGTATTTTCATTCAGTATCAAATGGCATTTCTTTCTTCCCGCAATACATTTGTACTTATAATACTTTTAAATTCACTTTGTCGTTGTGGTGTATTGCCTGCAGATTGATAATAAATAGTGTATAACCATTACGTCTGGAGAAAATGAAGTGTTCTAACAACTTCTGATGGCACAGTAACTATGTTTGGACCTATACGACACAACCCTGGGGTATCTCGCAGGCACCAATGCTATTGATGTGTTACAATTTCCCTATACAGGGTGACAATGTGTTGATTAACACCTACAGCGGAGTCCTGAAGATCTCTGACTTTGGTACCTCGAAACGGCTAGCGGGGATCAACCCCTGCACCGAAACCTTTACAGGTTTGTAGGTTGTTGTCTGGGTCCATGTTTGAGATGATGTCTCCATGAGCAAGTCGATGCGGCGGTGGTCTATCCAAAAAAACAGGCGCCCTGTGGATAAGATGGCGTATAAGTAACATGCATGCTGCTTCAGGAAATAAAGATTTAGCTTGTATTCCGATCACCAGCAATTCAGATCTATTTGTGCCACAGTAGTCACATGTCGACACGGCACAGACACAGTTCTGTTTTTTTAATGTGATAAAAATAATGGACTGAAAAAATATAGTAGGCCAGTAGTTTCAAACCTTTTTTTGGTTGCTGTACCAGCTCTTACATTCGGCTCACCCCAGAGTACCACTGAGGAACACCCTCATGGTGTGTTTTGCCAGTCGTAAACCAATGGTCTGTTGCCTGTTTTCTTGTACCATCTGTGGATAGGACAAGTACCCAAATGGGTCCTAGTCCCCCTGGTTGGGAACCACTGGTTTAGACAATGTACAAATTGTAACAGAGCGCCTGAATGAATATAAATCTAGACCGTTTTAGAGGGCTAGTCCATTGTACTTTCATTGCCCAGCTAATCTCTCCTAGTCATTTTAGCAACATATCACCATGCGTGACACTGCTGGATTCCCTTTGATGCTAAGCACGTCTGTCCTTGGCTGGGAGACACGTAGGAACATGTTTGTTAGTTTTCGGTGTAAATATTATTACCAGTTGCCTAAAAGTATGTTTAGGCAGGTCTTTGAATGCCTGTTCGGTGTTGTAGGAACCCTGCAATATATGGCTCCAGAGATCATTGACCAGGGCCCAAGGGGTTATGGAAAGCCTGCAGACATCTGGTCACTAGGCTGTACCATTATAGAGATGGCCACGGGGAAACCTCCCTTCCACGAGCTGGGCAGCCCACAGGCAGCAATGTTCAAGGTAATGTTCCTCAAATAATTCCAAAATGTCCGCCATGAAGAATGTTGCTGTCTAGACTGCGGTGCTCCTGATGATGTCATAATGATGTCAGACGGTGATGCACATGTGTCTCGAAGGTATACGCCTAATTTGATGTTATTAAAATGGACACTAATGTGCCTTACTGTTAAAAAACGATGACTTGTATGTGATCCCAAACTTGAAATTGTGGCGTATATAGTGCATCTGGAAAGTGTCACAGCGTTTAATTTTTACATTTTGTGATGTTACACCCTTATTCCAACATTTATTTAATTCATGTTTTCCCCTCTACAAACAATACCCCATAATGAAAAATCCTGTGAACCGAATTGTGTTTGTGCTTTGAGGAATACAAAACTGATTTTTCTTTTGTTAATATCCCTATTGAACCTGGCCCCGAAAGTAACAAATGGTTTTATCTAGGTTGGTAAGTCTGTTCCATCTGGGTTGGTATGCCTGTTTCATCTGGGTTGTTGTGTTGGTTCCATCTAGGTTGGCATGTTCAAAATTCACCCGGAGGTGCCAGAGTGTATGTCAGACGAGGCCAAAGCCTGCATCATGACCTGCTTCACACCAGACCCAGACAACCGGGCCACTGCCTCAGAACTGCTAAAGAACTCCTTCCTCAGGTCCCGGAGGAAGACAAAGCCTCAGACGGTGGCACTGCCTAAAGAGGCTGGTGAGTCATCAGCGTTTCCTTTTTTAATCGCCCCAATCACCTGGCAATGTGCACCCTTTTTCACACCGTGACTGTGCCTTTGTCCTGTAGGTGACACGTACCAACGAAGTATGTCTGTCCCAGTGCTTATAAGTGTGACGGACACATCCCAGGACACTGAACGGATTGACATGTCGTGCTCTTGGGACCTCCGGAGAACCACCCTCAAAAGAACTGACATCTCTGACAACGCGCTCCAAACCACCAGCTTCTTGGCGTGAGTCAAAACGTCTGGGCCTTTGATTTAGATTTGTGCAAATGCAACAAAGGGCAGGTGGCTGGGGGGCAGGTGTCTGGGGGGGCAGGTGTCTGGGGGGCAGGTGTCTGGGGGGGCCGCTAACTCTTTCCGTGACCGTACTATATCGCAGAGACCAAATCTCTTTTTGTCCCTCCATGGTGACTAGGACGCCAACGGAGCCCAGCACAGTGGACCTGATGGCCAGCCCGGCCACAAAAGGAGAGAACATAGGCCTGTTCCTGTTGAGGAAGGACAGCGAGAGAAGGGCTACTCTGCACATGGTCCTCACAGAGTACATCACCGATGTGGTGGAACACATCCACGAGATACTTCCTCAGGTAGAGAGACCGATCTGGGGCTCAAAATGGATCAAAAAGACTGTGTATTAGGGTTGTCCAGGATTAATTTAGCCTTTTAGATGCGATTACATGGATGCACAAATCTTAGAGGATTGTTAAAATAGGGGAAGGAGAAGTAGAAAGTCCATTATTAAGAATGCATTCGATTTCTGAAACATCAGTTCCAAGGCCGTGCATATATCCAGTGAAGGAAAAAAAAACTATGTTTGGTCTTGAAATGGTAATGTCAGATGTTCCTGTCATAAAGCAACATTCCTAAATATATAAAGTATAGTAAATAGCCCAATACACTTAACACATCACATAATGCGCAAGCTTTTGTTTTTAGACACTTCTGCAAATCTCCAGAAATAGGGAGTTGGCCTGATGGTCAGATATGACACCATGGACCTCCTATTATGATTCAGGGGAAAAACATGACACACCCAGCTTATGTATTGTCTAGACAACCAGTGAAAACTGAATGAGTACAATAATTAGGTGTCTGCTGCACATACTAGGTTATAAATAAATAAAAAAAATAATAATAATTGTGCCATTAAAAATAATTATGCTCTTGTTTATCAGCAGACAGAGGATGCGTCTGTGACCTCAGAACAGATTTCTGAACTGATCGACTGCCTGCGCGAGAACATTCGTTCACCTGACAGGAAGCGACTGACCAACAGCCTGGTAAAACTGCGCTGCACGCTGCTTGCCAACGCAGTACCCCTCAACAGCCTGCAGACAGTGCTCTTCAGCTTCCAGGATGCGGTAAATCACTGGAGATTTAAGGGCAGAACATGATGTATAGCAATGTTATTTAACTCTTAGCTTGCTGGTTAGCTCAACATTAATGTCACAAACCTGTAGGTTTAAATGTGACCTAAGTGTGATAGCTATTGCATCAATCTTATTTGCGCCTGATTAGAAAAGAAGTATGTTGTTGTTGCATGAAATTTAGCATGCTCACTAGGTTTACATTGTTCACTCTTAGGGGCAGTCCATTCGGTGTGAATCTAGACTGTATAAGTCCAAGCAAAGTTAGCTTAGGCAGTCTGCAGTTTTTTAAATAAAAATTAGAATTATTTAAAAAAACATTAGTGACTTCAGTACAATGCTTGCTTTTGTCCTGCAAAATTTTCAAACTTGACTTATTTCTTGATGTCTGTTGTCATCGTTCATTTTACGTTTTGTTCACTTCCGTTTGTATTTAATTGGTGACAAGAAAGTCCTCTTTGTCCCATTTCATTCTGTGTTCAATGTCAAAGGTATTTGAAAAGGTTATTTGATAGGGAGTTGTCAATAGCGCTTTGATGGTGTTATCTCACATTTTGAGGTTGAAGGCTATAAAGGCAGCCATTTTACATACCACAACACCACGGGATCTGTCTCACAACAGAATTCTGCTAACCCATCTGTCTGTGTGTGTCTGTGTGTGTGTGTGTGTGTGTGTGTGTGTGTGTGTAGGTGAAAAAGGTGCTGAGAAAGCAGCAGGTGAAACCTCACTGGATGTTTGCCCTGGATAACTTGCTCAGGCAGGCTGTGCAAGATGCCATTACAGTCCTGTTGCCAGGTAAGACAAGACAAGACAGGATTCCGCCAAACGTCTCCACAGTCTGGCTCGCCACAGTCTGACCCACAAAGGAAAACACTCACTAAAACGTGACCACACACAAACCTTGATGCCTCTACAGAGCTCAAGCTGCAGCTGCAGTCCCAAGAATCAGAGGAAGGCGACCCAGATAGAGAGCAGCAGCCTGACCTGGCAGTTCCCCCAGACGACCAGGTGGCGGTGCCATTAGCAGTCACCGATGAGGCCGTGCTGTCAGAGGAGGCACCAGAGAGCACCGATTTGCCCAGTGCCCACCAGTGCAACACTAACACTGTCCTGAGCCAGGAGCTGATCAATCTACGGCTAGAGACCAGCAGGTACCATTTAGCTTTTTCTGTCAGTGCAGAATGAAGTTACCATTAGATTATTGGGAGGTCCAGGGGTGGCTGAAGAAAGGGCCCAGGTAGGGATTGTAGGGTTTGAGCGTTGCCTGGAGCGTTGCCTGGATCTAGGGAGGACATGCTCCACTTGTTGCTCAGTAGGCAAGAACCACAGCAGATTCGATTCATGCATGACATAGAAGAAGACTGGGGAAGGTTGAACACCAGACGAGCCACTGCATTCTTAGTACGAAAGGTGATGTTCGGCTCCCATTTGAGGTCCTAGACGATGGTGTTGCCCAGGAAGCGAAAGGACTCCACAGGGTTGGACGATGGGACTAAGGGCTGCTGGGCTTCTCCTAAAGTCCTCTCTCATCTCCACTGTCTTTTGTGCATTGAGCTCCAAGTTGTTCAAACTGCACCAGGACACAAGTTGTCGATTTTGCCCCTGTAGGCGACCTGGTCGGATTAGGGGGGTGTCCTCAGCAAACTTTAGCATCTGGACAGAGATCTATCTGTTCCAAGTACTTATATGGTATATCGGCTGTTTTACGCAGATTACTGACCAAGTTGAGGGAAAAGGAGATGGAGTATCAAGAGCTGTTAAGAAACTCTGTCCATACAAAACAAGACCAGATCAACGGTGCCAGGAAAATCGCAAAAGCCACAGGTAATGTCGTAGCCTCTGACTTCTGTCCACAGCCGTCTGATTGTCACTAACCCTTTCTGCCCTTTCGAGCTTGACGTTCCGGTAAAATAACTTACGGGGCCACATTGCGAGTCAAATTGCCACACCTTACTGTTGGGCAAAATCATCAACTGTGATTAGATCTTGTGTGTTTTTGTGATACTTAAGGATGGAGCCGGTCTGCTAGATTGCTTGGATGGAACACGTGACAAACCCCTGAGCCATTTTTGTTTTTTGATTTAATAGCTTGTAAGGACTTTTGATTCATAGCCGGGTTTCCAAATCACTGTCCACACCGCCCCCGCAGGCAGTGAGGCTTATTGCTACTGTGGTTGAAACCGTTTTAACTTGGTTGTCAGTCCTTAAGAAGACGTCGATACTGGCATCGGAGAATCCCACGCATCTTTGTTTGCCCCAAATGCACTTTTTTTTTTCGTTTTTTTTTCTCTTTAAGACTGTACACGTACTTGTGAAAGGTGAAACCTTACTTAACACTTGCATTTGAAATACTGTACATATTTTGTAATGTGATTGTGTTCCCCCCGTAGACAAAAGGTCAACTTTGCAAAAAAGTTCGAACCAAGAAGACATGTCCTTGGTTCGCTGGCTGAAGGCTATCCCGGTAGATCAGGACACTATAGACAAGGCAAGGACTTTCAACAGTTTGACTTGGAGAGGAGCCATGGTGACCAAAATGTCTGGTGGCTCTTGGCTGATGTTTAAATGGGTCCATTAAATGTAATTTATGAACAGCAAGTCACAAGCCTATATAATGCTATTTTACAAAGCTTTTCATTACATTTTAGGGGCTTGTTGCCATTGTCACAATATGAGTGGAATTAACACTTTTATTTGTTTTTTGTAGTTACTTTCCCATAAATTCACCTTGGGCTATCTTTTGAACATTGCCTGCAACGATGATTTGGTGTACTGCGACATAAGGTATTCTGACACAATCTGCAGCAATGAGTAAATCCCTGTGTTTAAAATAAATAAATAAATATATATATATATATATATATTTACTACTGTAAATGGCTGACATCAAATGTGTCATTATGAAAAAATGCATTGCGAGTACCAGGAGCTTGGCATTTTTAAAATGTCATACAGTGTTTATGCGCCTAATTTGCTTCAACACTAGACTGGATGATTGTGAATTGCACATGGATCTGTACACTGTGAGTACACTGTTGTAATGGTTTTAGTGTAACTGTTCTGGTGTCTCCCACACAGCGGAGGGATGCTGTGCCGAATCTGGGCGGCCATCACAACACGGCGGAAATCTCATCTTCGATCTCAGCCCAGCACCAGCTGTGAAGACAGTGAGGACACTATTTTCTGATGTGTCCAGTCCCCATGGTCTCACATGCTACACTATAGGCTGGTCCTAAAAGCAGCTTGAAAGCAGGGGTGTGTGTGCGCGCTATGTAAGGGACAATACCCTCTAACTCTGGTTCTCCTGTTCTGATTTCTTTTATACTAAATTGTTAACTGTTTGAGTTAAGGTTATAGTCAGGAATTGCCGGTCAATGATGGGGTTATGATGAACGTAAGTTTTGCCTTGGAAGTTCAGTTGCTGAGGTTGTTTTTAGAGTAATAATTGGTAAAGTGGAATTTGAGGGCAAGTAAACAAGTGTGTGTCTATGATCCGATGTGTTTTTCTGAGAACAAGATAATCAGTAAGTGATGCTATGTTTGTATTTACCCGTTGTTTTATATTGAAACAAATGTGTTTATTGTGAATAACTGTATTCAACAATCAGTACCGAGACTACATTTCTTACACAGTTTGGGGAATTTTCCCCATCCAGATGTCCATGATATGCCATTATTCCTGACTGTATATGACTGTGTTAGTTTGAGGAGCTCTCTTCATCATAATAACGCCTGTCTATTGCACCTCCTCAATAAGTCCTATCAGAAAGCCTGATTTGTTGTTCGGGTCTTATCTGATTTGTCTACAATATGTAGTTCAGTGCAAATAAAGGAAACCTGTGCTAAATCTGCACCAAAAATGATCAAGAATGTAAGGGCTAATTGCACACTCCAGTGACCCCTTCCAACCAACGGGTGTTGACACAACTGATATAGACGTGACCAAGAAGGGAAATACGAGCAAATGCGTCATTAAGGGAAAACGCTGTTGTATGTGTGACGTCTGGTAGATGTGGCTATTCATTGACGTCGATTTGTGGCTATTCATTGACGCCCATTGATGCCTGCCATTGATCTGTTGGCTGCTATTAAATCTGTAATACGATATGCATGTTGTCCTAAGCTGATAATAAAATAGTTATATTTTGTGTACACAGGCTCCTGTTTTTTTGCCGACACTGCAATGTAGGCTGGTGGAAAAACAGATGCAGCAGTGTCCATGCTGTGAGATTTAGTGTTGACATCACCTTGGTGATAAGTGCTTGGGCATTACTATTAACCCAGTGTGTACTGCCTGCGTGTTCATTCAGTTGTCATACTTCTGTTTTTTGAAGGCTCCTCTGTGACAGTCAATGTTTTTGATAACTAGAATATGTGATGGAAATGTTTGAAGACCATGTGACCTGTGAGTCAACTGAAGCAGTGTGCTGTAAACATAATTTAGGGCTTGGGTGTGGTTTTAAAAGAAAAATACTACACCATAAGCAATGCATCAGTATTGTACTGTTGTGGATTTTGATTATGTTTACTTAATAACTTATTGTTTTCTCTGTTTGGGTATTTTTGGTCATGGTTGTGAGCTGCCGTATGATTTTATTTTTAGTTAGATTGGAGTGAGTGTTTTAGAGACTTGCTACATTTGTTTTGAAGAGTCATGTAGTTACACATGTTGACCAAGTGGGGGCACTGGTATACATGATTAAAAACATCCTGGCAAGTACAGCACATAAATTGTTACGTCCTTACCTTACAGTTATTTCACAAACTAACAAACACTGATGCGGGAGATATTTAAAAAAAAGTAGGCACAATTAAGCGCACATTTAGCCAAAGAACTCACTATAAATCATGTGAACAAAACTTCAAACCATGTGTAAATAGAATCCTGAGATATGAACAGATATTAGTACGCTTCCTGTCGGAAATTCTAACTCAAGAGAATGTGATGTCACGGCATATGGGAACTCCACAAAAGGTGGGCAGAACAAACTCCACTTCCATTGCCCGCCATTGATGGAAATTGTATTTCAAAATGCCAGATAGTTGCTGTTTCTATTGGATTCTAAATTCAGAGAGGAGGTTATGAATTTGTGCAATTGTTGTTAGACGTTCAGCTGTCCCTGGCATGATCGCCATAGTATGGCAGCCGCCAGACTAGTAGTACACTTGTCTTCGTAGCAAAAATTTCCTTACTGGTTAGTTATCAAATATCCACATATTAGTGTAAATATTGTATTGGCAATCATTATATCTACTTGTAATGAATGACATGTTCTATTGTAGTCTGCGCCAATGCAACCAACTCCAGGTTAGTGCAGCTTGCTAAATCCTCTAGTTTGTAGTTAGTTAAATTAAGAACAAATACGATATTTAGTGTGGTTTACCTGACATCTGGCAAACCATTGATATTACCAATACATTTTTGTCACAAGATTCTGATTCAAGATTCTTACAAATAATTTATTGTTCTTCACCTCTCAAACAACTGGAACAACTGGATTATTAAAAAATGGCTCACATTTCTACAAGCAATATATACTTTCTGACATTATTTGCTATTGTTTGTAGATTGATGGAAAATACATTTGAGAAATTATAAATGATGTAAAGTTCACAATGCCACAATATGTTGGTTTAAGGATTTATAATCTATTCCAAATCCACTGAATATTGAGTCATTATATAAAGTGATTTTGCATTTTATTCTTAACATTCTCATGGTTTAAAAAGTTAAAGTATATTCTTAGCATTTATTTGAGGGTATTTGTGTTCATATTGGTTTCACCATTACACCTAATTCAGTGCACCGGAAGGGTTGGGAGAATTAGCTTGACAGGTGTTTCTGGTTCGTCAGGTGTGTTTAGTCACATCCTGTTACGGCGTAGGAGAGTTGTCTACTCGTGATTCTGAGGTTGGTGGTTTACACATAACCAAAACTCACTGTGTGGTAAAGGACATTTTACACGATTATATGTTTCAAAAGGTTTTGAGGAACTAGATCATGTTGAAGTGTAAACCTGTGGAAATGCCCCCCTTTCTGAAAGTAGCCTACGCCATCTAAATTCAAGTTAGACCCGTGGTGCTCTTGGTTATATTTTTGTTTCAAGTAATTAAACATCACCAGATGACTCAGTATGACTGTGAAATTACTGTGCCTATTGACAATCTTATTATCAAACACTATTCCCTCAGTGTATACTGGCAGTAAAGAAGTCGGACTGTGATTGATCTATTTCCAGGTGCTCGAATGACAGCTAATCGAGAAAGTTGAGGGTAAAGGGCACATGAGTTTGCTATGAAGAAGGTAGCGACAGGAGATCTTTATTTTATTTGGTCAGATTATTTGGTCTGACAAAACCGAGGTTTAACTCTTTGGCTTGAATGCAGAAACCAGACACCACTCATCACCTGATCGATACTATTCCTTTATGGTGAAACACTGTGGTGGCCACATTATGCTTTTCTTAGCAGCAGAGACTGGGGGACTGGTCAGGAATGAGAAAAATAGATAAACAAAGCACAGTACAGACAGATCCCTGATAAAAAGCTGCTCCAGAGTGCTCAGGAATTCAGACTATGGCAAATGGTCATATTTGAGCGTTGACTCCCAAAATATAGGTGTGCCTAACTTGATGACTCAAGGATGCCTCAGCGAAGTGTGTATATCGATGAGTAAAAATGTAAATGTAATCGATTTTGCAAATTAAGTTGTACTACGGCTTATGTGGAAAGGCTGATTTGGCTGGGGCTGGGATGGAATCCAATTATAAATTCTCTGTAACTGGTGTTTTGCAGTGATTTCCTTTGATTGGTGCCACAGAAATTGTCAACAGAAATAAATAAAAGTTCAGTAGATTATATGAGCTGCCCAGGCGTGTGCGCTACTGTGACATTCTGAAAATTCCTGCTATTGTTATTTAATTAGGGGGCCACAGACGACCTTGGTCATTCACACCAGCTGACCTCTACTCATTGTAAAGGTCGATGCTTGTCGTCTTGGAAAAGAGACCGTATAAGGCATGTGGCCACTGCAATGCATCCTCAACAATCATGAACTCCTAAGAAAACTGTTTAGTTTTACCAAAATGTAAACTGTTTGAAGATATGATCAGATCGGAAGAGCTACGCATGTTATATTCTGCTGAATGTGTTAACTTCAGTGGATTTCTGTTGTTCTATGTGGTATAAGTTGTCTTTTAGGGCAACATTTGTCTTGGCTCTTATGTGACGTGTTTGCAAGTTTCTGCTTGCTTTCTGATCTGCTTGCTTTCGAACCTCTTCCTATTGACAAAACATTCCCACAGCCTACCCAAAGTGTCCGGTCGGTGTAAATTGGCTCAGCGTAGTCTGTGGTGGATGTGTTGAATCTCAGACAGGGCTGCCTTGTCCTGGAGCAGAACAGCATGGCCTAAATTGCAAATTGGACCTCGTGAAATTGGGAGGCCGGAATTGAGCGGGGGAACCAAAACTAGTACATGCAAACCCACTAATGATCACACATGCACATACCCGCACAGCCGCCTGCCCCCAATCACACACAGAACCCCCCCCGCCAAACCCCCCACCCCTTCAGCAGACCCAACCGGCCCCCTCTCTATTCCAGTTGCAGTGACAGGTGGCTCTTGGGGGTTTATGCTAACATGGCTGAACAGCTGCACAAAGGAACCCCACTGGGTCTTTTTTGGGGGGATGGTGCGTCCCCTCTCAAGCGTGCCGATTAGCCCTTATGAGGGCCCCTTCTCCTTGGCAGATGCTCATTGAGATCCACAGGTGGTGGATAGTGTGCTTCAGTTGGAAAGAGTGAAGAGAACCTTTATTGTGGAGCTTGTACGTTTTGTACCTTTTTTCAGTGCACGATGAACTCATGAAACGAACAAATCAGAACACAGATTACAACACAACTATACTCAGCATGCAGAAGTAGGCCTGTGATCTGCTAATTTAATATCCATTTATAAAATATATATATTTATAAAATCTTGTGATTTAAAATACTTATGAATTATTAAAAGGTTGAAATGTTGTGATCTTTCACTAGCAGTATTTTGTTACATATCTGATTTGCATGGTGCTTCTGTTAAAAATATTGCTGGGGTGAAGAATTACTTGTTTATCAAATCAATATATAAATCAGATCCATCACAGTATAACGCAAATAGAGCAGACTGACACAACAGATCACTCTGGGGTTCTCTTTAAAAAGAACATAATGTGACAATCTTTGCAGGATAAAATCTTATCATTGTCTGTGCTTTTTACCAATAAAATAACAATTTCATCAAATTATTGTTAATTTAAGTATGCCAAACAGGTTATCATTATTACGCTGTTATTATTACCCGTACTGTGTACATCAGCATATTTTACACACTGAGATCAGAAACGTAATAAAAGTGTGCTGCAGCTTGCTCAGGAGTCAAATAGCAAGAAATGTAAGGGTGAACGATTGCACATTTTAATTACTATATCCCAAGGACTAAGCTCTTTTAGAAACTTTCTCAAACTTCTACAAACTTGTCTTGCTAAGCGCTGTCGTCAGCTGATCTCAGTGAAATTGGAAATTTTGCAGTCTAAGACCACATTTGTTATATACCCGACTAATTAGCTCTGCAACAGGTTTATTCACCAAGTCTGTTAACACACACAAGGCATTTGTTCTGACCCGAAGCTGCAGCATTTAGGACAAACATTTTAAAATGTACATGAACAGTGAAAACAGCAAAACACACAATACTAACAAGTGACCATGCCTTCTTGACATATGTAATGGGTAAATATAAAACACCCCTCACATTTTTGTAAATATTTGATTATATCTTTTCATGTGAAAACACTGAAGAAATGACACGTTGCTACAATGTAAACTAATGAGTTTACAGCTTGTATAACAGTGTACATTTGCTGTCCCCTCAAAACAACTCAACACACAGCCATTAATGTCTAAACCGCTGGCAAGTGAGTACACCCATAAGTGAAAAGGTCAAAATTGGGCCCAAAGTGTGTGGCCACCATTATTTTCCAGCACTGCCTTAACCCTCTTGGACATGGAGTTCACCAGAGCTTCACAGGTTGCCACTGGAGTCCTCTTCCACTCCCCCATGATGACATCACAGAGATAGTGGATGTTAGATACCTTGCGCTCCTCCACCTTCGGTTTGAGGATGCCCCACAGATCTGCAATAGGGTTTAGGTCTGGAGACATGCTTGCAGTGGCGGACAGTCAATTGGAACGGACCAGAGCATTCCTTCTTGTTTGGGGATGTCACCATTTCAAATGTAATCGGTGGAGCCTAAACATAATCTCCTATGAAGTATTAAGTATTTATTGAAAAAATTTCACGCGCATACCTGAAAAAAGTATGTTTAAACAAGTATTATTTAAATACATCACACGTAACTAATTCTTAGAGATGTTCTACGTGACATCCCCCCCCCTGTACTCTCAATGGAACAGTCCGATACGGAGGTAGCTGGTCTATGAGCGTACCATCAGCTGTTTAGTGCGCTTGACTTGTTTCCCCTCTCTCCTCCCCCTATGGTGATCCCAAGCAATTCGGGACTTTGCATGTATTGCTAACAAAAGAGTTTCCCACCAAAAGTGTTATTCGTTTTTCTTAAAGAAAAACTGCGGGTCCGGATTGCGTTTCCCATTTACCATCGGGGTAAACTGCGTGATCAACTGGATCGACTCCGCCAAGTTTCCCCCATAACGACTGCGGAATGAGTGGACGTTTGGGAGTGGAGGAAGATAGGAACATCGCATGATTGAATGAGTGAAATGGAGAGCAAAGACGCCGACAATGATTTAATTGGAAATGTGCTGCCTGAAACAACATGTAAGTGACACATTCGTATATCTGAAGTCCTGTTTTCATGTGCTCTGTGACGTGTGGTTGTGTGATATATTGTGTTAATGGTTTGAATCATTTAATAATGGCCTTATAAGATACATTGTATCGATCGGTGACCATGCGGGTCAAACGACTTGTTGGGAAATATAAAAGCGACACTGACCATTAGAGCTGTTGATGTGACTATTATGGGAAATTGATTGAACACAATTATACGTGTTTCTCTATGATCTTCGTGATCACAATGCCTTTTTGGGGGTTATTAACATTTAATTGCTCGTAATTATTTGTCAAATTCTGCATAATTGTTGAATACTCAATATATTTCGAATCTGGGGCATAAGGCTCTACTGCACCAATGTCTATCATAAAATCTTTCCGATTGACACTGGTCCAAACCATCTCCCACAGACTAGGCTATACTGCCACGATGCATTTTTTTTTTAAATCTAATCCATATGACAAAAACATAAAGCATGTTGAAAAATTCTGGGTTTAAGTAATTTAATACGAACGTAAACTATAGCCTATGACGATTAACGATAGTCAAGTGCCTAACCCAAGTACTGTCCGATCATTAATAATACAATTAATTCATGCATATATAATAATACAGCGGTGCTGGATGACGTCATCTCCAGGCCCCTCCCCCCATCACATGTTTACATTATGCGGTCACCGTTCTGGCATCCGTTGAGTTTTCCTGATTCTGAAGCTTTGTGTTGTACTTAGATGAGGTTCCCCTCATTTAGCAATGCAGAGGCAAAGTCAGGTAGCTTGCTTACGTCATCCTCTGGGCAGATTTCATTATGTACTCTTTAAATGCAAAATGTGCCATTGGGATCTGTGGTGTAATTGCCAGTTCAAGGGCAAAGGTCTCCAGTGGGTTTTAATATTGTCAGTGGACTTGGTGCATGAGAGAGTGACCTATTGAAGTGTGTGTGTGTTGTGTACAGCTGTTGTGTATTGTCCTCTGGAACTCACACGTGTCTCACATATGCACAGAACCAGCCCCCCCTCGCCCCCACATCAACTTTACATCCACAGCTAGATAAGTACTGTTTGAATACACTAAGATACCATACTGTGCATGCAAACACATTATTGCTATTGGAGTTTCCTTTGCCAGCTGGACACAGTAAGCTATTGGCCATTTATTTTAATAGCCGTTTCCAATTACATCTGTGTTGGTAACAGGCTAATCATTTTGTTAATTAATAGGGTGGCTTGGGGCAGTGTACGTACCGTGTTGAGAACAAAACACCAACAGTACTCTGGGGTGTAGCAGATTCAGATGTGGAACCAGGTTATGCCATTGATTGACATGGACAGTCATGCCCGTTAAGGTGGTTGTGACAAAAGCTGTGAGATTAACCATATTTCTATGAAGCATCCAACCTGGGATCCAAACCATTTTTACAATGATCAGAATCCGTTTCTGATGCTGTCTGAGATGATTCATGGGGAAAACGCATTGCGTGACGACTCCAGTACAGTGCCCTCTCAGATTTACATCAGATCAGACGAAAGATCTTTTGATCTGTGTCGTCACATTTCTCAAGCATGAAGGGCGAGATTCTTGTCAAGCTTGCTATTGTGTTGTTGTTTGTTTTTCGCTTTCTCTTCCTTGCATAGTGCATACACACAAACAAGCCATAATCTCTATGATGCATTTTGACAGTCTTTAGAGAAACCATGTGACAAGATTGATTAAAGCGATTTCCACAATTTCAGTTGGCCGCATAATCAAAATGTAAATGTGATATCTGTTTACTCGATACCTTTGTGATTTGTATGAACTTTTTATTAGTTATTGTGGCAGACATTTGTATATACTTTCGTAGTATACCAAAGCCAGTCATGGCTTTCTGTGTCATCACTTTAGACGAATCAGGAAGTTGCGTGAAGGCTGGAATTTAGCATGCTCTACTCATTAGCAGTGGCTGAGTGTATGTCTCAAGAGCCTTGCATTATAATATTTTTTATTCTAACTACGTAGCCTAAAGTATTGTTGCTACGAATCGCTGATTGTTGTGCTATGAATCAAAGGCCCTTGCAGTGAAGCTTCTGTGCGAGAGCCTCTTTAGTCCTGCCCAGGCATTGTGAAATTCTGCCTCCGTCAGGACTTTTGAAGAACATCTTCTAATCCCTCTTTTCTTCAGGGCTGTGTCCCAAATGGTAGCTTTTCCCGACACAGTTCGCTGCCTTTCGAACAGGGCCCAAGTCACTCTGGCCAGCCTGTGCGACTAAATAGGGAACAGGGTGCATATGGGAGTTGACCTAAATTTGCATTCAGCACTCGTCCCTTTGAGCTCTCTCCAGATCGCCCGGTCGCCACTGTTCATGCCCTTTGAGTCGGCAACCTTTTGGTCATGCTCTATAATCCGCTCACAGTTGTTAACCTGCGATTCAGGCAGGCTGACTAAAATCCAGAGAGCTTTCTTTAATTTTTTACCACCTTAAGGCCATTGTCTCCAGTGCACTCCAGCTTTCACACAGATGCAACACACACACACACACACACTGAGTATGCTCTATCATAGCAGACTATTCCAAAGATAGCCGTTTGACATAGTTACTTCGTCATCAACTGGGACTACAAAGCAGCAGAGTTATTCAGACTCGTTATCTGATAAATACCATGTCATTTGTCTAAAGGAAGTAGACAATATGTTTGAATACTTGAGACAGGCAACATGTGTGTGTTTCAATATTATATACTATTATTATATTTAAATCAAATGTGTGACAGAGCAAGAGTGAACATAAGTTAGGTTACAGGAGTTTTTAACGTTTTAGGAATAATATAAACTAGACATTCCATTTCGATGTCTATGTGTCCAGTGTGAAAAACATTATCAGTCGGTTTGCAAGCCAATGCTAAATAACGTTTGGTGGAATGACAGGGAGTCTACAAGAACAGCCAGCGCGCTCGTTGCAGGGATCTACATTTTCAATTGTCGGAATTTGTCAGACTGTCCTCTTCCTGAAGCTTGTTTTTTCAAAGCTCCTTAACCGTCCTGGAGCCTACCTCTACATCTGTCAGAAAGTGTTCTGAGCAGCCTACAATCCAGTACGGTTGATCTAGCCTGTACAAACATGCAAGTCTTCTTGAGGTAAAGAGACATTGGAGGCCGACTGGGAGATGAACCATAGTGAGTTGTTGCAGGTCATTTTCTATTGTGTGCCAGCCAGGGAGCCCTAGATCCACACGTCCTGTCAGGCTGGCGGAAAAACACGTTCACGCAGCCAGACGGGCACATCTTCAGCCGCGGGAGTTTTACGTAATCAGGAGAACATTTGCTCTGTTTTTATTTTGTGGAGTGCGTGCGGCACGTTAAATATTTAGCTTTCGCGGCTGGTCCTTACATGCAGCAATTCCTAGTCTAGTTTAACGAAATTAGGGCAGGTATTACCAGAAGTGGAGGTTTGTGGGCCAGAGATCAATGCTGTCTAATATGTGACTTTTTAAGGGACATAGAGACTGAATGATCTGGATACCGATACTCTGTTATAACCGATATAGTTTTCTGTGGATTGCTGCGTTATGTAAACATTAGGGTTAGAATTGCAGTGTCACCTCTGATCTACTCTGCATGCTGTTAACTGAGCTGGGAAATGGTTTCCTTTAACCATTTTATACTCCAAATGGCACATTATTACCAGTGTTGGTTTGTGGCAATAAGATCGCAGGTTATTTATTTTCAATTTATTTTATTGTTTTCATTCAAACAACAAAAATATGAAGTGAAAAAAAAGATCAATGGCTAAAAGCGAAATTAAAGTGTCAATGCTGCTCCTCGGCCCTCAATGCATTAAACAACCTGCTGTATGCCTGTGATTGTTGGTGATCGGTGTGAGTATGGGTGAGAGCACATGTGTCTCTGGAGGAACTTGGCCGCAATGACGTGCGGTGTTGAGAAAAGAGCAGAACCAATAGTCGATGGTCTAATAGTCGACTGCCTGACCCTGCCGCTCAAAACACTAGAGACTCTGAAACGTGCACATCAGCTACATACAAAGCTTCCTAGTTTCTACTCCCATCTCCCACCTCCTGTCTGTCCTCTGTAACTTCAAAATAACTCAGTGCCTATGGTGTTGTACCGTGGCCTAATTAGGTACTAAACAGCTGTTCCCAAGTTCTCTGACGGGAGAAAAGGAAGGGTAATGGGGGGGGACTAGCTCTGAACTGAATCTGCTTCCTGTCCTTCGTGTTTTGCTCCACTTAAAATAGCCCAGACACTCAGCTCTGTGCTCTCCTGGTCTTCCGAAAGCCCCAGTCACTAGACCCATTGGCTAATATTAGACAAGGCCCTGATTAGCGAAAGGCTACAGACCTTGACATCCTCCCTCAACATAGATCCAATCGCCCACATGTTTATGTCTGACACCATAATCTTGACCTGACGTTGTGGAATGCCTCAAATCCTGTTTTGCAGATGAATTTTTCACGCACCTAGAAATAAAACCTCTGTTTGTACTGATGTTCCGTTGACACACAGCTTTATAGTTCTCAACCTTTACACTTGCCGTATAACTGCCCTAAAGTAAATACATGTTCCTCCGCTGTCCAATGTTGTGGACGAGGCGGTATGGCGCGGCTTGCCACTCATAGGGTCAATTGTGTTGTTCTGGAGGCAAAGGTTAGAGCTGTTGGCCACTTGAGAATCTCTGGACGTTTGGGTGGGACTCTAAAAAACCCAAACATATTAACAAGAACGAGAACAATTGGAGTCACCATACTGCCGGAACGTGATGTCGTTTGCCTGAAGTAATAGCTCTGAAAATGATTGTTTGACCAAATAACCACTTGCCACCATCCTGTCTCTTTCCTGACACGTGAACTCAGACAGACCCACACGTCCCTAGCTCCAGAAACTGTCAACAAAGTTGCAACGAGATTTCTGGTTTGAACTAATGCACAGAACAAGATACAGCTGGTGAAGTTTAGCAGCACGACGAATATGTTTTCCACAGAGCAACAGTTCGATCCAGCTCTTTCTTCTGTCAGTTCGTTGGGTTCCAAATTACTGCTTACTTTGAAACATAACCCCCTGGAAAAGTACAGCGGGTTTGGCTGTGTCACACATCAGGGATGTACAAAGAGAGGGGATTGCAGATCGGTTCTGGGTGGTTTTATCATGACTAAGTAACCAACGAGCCGGGCATGGCACTGTTGTATAACAGGCAACTTGCCAACGACAAGGTATATTAATTGTCTCTTTAAGCGTCACTGTTGAAGCTGTGTCAGATTATCAACGGTAATATACCAGCTATATCTACAGACCGTCATTATCCGCAAGTATGGAAAACTATGTATTTAAAGTCACACTGGATAAGATCCCCTAACTGACAAAAAATGCAGAGGTGCAGACTGCAGAGCAGAGTCCGTTGTATATGGTTCCTATTGCTTCTGCCATGTTGTGCCAGAGGTTTGTGTGAGGCCTTGCGACTAGCTTGCGGAGAACAACGGACGATAAATCTGGGCTGCATCTTCTAACCACCAAAAGGTCGTGGATCAGGTTGCCACGGGTGAGCACTCCTTTCTGAATGAACGGTCAGCTGCGTTGTCCAGATATCTGGCCCTCCTACCAGCTTTCACCGAGGCCATTGGTTCAATGTGAAGGTCCTATCACCTGATCAGCCTGTTATTTCTTTTGCAGATGTTGGTGACCTAAAAAATCTGCGGAAATGATGGACCTAGGGTCTTTTTTCTTTAATGATATTATCTCTCAAGGTATCAAATTATCTTGATGATAATCAAGACCTTACATTATTGACTAACACCTGTCATCCAGGAACTTAGTAGTATAAACACATAGTAATAAATTTGTATTGAACTTTTTATTGAACTGAATTTTTTATTTAGTGCATTTTATTATTCGGTTGTAGCACCAACCACAGTCGATCAAAGAGCAGTCCAGAACCCTTCCCATCAACACTTTATCTACAATACATCACACATATCGGTGGCAGAATGTATCCCGGTAGAGGCAAATGTTAAATGGACTTAAGATACAGTACTTACCATTACCATAGTATCATTGTGATAAACTGTCCGAATGAAAACCAGAATGGACATGGTTTCCAGCTAGAATAGCGTCTCCTGAATGTTATGTGTATTTGTTACTTTTCAATTGTTCCGTGCTCACTTATAGCATGTAATTAAGGGATTGATTCATTTCTTTCTGGCGTCTGTCAGGCAATGCCCGGTCATGTCTGTTAATTGGAACTATTGAACCACCACAGTTCAAACATGCTTGCCTGGTTAGACACGGAGAACCCAGTGGCGCAGAGTCTGGGCTTCAATCATAACCCCTTACGTCACCCCATCCTGGGTGAGGGGGAGGAGAGGGAGGGAGAGAGAGAGGAGGGGTGTGGGGGGCGGTGACGATGAGGTAATTCATTATTTCCCTGTCTCACTGAAATCACATGCAGATCTATTCTCTGTAGACCTTCCGGTGACTTCCGGAGACACCCTTTTTCCTTTTCCACTCTTTTTGATTGTGCGGCTCAAGCCTCAGCCTGGATTCCTAGCCTCCTGAACCCCAACGTCAGGTTTCTTCACTGTCCACTATGTTTCTGTCAAGTTCAGTTTGAAGTATTTTTTTGATACTCTGCCTGATTTTCTGCCTGGTTTGGGCACCGAAACGAAGAGAAACGCGATTCAAAGAACAATACCTGGAACAGTTCTCGGAACAATACTATCTGTAAATAATTCCTTTCTTATTTTCCACCCTCTACGGGCTCATGGCTGTTTTTGCCTTTGTTGTAATCGGTTGGTTTACTGGGGCCAGGATTTACGCTGGTTTTGCCCATGTTCGTTGGAGGTGGAAAGTGAGAATCCAAGCCTGGTCTCACATGTTTGTGGTATCAAACCTATTGTCATTGTTTGGGGTTTCAGTGACCGTAGACGCTTCTAAAGCACCGTAGACGACACAATAGGATATGGGACTATACTGTGTTTATGTTCCCATAGCCTGATGTGACCCTCTCTACTGTAATGAGCAGTATTGGTGTCGTTCAGTGAAGTCATTAGTTTGCATTGGGGATGAAGCAATCTTATCCGCTCATGTTGCTTAATGTCTGCATAAGCATGCCTCATAATCTCCCAATCACATGAGTGAACAGGTTGCCAACAGACTGAGGTGTGGTGCGTACACACCCACACACTGGTCTACTCACTGCTTTACAGACGGTACAGCCCCACTCCTGACCGAACCTGACTCTAGTAGGTGTATCTAGATCACACACAGACACACACACACACACACACACACACACACTCATTATCTTATGAAAGTGTGTACACCCCTCACATTTTTGTAAATATTTCATTCTATCTTTTCATGTGACAACACTGAGGAAATGACACGTTGCTACAATGTAAAGTAGTGAGTGTACAGCTTGTATAACAGTTTACATTTGCCGTCCCCTCAAAATGACTCAACACACAGCCATTAATGTCTAAACCGCTGGCAAGTGAGTACACCCATAAGTGAAAAGGTCAAAATTGGGCCCAAAGTGTCAATATTTTTGCCTTAACCCTCTTGGACATGCAGTTCACCAGAGCTTCACAGGTTGCCACTGGAGTCCTCTTCCACTCCTTCATGATGACATCACAGAGATTGTGGATGTTAGATACCTTGCGCTCCTCCACCTTCGGTTTGATGATTCGTCACAGATCTTCAATAGGGTTTAGGTCTGGAGACATGCTTGGCCAGTCCATCACCTATACTCTTAGCTTCTTTAGAAAGGCAGTGGTCGTCTAGGAGGTGTGTTTGGGAATACTGCCCTGCGGTCCAGTCTCTGAAGGGAGGGGATCATGCTATGCTTCAGTGTGTCACAGGCTCACCGCACATGTTGGCATCTGTTTGTTAATGCAAATGGCCAAACAACAAGTTGTGTTGTTGTGTTAAGCAAAGCATGCAGACATGTTCAAGAAGGTTAGTTATTGTTCGAACAAATATTAGAATGGGATTGATAGGTGTTCTAAATGACTTCGTCCATCGGATCATGGCTAGACTTATTCAAGCTGACCCAAAGCCCACAAATACAATTTACAAACATTGTCACGCAGTACGGCATCTATCAAAGTGTAAGCTCACATCATTGAAGCAGATTGAGGAAACCGCATCCCATTGACCCCCTTATCCTCAATACCGGATCGTTGTATCTAATAAGATGGCTGCTGTGTGTCAGAGTGGCTCCCGTACGACGAATGAGCTGACGAGAAATGGTATACTGTAAAATGAGCCGAGTCTGCTGACTGACAGCTGACAACATGCTGACAACTGTGTCAGAGATCATAGACATTGTTTGACTGTGTATACATGTGCATTACTGGTTTAGTCCTGGTTACGGTTCTGTGTCAGAGATCATAGACATTGTTTGACTGTGTATACATGTGCATTACTGGTTTAGTCCTGGTTACGGTTCTGTGTCAGAGATCATAGACATTGTTTGACTGTGTATACATGTGCATTACTGGTTTAGTCCTGGTTACGGTTCTGTGTCAGATCACAGACATTGTTTGACTCTGTATACACATGCATTACTGGTTTAGTACTGGTTACGGTTCTGTGTCAGATCACAGACATTGTTTGACTCTGTATACACATGCATTACTGGTTTAGTACTGGTTACGGTTCTGTGTCAGATCACAGACATTGTTTGACTCTGTATACACATGCACTACTGGTTTAGTACTGGTTACGGTTCTGTGTCAGATCACAGACATTGTTTGACTCTGTATACACATGCACTACTGGTTTAGTACTGGTTACGGTTCTGTGTCAGATCACAGACTCTGTATTGTTTGGTTTAGTCTCTTCTGTGCCAGATCACAGACATTGTTTGACTCTGTATACTACTGGTTTAGTACTGGTTACGGTTCTGTGTCAGATCACAGACATTGTTTGACTCTGTATACACATGCACTACTGGTTTAGTACTGGTTACGGTTCTGTGTCAGATCACAGACATTGTTTGACTCTGTATACACATGCACTACTGGTTTAGTACTGGTTACGGTTCTGTGTCAGATCACAGACATTGTTTGACTCTGTATACACATGCACTACTGGTTTAGTACTGGTTACGGTTCTGTGTCAGATCATACACATTGTTTGACTCTGTATACATGTGCATTACTGGTTTAGTCCTGGTTACGGTTCTGTGCCAGATCACAGACATTGTTTGACTGTGTATACACGTGCATTACTGGTGTAGTCCTGGTTTGGACCTGAATAGATTGTAGACTTGGATCATCCAGACTGTGTCAAGGAATTTACTGGAGTAACATACTCTGATTTCTGGAGCTTTATTTTAATGATTTTTTTAATAGGGAATTCTATGGAATTTTTGCCCGAAAAGTGGTGAAAGACATGTAGAGTCTTGCTGTACGCCTGGATTTAGACGTTCTACTGCAGTGGCAGCGGCTTAGACCTCTAGACCACAGTAGACCACAATATTTACCACAGAACATGCAAGCTCCACACATCTGGAACTTCACGACTTGCGAAAGCTCTAAGTATTTGAAATACTTTGGTGTTTTTTAATTAGGCCATGGATTTTTCAGAAACACCCCAGTTAAAGTTTGTTAATATCACACTAGGCTGGTGCAGAAAAGTACTGGACACCCATCAAAGACATATTTAGGGAAAGTACCGGACACCCATCAAAACCACACAAGATTTGCCACCAGAGTCCAGAATGGGGGCTCAGTCACACAGAATTAAATAAATACACATCTACAGGGGAACTCTGTTACCCCAACTAAGTTAAGCAAGCAAGCTACCAAATCAGATTAGAAAAACTGTGAAGAGACAGACACTGTAATGCATTGGGATTTAAGTTTATAGCTGAAGCTAATGGGCTTCATACATATATTTCCCGGTTCTGTGTTCCCATAAGTGTTCAAATGATGTACTGCGCTAAAGTGATTTTCCATGTTCAATTGAGTGGCGGCTGTGGAAGGGCGTCTGAGGGGTGGCTACGCATTGATTTATGCAATAGCTGGGCCTTGTTATGAATAATGCAACTGCCTTGTCTTTAAAGGGAAGAAGGTACCCTAATGGCTTTTCAGGTGCTTTAGGACACCAATCTTTAAGCATAGCACGCAACAGATCTAAATTAGCACATCTCTATGGACATGTCTGTGTTATTTACAGAGCCCCTTGAATCCTAATCTTTCAACTAACTGTTTAGTTGTTTGTAAGTGTTGGGGTGCTTTTCAGTCAGCAGCCCACATCCATCATTGCCATTGCTGTGTCTCTCCGATCCACCGGAACCCCATGGAATATTAACCAGATTTAACCCCTACATATCCTGCATGACCCGACAAAACAACACTTATTCTTGTTCAACTTGTCGATGCGTGCTCTATCGGGATCAGGCTGGGTGTTTATAAAAGCACTTTGTGACGACTTTGTGGTAAAAAGGGGCGTTATAAAATGCATGTGATTTATCGATTGACTTATTCTCTTCTCTCCTCCATTACGAGTGGCTGGTTTGACGGTGTATTCGAAGACGTAAGTCCCAGCAGACTTGACTCCACAGATTATCAGAGGGGTTGACCCAGTGCCCTGCTACCTGTTGTGTCCCTAACAATCATAGTCCCCAGTGATGTGTGAGCTAAGATATGTTCCCTCAGGGGGATATGAGAGCAACACGATACTCGTCTGGCTGGGCGGACCTCCCTGTGTGACCACTTAATGGATCTTTGTCATATGCAGCCCAGAGGGATTTGCTTTGCATTGCATTGCAGCTTTTTGACTGTATCGCAATGTGACTATTGTAATATTATTTTGACCCTCGGCTGTGAGTTTCTGTTTCGTTAAATGTTTGGGAAGGAGCGAGGTTTTACTGATCCGTTGGGTTAATTATCGCATTTTGTCTCCGTGTGTCCTAGCATTTTCTGCAGCATTACACCTAATATATAGATCACAGTATGTCATGAGTAACGTGTTGAATGGAGAGTGATGAACTATACTTAGTTGCAGATTTATCGCTGACCTCTCATACGGTTCTAACCCAAAAGAGAAGGGAACGAGGGGAAATCGGGTGCGGTTTTTTTTCAGTGGCGGAGACTTAAGTGACTTTAAAAAAACTCAAAAGTGAGAAATAGTTACCCAACTTTTTCTTGCTCTGACATTCATTACCGGACAATGGGCAAGCTGTGCGATTGATTTCCCCGCTCTTTTACGGTCATTAGGGATCTGTTTTGATTCGGTCCAGGCCATGTTTGGTGTTCTGCTTATTTTCCTGGTTCCAATTTGGCCCATGGCCGCGGTCACAGCTCCCAAACTTCTGTTCCCACCCTATTCCCATTCTCTGTCTTATTCCAATTTATTAACTTTTCTCCATCCAAATGACATCTCCCTGTTGCTCATCTCCTTTCGTCCCTTTGCAGTGTCTATACATCTCACCCTGTCACTCGTATTCCTGTCAGTGTGTTTGGCAGCAGTCCGGTTGCCACGTAGAGACCCAGAGAATGGCTCCTCTCTCTGAGGGCATCCTCATCGCCGGCCCTTTGTTTATTTAACAGTGGCAGGCTTTGAGGAGTCAACTGCCCGGGTCTGTCTCGTCTCTCCTCCTTCATAGACTTGACTCGACTCATCTCGAATGCCGGCGCACGTTTCGGTCTGGATCTCTGGCCCTCTCGCTGTCGGTCACTGTCTCTTAACGCCTGGGATCTCTGACCCTGCACGTCCTCTTGGGCACCAGTATCCAACTTTAGATCATCAAGAGCTTTAGTTCCTAAGCGAACAGGACCCAGGAGAGTTCAGCCAGTATACAGGGCTGACTCCTGACAGATTGCGTATGTGTCCTACGTATCAGCGAACCACATCAGATGTTCTAGTGATCTAACAGTCATAGACACTGTTGGTGAACCACTTTCTCGGTAAAACGGACCAAAAAGACAGCAAAAAAGTAGCCACGGAAGAAACGTGTTCAAACATCAGTGGATTAATTTGAAATATGTTTTTTAGTGTTGGATGCTTTATGCAGCGGGTTAACATGCAGTGTCATGCATATTCTACCATATGTTCCACTGGTATGCATTATCATAGTATTACTATGTTCCACTGGTATGCATTATCATAGTATTACTATGTTCCACTGGTATGCATTATCATAGTATTACTATGTTCCACTGGTATGCATTATCATAGTATTACTATGTTCCACTGGTATGCATTATCATAGTATTACTATGTTCCACTGGTATGCATTATCATAGTATTACTATGTTCCACTGGTATGCATTATCATAGTATTACTATGTTCCACTGGTATGCATTATCATAGTATTACCATGTTCCACTGCATTATCATAGTATTACTATGTTCATTATGCATTATCATAGTATTACTATGTTCCACTGGTATGCATTATCATAGTATTACTATGTTCATGTTCCATCATGTATTATGCATGTCACTATCATAGTATTACTATGTTCCACTGGTATGCATTATCATAGTATTACTATGTTCCACTGGTATGCATTATCATAGTATTACTATGTTCCACTGGTATGCATTATCATAGTATTACTATGTTCCACTGGTATGCATTATCATAGTATTACTATGTTCCACTGGTATGCATTATCATAGTATTACTATGTTCCACTGGTATGCATTATCATAGTATTACTATGTTCCACTGGTATGCATTATCATAGTATTACTATGTTCCACTGGTATGCATTATCATAGTATTACTATGTTCCACTGGTATGCATTATCATAGTATTACTATGTTCCACTGGTATGCATTATCATAGTATTACTATGTTCCACTGGTATGCATTATCATAGTATTACTATGTATTACTATGTTCCACTGGTATGCATTATCATAGTATTACTATGTTCCACTGGTATGCATTATCATAGTATTACTATGTTCCATTATTATCATAGTATTACTATGTTCCACTGGTATGCATTATCATAGTATTACTATGTTCCACTGGTTATCATAGCATTATCATTAGTATTACTATGTTCCACTGGTATGCATTATCATAGTATTACTATGTTCCACTGGTATGCATTATCATAGTATTACTATGTTCCACTGGTATGCATTATCATAGTATTACTATGTTCCACTGGTATGCATTATCATAGTATTACTATGTTCCACTGGTATGCATTATCATAGTATTACTATGTTCCACTGGTATGCATTATCATAGTATTACTATGTTCCACTGGTATGCATTATCATAGTATTACTATGTTCCACTGGTATGCATTATCATAGTATTACTATGTTCCACTGGTATGCATTATCATAGTATTACTATGTCATTATCTGGTATGCATTATCATAGTATTACTATGTTCCACTGGTATGCATTATCATAGTATTACTATGTTCCACTGGTATGCATTATCATAGTATTACTATGTCCCATTGGTTCCATGCATTATCATAGTATTACTATGTTCCACTGGTATGCATTATCATGCAGTATTACTATGTTCCACTGGTATGCATTATCATAGTATTACTATGTTCCACTGGTATGCATTATCATAGTATTACTATGTTCCACTGCATATCATAGCATTATGGTATGCATTATCATAGTATTACTATGTTCCACTGGCATGCATTATCATAGTATTACTATGTTCCACTGGTATGCATTATCATAGTATTACTATGTTCCACTGGCATTATCATAGCGTTATCATAGTTTTTTCTATGTCCCACTGGCATGCATTATCATAGTATTACCATGTTCCACTGGTATGCATTATCATAGTATTACCATGTTCCACTGGTATGCATTATCATAGTATTACTATGTTCCACTGGCATGCATTATCATAGTATTACTATGTTCCACTGGCATGCATTATCATAGTATTACTATGTTCCACTGGCATGCATTATCATAGTATTACTATGTTCCACTGGTATGCATTATCATAGTATTACTATGTTCCACTGGTATGCATTATCATAGTATTACTATGTTCCACTGGTATGCATTATCATAGTATTACTATGTTCCACTGGTATGCATTATCATAGTATTACTATGTCCCACTGGCATGCATTATCATAGTATTACTATGTTCCACTGGTATGCATTATCATAGTATTACTATGTCCCACTGGCATGCATTATCATAGTATTACCATGTTCCACTGGTATGCATTATCATAGTATTACTATGTTGCCACTGGTATGCATTATCATAGTATTACTATGTTCCACTGGTATGCATTATCATAGTATTACTATGTTCCACTGGCATGCATTATCATAGAATTACCATGTTCCACTGGTATGCATTATCATAGTATTACTATGTTCCACTGGTATGCATTATCATAGTATTACTTTGTTCCACTGGCATGCATTATCATAGTATTACTATGTTCCACTGGTATGCATTATCATAGTATTACTATGTTCCACTGGCATGCATTATCATAGTATTACTATGTCCCACTGGCATGCATTATCATAGTATTACTATGTCCCACTGGCATGCATTATCATAGTATTACTATGTCCCACTGGCATGCATTATCATAGTATTACTATGTCCCACTGGCATGCATTATCATAGTATTACTATGTTCCACTGGTATGCATTATCACAGTATTACTATGTTCCACTGGTATGCATTATCATAGTATTACTATGTCCCACTGGCATGCATTATCATAGTATTACTATGTTCCACTGGTATGCATTATCATAGTATTACTATGTTCCACTGGCATGCATTATCTTAGGATAGCCATGCATTATCATAGTATTACTAGCGTCTGGTCTTTTAGAAGGCCCCTGCTCTGCAGTCAATTCTGCTTTGAGCATTGTATGATTAATGTGAAGCACGTTGCCCCAGTGTTTACCCTGACAAACCGCGTGGAAGAAGAGCGGCTGATCGTTCCCCGTTATAGTTAATGCAGGAGGACATTGCTCAGTGGACAGAGGAGCCAGACATTCCCGCAGGCCTTTGAAATGCCTCCGGAGCCTCTGCACGCTAATGCTAAAGCATGGAGCTGCCAAACGCACTACCAGAAATATAATGATGTGTCAACATGAATGATTGCGTTTGTCCTGAAGGGGCGAGGGCATCACTGCCTGGTGTGATATGGTTTGTTACCGTCTTCAGGCATCGGAAGTGGCATATAATCCGATTAAATGAACTCACTTCAAACAGCCCTAATTCAACACACCCCTACCACTTTTCCTAAATAAACAGGTAATATGAAGCGGGCATGGTGATTGATGGAATTTCCATCCGCTTGGGGAATGGGATGTTACTCCGCTGTTTACGTTCCTCCCGTTCTGCTGGGCCATTAAGATTCAGCCAGACACTAGGTCGGTCTTGTTCTGCTGGGAGGCGCCGGTCGGGCCTGTCTGTACTGTAGGTCTTGTCAGGCTGCACATCCGTGTGTTTACGGGTTCCTCCGTGTGTTTACGGGTTTACATTATTGATGTTGAGCGTTCGGCGAAGTCGAGCTCATGCAGAGAACACAAATGCCTCTGTTGATTGACCTCTGTTGACCGTTTAAACGAATCCATAGCACTACGTTGTCCTGTGGTCAAGTGAGGCCTTGAAAGCTTTTCAAAACCGAGGCACATTCTTTCTTGAGCCGTATCTCTCTGGGGAAAAAAACAACAACTTTTAAATTGTATCTAATCGCAAATGTGTCAGGATGAAATAAAAACACTTACTGGTTTGTCAGTGGAATCTTAACTCATTTCATAGTCATTTGTGTGAATCTTTTGTCACTCGGGACACACCCTTGTGACCCAAGCTGTTCCTTTGGAATGACGACTGACAGGTTACATGTACTCTGTGACACAGATCACTTAGCCTACCGTGTTTTGCATTTCTAAATGGGCTTCTGTTTTTCTCATTGTCTCTCACCAGCTCTTCACCCAACCTCACTAAAGGGCGTCCCAGAGGGAGTGCCCGGCCAACCTGGAACAGACCCAGACCAGATAATGGAAACCCCTACCAGAAAAGACAAAGAAAGGAGAGCGGGGACACTAACGAACATGGACGCCATATCAAAATCTCCTGCTACGTCGACGTCTCCCATTCCTTGTTCAAGTCCCAGCCATAAACTCAATAAAAGTAAGTCTCCCGTTGTCCTAGGGTGTTTACTCACATGATGTAAAAGCCCCAACCAGTATGTGTTTTCATCTGCCATTGAAGATGGCCAAGAATGGCATTGGTGAGCCAAAACATGATTACCGGCCAAGCGAATAACGTTGACCATCACCGAACAAGGACACACGGTAAGGGCCGAGTAGATTAGATGGTAAGCGAAGAGTCCGTTCACGTAGCCGACGTGTTGAAATGGGCAGGAGTGATGACCTGAGCAACTTTGATATGGGCCACATTTCTATGGCCAGGGTGAGAGCGTCTTTGAAATGTCAGGGCTTGTTGGATGTTCTTAGTCTGCAGTGGTGAGTAACATCGAAGGAGCAATAGGCTAAAGCAACCAACGCTATTTTGTGGAAGAAGGTTGTCTGTGATAAAACTCAGCAGAAACAAAATGGTCCATTTCAGAAATTTCTGGACCATTATGCAATCAGGCCTGGGGTAAATCTGATGGACCTGGTGCAGGGGGCAGTTTATTTAGGAATTAATTAGGAATTGCAATGCTCTGGGTGCAGACTTTAGCCCAAACAATTGTTTTTTTGTGCAATATTTGTTGACCAGTGAACGGCTGACTCTAATCTTTACCACACTAATCACTAACGGGGTGTAGCTGGCCCGCTTGCTAATCACCTCCGGACTGTAATAACAGCTGAAGGAATGTACCTGAGCGGGCATCATCACATCACTGCCTCCACGGCTGTTGTTTGCATAATGCCTCCCCACTACATTTTGTGCTGTGAGCTCTGGCTAACGCTAGCTTTTGCAAACACGTTTGGGTTCTCGTTTTTTTTTTAACTGCCTCTTTTATTATTTTTTGCTCATTAATTGCATTTAACCATAATGTGAGGTGACAAAGCTAAAACAAAGGGGTTCTACTTCCTAAATGTTCAAACTATAACCAAACTGCAAGTTGGTGTCCGTTCAATGAGATCTTGATGTGGATTAACAATATCATTTGTTAAATCTGAACATAACGCAACACCTCACATCTGCTGTTTGGCTGGAATTAGTCAATCTTAATTCAAAACCAGCAGGTATGCTGTAACCTGTCAAAAGCATGTACAAAATGTTATTGTGTTGTGGAAAAGTGTATTCCGGTATGTCTCACTATTAGAGGCTTATTGGCAGACCCACATTCGGAACACATTTACAAAAAATATCTTCAGTCACTTGACTTTCTTCTCGATGTCTTTTCAGTCTGTCATGTTTACCTGCGTGATTTCAACTTACCCAGAGCACAGTAGGTAGAGGAAAAAACACAGTGTCATCGTTAATAAGCTGCACAAATGGCAAGGCATGTATTCGGAAGCGCCATCTCCGTAATGGCCACTTTAATTAAACATGGGCACATCTTGCCCTCGCTCTGACAGCTCGTGGCACTTGGCCACCGAGGGACATTTGCCAGCCGGGAGGTTGTCATGGCACCTGTTTTAGTGAGGACTTTAAAGGACCCGGCCACTGCCACTTACAGGAAGTTCTGCTGTTTTAGTCCTTAACCAACATGCATGGTCCACGGCCACGCCCTCCACTGGACTTTGTTATTGGTTGCTACAGTGACTGTAAAACTCCCTGGATATAAATATATCAGACAAAAAAGCAGGCCTATCTTAGTGCATTCATAGGTAACAGTTTCCCGATGAATCTATTCCTCTGTCGCTTTCAGAAAGAGCAGACGGACAGATGAAAGGAGGCTGCACTGTTGAAATCCAAGGAGCTGGTTCCGCTCCAAGCCGGAAACCCATACAAACCTTCGTGTTTCTGGGTCAGCCTGGTGCTGTTTTTGTCACGGAGGCTTGTCTGGTCGCAGAACGCCGTGGTCTGGGTTTGCAAACATACACAAAGCCTACATGTGCTCACGCATACACGCTAGAGGTTTTTAACCGCACCATAAATAATCAGACGTGTCTAAGTGGGTCAAAAGATGTTGTTGGAAGACTGCTGCTCTACTGTCCTGTGGCTGCCTGGATTGTTTCAGCACTGCTATGAATAATATGTTCCAGTGCATCCAGGAAGTATTCAGGTCCATTCCCTTAAACCAGATTTTGTTGTGTTGTAGTCTTGTGTTACATAAGTAACTGAATGCATTTGTTTGCCATTGGTTTAAACACAATACCCCATAATGACAAAGATTTTGAAAATGTGTGCTCATTTATAAAAAACAACTGAAATCTCATCTACATAAGGATTCAGGCGTTTTATTCACCAGTATTCAAGAAGTACCAAGTCTTGTATATTTCTCTCCACACCTTTATTATTCTTAGTAGGTCTCCCTGCAGATGTTCAATAGGGTTAAGCTTTGGGCTTTAGCTGGGCCGTTAAAGGATGTTCTCACACTTGTCCCAAATCTAGTGTGGTCTTGTGCCAATCTAGTGTGGTTGTGTGCTTCGGGTCGTTGGCGCGCTGAAAGATGAGACTTTGCCCCAATCTGAGGTCCGGTTGGCCAGGGTGACGTTTCATCTGGGACCTCTTGATTTTTTTTTCTTCTGTTCAGCTTCCTCAATTAACCTGAACAGTCTCCTGATCCCATCAGCTGAGCGGTGTCCCTATACCATCATGTTTCCACCAACATGCTTCACCGTAGGAAAGACTTTAGACAGATGAAGAGTGTCACCTTGTTTTTGCCGGATATTGTGCTTGACAGTTATTACATTTTGGGCCGCATTAAACCAGATAATCTTTTTCCTAATGCTCTCAGTCCTTCAGACTGCGTTTCAAATTCCTTTTACTCAGACGTTGTTTCCGTCTAGCAACTCTGCTGTAAAAGCCTAGTGGGCGCAGTGCAGTAGAGGTTGGCCTTCTGGCTGGTACTCCAACCTCTGCAAAGATACTCTGAAAATCTGTTATAGTGGCCATGAGGTCTTTGGTCACCTCCCAGACCAACCCTCCCGGTTGTCCTTTTCTGATTTGTATTTGACCTGGACTATTTTATAAGCCTCTCTGCATTTGAAAAATGCATTTAATAATTAGTAAACTAAGCTATTATAACTGCACCCAGCACAGCCAGAAGTGGACTGGTCACCCCTCTAGGTTTCTTCCTAAATTCGACCCATCAGGGAGTTTTCATGCCATTATATGTGATTGATCAGTCTCAATGACTTCTGGTTGGTATGGGGTTCTTCTGTTCAAAGGTAGTGTGTTGTTTTTTGGCAAATATGGCCGTTTGACTCTTGTCCAGAGCACATTGTTTCAGTAGTTTTGGTCTTCACCCAGGCGTTTCCTGTCAAACGTCAGTAGTGTCTTGACATTGTTTCAGTTCATTTGACTCATTCAAAGGCCTCAAATGAGTTTTGGTCTTCACCTCAGGCGTTTCCTGTCAGGGCTCTACTCCGAGATGCGTCAGTAGTGTGAATTTCCGGTCCATTGTTCCCTCACTCGGCAGGACCTTGATATTGGCCTTTTAGAGGTGCTTTTTGTTAAAGCCTGTCCAGGATTGAGGCTTCTTTCTTGTTGACATCTCAGGCCAAGTTTGTGCTGTCTTTTTCTGACAGTTGACTCTGACAGCTGACTCATGCACGTCAACATTGATTATGGCAGGAGATGCCTGTAGATCCTCTGATGTAACACGGAGGTTCAGAGGCTGAATTTGGTTGGGCAACCTGTACTATGTACTTCAAATTGTTTTCAAATTGCATTATGACTCATTCAAAGGCCTCAAATGCCAAGGTTGATCTTGGTATAAGGTTTTACTACACACCCAAATAGTAAAGATTATCCCAGACCAACTTACTAATCATCATGGAAGGCAGCACTCTCTTTCATATGTTTCTATTTCATGTAATGGCAGAAGTAGGGGGCCCTGTACTCTCGATCCTTTTCCCTCGATTTTTCATGGGGTCTTGGTGAACCATTCTTAGTCTGGCCCCTCGCCTGAGCCTTGGGAAACCCTTGGAGCATGAAGCTTCAGGTTCTTTCCACCACGTTAAGGTGATGATTCCCGGGAGGCTCATATGTTTCTATTTCATGTAATGGCAGAAGTAGGGGTGTACTAGCTTTTCCCCATAAGGGAATTGTATTTCTGTTCATTTTTAATTGCGTACTTGGTTAAAAAAATATTATTCTATGATGTGGTTACGCTTATCTATTAGTTACAGAAAATAGAAAATTCCGGGTAGTGTACTTTGTCTTATTACTGAAGATTGACTCACACAAGACACGGTGTACTATGTTGTGACTACTAACCACCATTATAATCAGAGACCTGACCAAATGGCTCATTTATGCCTTCGTATTGGAACTGTCCTGTAAGAATCTCTTCTGTGAGTTTCAAGGGTGAAGCATTTTTCAAGGCCTCTTTCAGTTCCTTGATCTTACTGTCAGTTTCAGGTATTTTATTGCTCTGCAGATATGTGGGTGGACGGATGTTGTTTATGCACAATGACAGCTGACATTCACACATACTTTTATTTCTCTCTCAATAACTTCCTCCCTTCTCACCCTAGATGCAGTAAAGTCGGAGGACAGACAGAAGCTTGCCAAGGAGCGGAGAGAGGAGAAGGCTAAATATCTGGGTAAGCTGAGATGAGGGTTGAGGGGAGATACCCTTGTATACAGGGGGAATGATGCCCTCTAGTGGTGAGGGGAGGGATGGGGGGGTAAATGTGACCAGCAGATTTACTTTCTCCTTATGTGTCATTGGCGTTTCCCTCAGGCCCTCAGATGGTGTGCTTATGTATCACAGGCACGTTTGAAAAACATTAAAGCAACGACAAACTGTATGTCTCACACTCAAACCGTGCACTTCAATAAGAATGACAACCGAGCAAATTATTTTAGTTTTTATTTTGCGTTCAACTTACTTACTTGCGTAACAGTTTGTATATGCGCATGCTCGCAATGCTAATGTGCTTTTTATTGACTACTTTTGTTTAGCGAAACCCTCTTTATTTGTACTCACCAATGCACAACTGCTTCCCAGCTTATAAGTTTAACCCAACGTCTATTGATGAACACTTGTTTTTCGATTGATGGTTGCGTCCGTTCGCTTCAGTTAACAACTGTCAGAAATGGCCACCTATCAGTCGCCTGTATGTTTTTTTCCGTTTGTTTGTCTCGCATGCCACGCCGGTTCTAGAGCGTCCCCGGTTCTAGAGCGTCCCCGGTTCTAGAGCGTCCCCGGTTCTAGAGCGCCCCGGCGACGTGCACTGCTTTGCATGATTGACAGTTGCTCTTGTTTTCTCTTTCACCCCCGCCCCCTACAGTCCAGCTCGGCCAGATACAAGGTAAGACACGTCGTGTTGGTGGTTGTGGTGGAGGAAGTCAACGGTTTCTGTGACCCATTGCCTTGACTGGTGTTAATGATTGTCCTCGTTGCTAAATTGGCTCCTTAAGTCATCCTCGTTTTTTTCTTACTGCTTAATTTTTTTCTTTTACTCATTATCACCTATTGATTTTTTTTTTATAACATTGAAACAATTTTTCACAATTTTTCTCTCGTTCTGTTCCATCTCTTTCTGAGCGGAGTTCACTTTTAGGGGTCTGTCTTCATTTCATGTGCCTCTATAGTGCTGTGATATGTTTTTTATATGCTGTTAGTCAGTCTGGTGTCTTTAGACTGATTACAGCAGACCCTCTCTCATTTGAATGCAGGGATCCACATTCTACTTCACCACTTTTATTTGATGGATATTATAAATTTGATTGATTGATTTGAAGAGCCACACTGACAGAATATAAAATTAGTAAAGACAAAATGACTTAACCAAGAATGACTGTATATGCTGTATGCAGTGTCACTGATAAAAGTGCTTACGCACACAAGACCAAAAATATATTTTGTCCTGTGGGTTCTTGCATTGATGTCAAAATGACTAAATTTTTCTGCTCTGTGATTTTGCCTTGTGTACTCATGTATTCATAAGAGTTGGCTCAGGTTTGTCTTCAACATTTTTCTTCCTTCCATGTTGAGCCTTTTCTTATAAATTACATAACAAAACATAGTCAACGTAGATATTCAGCAGTTTATAGAGAGGATGGAAATCCAGTAACACCACCCTTGCTAAATAACACCTTTTTACTTGATTGTATACTCTAGATTAAATGCCCACATTCTCCTGCCTGCCACTTGATTTATTAACATTTTATCAACGGTCCATTTTCTGAACACGTTCATAAAACGATCTTCATTGTTCTCTATTTCCCACTCAAAGTACAGTACAAAGCTGCTTAAGCTAAGCAGCTCTTATCCATTCTGTCAAATCCAGACTGGATCATCTTAGTAAGTCAGGGATGACATGGACCTTGCGGTCACAGATCAGTGTAACCGGCGGTCCATTAGAACTGGAGCTCCGACAGATGGTATCGACTTGATCTAATTCTTCCATTCGCTGAGATTCTACCTAAAAGCTTTTGTTTACAATCCCCGTTCAGACGCAATCCGGTCTAAGACGGCTAGTTTTTCGTCAACCACTGGGACACGCTGTGCCCTCAGGCGTACACTGTGCTTTGTCCTGATTTCGCTCTATTTTTTGTAAATGGTATCCATTTTTTTACTGTTTTCTATTGTTTTTATTCACTTCATTAGGAAGTCATTAATTATGTGTGAATAATGTTAATCTTTTTTTATTCCACCCATTGCTGAAGGGTGTATGTAGTAATGCGTGAATGGTGCACTTCTATGGGACCGTAAGGTTTGTCGGTTCCCGGCTTGCTGTAGAGTGTAATTCATACTTAATGTAAAATGGGAGGCCACGGGACTCTGTTAGTGATTATTTAATGATACTTGCTGCCGTCTAGCAGACCCAGATGTGAAGTGTTGATGCAGGGAATCTTATCAGGAGGGGTGGGGGAGGAACCGGGTTTTACCAGGCAGAGAGGGTAGGGCGCTCTTATCAATCTAATCTCAACATTAACGGATAACAGGTTATTGATCATATCGGCACTGCTGTTTTTTTATGAGAAGTATACATTTTCAGCACTGATGACTTGTATTTTAATACCTATACAGGCCCATTTTGAGTTTGGTTTACATAGTGCCTGCTAGCCTGGCCACTTTGCTGTGTACCGTAGAGCGCTTATATACAAGCCTGTGTCGAATACGCAGACACGTATTTGAGGCGAGGCACGTCCTCTGTTCAGTGCATCACAGGCGAGTTTACGTCTGATGCCATGCAGGAGTGAGAGAGCGAAAGAAAGCGAGCGATTGATAATTCTCCCTCCGTAGCCCCGGGCTTAACCAGACACAGGCTGCCTACATATTCCAGGTAGCGTTCACAGCTTCCAAAAGTTCATCACATTGCTTGAGGTTTTGTTATTAACGTTCATTAGGCTGAACTGCGCAGTGTGTCGCGTGTAGGATTTCATTTAGTAAGTGCTTGTCGTCCGGGCTGCGTTGGCTTACGGTAACAGAATACGCGAAAAAACATCTTGGAGGCTTTTTTGGCCTGGTGCCTACAGACCGAAGGATATCTGGGAGTCTTGCACCAGCATTTGATGTCGCCCAAGCGTTTGCCCTAACTTAATCGGATTACTGACAGTTGCTCGTGTAAATTAGGTGCTTTAGACGTTTGGGGAAATGTCTGGTTTTATGCAGATTCGTTGGCATGCCTGATTGTCTCCTCGTTCCTCCATTTAATGCCCTAATCCGTATTTCGACACAGTGCTCTGATCAGAAAGTAGTGGGAATATAGGGAAATGTGAGCCACGGTTCCATTTATGCGGTTGCTTTTTTCAGCCTTCTAGAATAGCTCCTGGGACGGGGAAGCTAACTGTATCAAAGCGTGCTGTTTATTGAATGCTGTATAGAGAACCTGATGTGATAAATGTGGTAAAGTGTCAGTACCGCGGTATCAGTCGAACCTTGTGAATACTGCCGCACTAGGCTGCCGTGTGCCAATTGATCTAATTAAATTCATGTCTGAGGGAAATTGGAACCGGTTGAGAAGAAAAGCTGCTTCACTCACCCACACTTCAGAGGGATTGGAGGTTTAAAGCCCCGTCGAATGCACGGTGACGAGGCTTCTGTGCGTCACTTCATTGGACTTGGCGTTACATGGACGCGTAGCATATTTCTTTGCGAGATATGTCTTTGAAAGACTGGGTTTGGCCAATAATAAAAACAATGTGTGAATGGTGTTCAGCATCTTGTGGCTACAGTATCCTGAGGTATTGTACTTTGATTGTATTGTGTCAGAAGTTGTAGTATTCTACACTATTTTTAACAACATTGTATTCAACACGAAATAGCCAGTAAAATGTCATTGCAAGCAAGTAATTCGGAGTGATAGAGTGAGGAAGAGGGTGATGTGTGGAGAGAAAGGTCTCTACCAAACGGCTTTCACGTGTCATTTCTTATCATCGGTGGCTTCACACGTGGAACAACAAATAAAAAACAAGCACCCTGTGTAATCGTGCCCCGCTAACCCCCATAACTTTATCTCCCGTAGCGTCCAAGAAGTCCCAGTGGCTGGTGAAAGAGGAGAAGGCCCAGCAGCTGAGGGAGAGCCTGCTAGACGAGAGGCGCCGGAAGCTGGAGGAACAGAGGATCACGACAGAGAAGCGCCGTGTCGCTCTCGAAGAGAGGCAGAAACAGAAGCTAGAAAAGAACAAGGTGAGTGTGCGTTGGTTTGTGTGAGTAGAGCAGCGCTTTCCCTTGTTGCTGATCATAGGTCAGTACTAAAAACCAAGGTAAGGATTGGGGGTGGGTAGAGTTGACGTGATATTCACTCTGGAAGTCCAGATGGTTTTGGGTTGAATCCCTACATTCTGCTTACTCGGATAACCAACAGCTTCCATATGTTTACACACCGTCTCCATGACGATCACACGCACTGAAGTGGGTCCAATTTCACTCTCCATGTTTGTATATATTTTTCCTCGCCCTGCCTATGGCAAAGACTGCTACCTGAACACGGAATCATAAGTGAATAAAGGAATTACATTTCATATGGCAAAGCTAGTTAGTCTAGCTTTAAGGCCACAGACACTTTTTCATTGTGTTTAACCACTGACTAACGTTATCTGTTCAGGTGAGGTATGAGGCTGCTCTACAGAGGTCCACCAAGAAGACCTGGGCTGAGATTCGCCAGCAGAGGTGGTCCTGGGCTGGAGCCGTCAGCCAGAACTCCAGTCAGAGAGAAAGTGAGTACCCTGAAGCAAAACCCACAGAGCCAAACACAGACAATTCATGCCATTCCTAGAAGAACCACAGTCTCGCCAAAACCCATTCAGGACCATCATGCTGTTCCGAACCACTTTGGGCTCCTGCAGGATTTCTTTTCAGCTGTTCTTGCCATCCGGGCCCCAGCCACTATGTTGGTTGGGTTAACAGTTTGATGCAGTTGACCGTAGCTTGGTTCTCCTCAGTAAAAAAGTTTCAAGTGTCAACGTTCACATTATACAGAGATGTACATTCACACTTGTTGCAACAATTAATGAGCTCAGTCAGTGTTCATAGTCTGATAGGAACCTTCACACAATTCAGGTTGAGTCACCATTAACTCGAATCTGGTGGTCGGTTTACTCACAAACTCGCACACACACACACATATAGCAATGTGCTTGTGAAGACGTACACACACATGCAGATATATATACACAGCCTACATGAATGCTTCAGGCACACACACACACACACACACACACACTAAGCAGGTTCGGTAACAAATCTCCCTACGGAGAGGAACATTGGCGTCATTCCCCATGGAAATAGCTGAGGTATGATAACAACGTTCAGATGTGGAGTGTGGACAGTCAGGGACTTGGGTGGGACCCTGATCGTGTTGGATATGTAGTGATGGCGTGCGATACACAAAGTATTCACACCAATCTTTTTCATATAACACCACTGAACCAGAGACATTTACTGTAAGAATCTTGAGTTCTTACAGCGTATTTAAAATATAGGTTTTTTTGTAATTTGAAGAAATAACTGTAATGTTTTATTCATAAAAGATCGAAATGAACGAGTGAGGACAGTTGTATTTTTAAGGACAGTCGAAGCATGTTTGCCATTAGTCACGCTTTTCGAAACTGCGAGTAACGCATCTTATATAATCAGCAGGCACATATTTTGATTATGGAAATATGTCGTGTATTTCAGTCTTTCCATTAGCTTGAAAATGCAGTCAAGTTGCACATGCAAATGCATTCATGTAGAAGTCTCTGAAATGTCCCACAGAATCACGTTAATGTCCCGCTTTGGGGTATATTTATCATTTGGCGACCCTGTGAGCAACTCGTACATGCCAACGTCTGTGGTATTATTCACGAAAACAACCCCAGGGACACAGCATAAGCATAGTGTTTGACCGGTTGTGTAATTCTGGGTCATTAGCTCGCAGGTACATGGAAAATATTGATTCCACATTGTGGTTCGATGGGCGGGTGCTCAATGCTGAAGTGGCAGTTAGAGGCTAACGACGATTAGCAACACACGTTGGATTTATGGCTCATTAATGTTTCCCAAATGTTGATTATTTTTGTCCTGACGCCTTCCCCTTTTCCGACTGACGTCATGCAAATCCGGTGGAGGAGGATATAGCCTGAGGGGGACGTTAGGGATGAGGTTGACTAAAGGAGTACAGCGGGCGGACAAAACAGGGATGTAGCCCAGGGATATTAGACACTGTGTCCACATTTATTAGGCCAGTTGTATTTTTGAGGATTCATTTTATTATCGCACAGCTACAGTGCTCTCGGTCCATACGAAATGTTAATAATCCTCAAAGGTAATAAAGAGAATATCTACAGTATGTGTGCACAATTAATGGGCAACTATTAGTGTGCACAATTATTATGCAACTGAATGAAAAACAATATTTGTCGCATCTCATTTGTTTATTTTCATCTGTTCAAAGTGTGAATAATAAAAAACTCAAAAATTTCAAAAAATAAATTATCTCTCACCATTATAGCTCCCCGTCTTTTAATATCAGTCATAAGCACTCCATTCATGGAGTCTGTCAGTTTCTTGATCTGTTTACGATCAACAGTTTGTGCCACAGAACCCACAGCCTCCAGACACCGTTCAGGGAGGTATAATGTTTTCCTTAAATCTCTCGTTTAAGAAGGGCCCACAAGTTCTGAATAGGGTTTTGATCAGTTGAGGAAGGGCGCCATGTCATAATTCTTCAATCTTTAAGGTCTTTACTGACTAGCCACACAGCGGAGTACTTCACAATAGATGGAGCATTGTCCTGCATAAAAACCACGGTCTTCTTGAAAGACGCAGACTTTTCACTGCAACATTGCTGACTAACTGTAGAAAGTATTCCTCCTCCGCCTTGCTGGAGTCTGAGTCGATGTGGAGCTCTGGGCCTGAACCAGCTACGGGCCCATCCATCTGGTTTATCAAGAGTCACCCTCATCTCATCAGTCATAAAATCTTTTTAAAAATCTGTCTTCTGATATATCTTGGCCCAGTCTTGACTCTTGACGTTTCAACTTGTTCAGTGGTGATCAGGTTTCAGCCTTCCTTTCATTGGCCAAGTCTCTGAGCACTGAACACCTTGGACCATTGGAATATGATCGCCCCGGTGGAATAATGTGTTCCTGGTAGCTTAACTTTTAATTCTTCTCAATTCTTTGGCAGTTAATTTGTGTCTTTTTTTCTCAACACGTTTCTTGCGGCCCTGATGACTATTTGCAATAAAATGTTTCATGGTTCTGTGATCACGCCCAAAAATGTTAGCAATTTTAAGAGCGCTGCAACCCTCTGAAAGAAATTTTCAAATTTTTGACATTTCAGTAAGTAAAATATCTTATTTGGCACAATTTGCCTGAGGGAAAGAAGCTGTCTAATAATTGCCCCGTGATATAATTATGCCCACCTCATTAAACAAATACACATCGCCTGATATGCTTAACTCCAACAGCCATTCAAGTTAATACAGCTAGGAGTTGGAAAATATGCATTAAAATTATGATGTGGTTGAAATACTTAATAACACATTGTATAGCAAAAATGTAGCTTTAAAGGATGACATTAGGAATGTGTTTTCTATTCTTTGATTTCCTACATCTCAGGGGATCTTCTACACAGCAGCATGTCTTGCGTCTTAGAATCATTTGATATACAATCATATAGACCGTAAATATTGGCTATGCAACAAAAACTGATCTAGGACCAGACCTAGACCGCATAACTGATGCGTAAGGGCAAACATTGACGGTCAAATCAACCTGCCATTTCGGCGTTCTTGGCAGTCCCAGTTGACATACAGTACAGACAGAAAGAAAGAGAAAGGGACAGAAAGACTAAAGGTTAACACGCATTAGTGGACTAGTGAGACTTGTTGTTTGAGTGCTATATACACATTCAGAAAAAGGAGCCCCTCTGCCCAAACCACAGGCTCATTTAGACCAGATACATTCATATCTTTCTTTAACCATACACTGCACCAATGTTAACGTGTTTCCTCTTTATTAGAGGCTGTAGAAGAAACTGGTGTTTAATCAGTGTGTGTCTTATGCTTTTCCTCCACCAGGTGTCACTATTGTATCATTGACATGTGTGGTGTCAACTGTGTTGCACTGACATGAATAAACCATTATTTGTTTGGTAACAGGTTCTACGTAGGACCCTATTTTTTGTCTGAATGCGGTGTGCATGTACATTGACTGTTTGGTTAATATTATTCTACCAAAGAATAGCGATTATGTTTTCAAAATAAATGCATTTCTGATGCAGTTCTATACTCTATATTCTATGTTCTATGTCTACTCTTGCAATAGGAATAATTCATTATAACCAGCCAACACTCTTTGACCTGAGGGCCTGACTTGGACCTGTTGATCAAGACTTTTAACGAGGCTCTAAAAGAACAGCTTTATGACAAACACATGCTATGTCCTAAAGAATACATTCAGAAATAAGGCAATGGAAACCATTACTAAAGATTAAAGGCTCTTTCATAATCAGTCCTTGGAAGAACTCTTGGAATATTAAGTAGTTATTTGTCGAACAATTGACAGGGTTTTTCCATAGAACCATATACAGAGATTCTTGTTAACTGAATACTTTTTTATAGGATTGTAGTCAACACGCAGTAGTAGAATGTGTTTTACTTGTTTGGCCGAGTTTAAACACAGACCCAGAGTTATACCTGCAATCTAATCACATTGTTACGGGTTTGACATACAGTGTTGCTCGGTTGACCCTCTCGTACTGGAACTGTTTGGTTGTTTTGTCCTTTTTTTCTGGCCCCTCAGAGCATGCTAACACTGACTGTCAGAAATTCTCTTCCTCTCCGCTTTGGAAGGATTGCGAAAGAACACATTTGGATACGAGAGACCTTCAGGGATCTATTAGGTTTTATTAGAAATGTCCAGGTGGTTGGATGTGTACGGTATTTTGGGTTGGTGAATGTGCGTGTGTTTAGGGACTGATATTGCTGGTGTAGCGTATGCATGCACGTTTATTTGGATGCCAGTATGGAAGGACTTCTTATTGCATGCCACGTTGCCGGACACCTCCCTTGTGTGAATCCGTGTGACCCACCATCTCTATGGACTGCTCTCTTGGCTTCGCAGGCAGATGCTCCATATCCGCGGTCAACCTGCCCAAACATGTGGACTCGGTTATAAACAAGAGACTCTCCAAGTCCTCCGCCACCCTCTGGAACTCCCCTAACCGAAGTAAGGCTGTACCGGGAACGCCCCCATTTCATGTCGGTTTTCTCCCATCGCCGTTTCTCCCATCGAATACTCACGCCGCCTCTTGATTTTTGCATTATTTCTCCTCCCTGGTATTTTTTCTGCCCTCCGTGTCTAATCCAATCGTCTTCCTGTGTTCAGCGGTTGATGACTGAATCATTTTCACCTTCCCGAAATTCCAATCCACCTTTTTTCCCCCACTGTCGTTCATTGGGTTACGATGTCCCTCCCTCGCCTGCATTCAAAGACTTCCTGCTTTGGTGTGAATATATGGGAACATTTATCTTGTCTTTCCATTTTGGTGTTCTTGGTTTATTCATTTGATGGTGATGGTCATTTTGTGCCTTTTGGTTTGTGTATTTCTTTTGTACTTATCTCTCAGTCTATGTGGTTTTGTTTAATGTAAGTGGTCAAGCGTTTTCCGGCCTGTGTCTCTCAGAAATAACTACAATGTACCACGTTGAATGTAGCTGCCGGTAACGGGAGCATGTTAAATGAATTTCACAGCTGGCAACTTTTACAGGCTCTTATTCAGAATCACTTAGACAAGGCACAGCATGGCTCAGTAGGACATATATTACATAGGTCGCAGACAGAACATATTTGGTCTTTGAAAAACTCAAATAGCTGATGAGTCAGCAGAGAGAGAGAATTGACTGCAGATCCTCCAAAGGAACTGTGAGATGTTTGGTTGAGGCGACTGCCGCCGGCTTAACCCACTAACTTATTGTCATTCAGGGAAGGTCTCTTAGGAATCTCGTGGTTGATTCGGTTTAGCCTTCTAACTCAAACGACCACGGACGAACTTCTGGTGTGGCCATTTTTCTTCTTTCTCCTCTGTTTTCATGGTCGTTGTTCTAAACAGCTGCCCCGATAGCCATAGGGGCGTTTAACATACAGGATGTTCTCTGGCAGGGCGCACTGTGTTCTGTTCCAATCATTAAAACGTGTCCCGTTCTCTAGAGGTGTCTTGATCCTCTTTATCCTTGTGTTAGAATGTGTTTGCCTGGAAGCAGGCCCGGTCAATTAACGTGTTCCCTATTTCTTCAGAGTATACATGTTTATACCTGGGTAGCTGGAGTTTTATTAGGTGTTTACAAAAATGCCTGTGTAGGCGATATACGATAATGAAGGTTGTACAAGCGAATTCTTGTATTCAATGGGAGGCCGGCTTGTTGCTACGGTTGATTCAGAGAATTTAACCCCGTGTCCTTTTGTTTTATGTACGTTGTTGCAATAGACGGCGGTGAACCAGTTTAATTAATTGTCGGCTTCTTTTAGAGAACAGCTATGTTAGGGTGAACTTGTTCCACACAGGCTGTAATGTTTAGCAGTAATAGGGTGCCATTTCATAGTGTCTCATAGGGTGTAGTTCCGCAGAGCGGACGATATGCACCGTGGCCTTTAGGGGGCGAACTAGCTTCGAAAACGCTCATGTTTGTGACAAACCCTGGTACCATGTGTCCCCTGCAGCCGGCCGTAGCCTCCAGCTGAGCCGGTGGGAGAGCAACATTGTGGACCGGCTCATGACGCCCACCCTGTCCTTTCTGGCCCGTAGCCGCAGCGTCGCCAGCGTGCTCAGCAATGGAAAAGACCGTAAGTAGAGCGCACGGTCAGACCGCGGTGGGCGAGACCCGGGGAGGACTACGGCGCACTCTCATCGGCCAACTACTGCCATACTTTATACAGGAGTGCTGGTGGTCTTAGTGGGTGATATTCGCAAATAATCTTTGTTCCATTATTGTATTCAACGACTGACGGTCCCAGGTACATTGATGTAGGACCTTTGTAATGTGTCAGAATTAATGTGTATGTTGATTTTCTTCTGATTGCGTGCACAGATTATGGGTGAAATATTTGTTCAAGCTCCCCATCTTTCTCCTGCTTCTCCTCTCCGTCCCATTAGAGTCGCCCCGGTGCCCCCGTTCGGCCTCAGCCAGCCCCCTTACCGTGTGTTCTCACCGGCCCCACCACCGCTGCTCCGAGCGCTGGAGGGTGACGTCCAGCACGCCGGACATCACCCAGCGTCGGTGCGACTCCGCCGCGGTACGTGGGCCATTCACTAAAAGCGCTGTCACATGTCACTGGTGCTGCTCCAATTCATGTTTTGAGTTTAGAATTTTCATTTATTTTACAAAGTACATCAGTAACGACAAAGTGCTATTACAGATAGCCGGCCATAAATATCAGAGATTAAGCAAGAACATTGGTTAAAAAATCTTAGGAATGCTAGAACCTTGGTAGAAACCCAGAGGGGAACCAGGCTTCGCAGGGTGGTCAGTCCTATTTTGGCTGTGCAGTCTATTGTCGACACGGTTGGTTTCTCCTAATTTCCGATTGCTGTTTGACTTTTTCTCTGCAGACCGAAAAGAAGAATAAAGAGAAGAAGGACAAAGAGCGAGAGAATGAGAAGGAGAAGAGCGCCCTCAGCAAAGAGAACATGCTGAAGAAGAGACAGTCACTACCAAGTATGAAGTACAGAGCGGAGCACAGGTAACTGCGTAGGTGGACAGCGCGTGTGTTGTATTCCTGCAGGAATTGAACCGTTACATCGTGTGAGCTGCCACTGAGCCACACGAGGTGTACCGGGGCGTCTTTAGGAGCGAACTGTTTTGTTTTCCCTTTGAGTGTTACGGGCTTTAAAGGACGCCAGTCGTGAAGCCCGAGGATATATTTATCCGATGTGTCTAGCACCGTCGACCGCGAGACATATGGGAGGAAGGCGGCGAGAGAGAAAACAAACGCAAAGGAATGCAATGACTCAGTGGTCTGTGGAGAGAGGCGGATATTAAGGAACCCGAGTCAAGTACAAAGAAACATTCACGGGCATTTTCCCGTGACGGGATTTTCCCCGTTAATATACCGCCGGGAGTCCACAATCCTCCGGGTCTCTTTCACCGACCACTTAATGTTCGCTGTGACTCTGGGGTTTGGGAGCACCCTGCGGTGTGGATGGTCAGTGGTCAGGTGGTTTCGTTGCCTAGAGATGGATCCGGACTAGAACTGTTCCAAATGCCATTTATTCATTCGTTTGTTTCTTGATAATTGTCAATTATTTGAGGATGACATTTGATCATTTGTGCGTCTCCCGTCTCCCTCTTTCTCCAGTCCAAGTCCGTTATCCAGACAGCGGGCCGCGTCTCCTGCCACGACCCCAAGAGGGAGACCATCCCCCTCCCCCAGCCCCTCCTCGTCACCCAAACCCCCCTCCTCACCCCCCAAACCCCCCTCCTCACCCAAACCCCTCTGCTCCTCACCTAAGCCCCTCTCCTCCTCACCCAAACCCTCCTCAGTCGGGAACAGAACATCCTCACCTGCGGCTCTGCCTAAGAGAGCCAGAACCCCGGCCCGGGTAGACAACGTGCGCACCTCCTCTCCCGTACCCCTGGAAAGGGTCCGGGAGGCCCGTGGACAAAGGTCGGCCACGCCAGAGGAACCCAAAGCCAAGAGTAAGTCCGCCCCTAAGAGGCAGTTTGAACTAGATTGCATCCATGCATCGTCATATTTACACGCACATTAAGTGGAGCATTTTTGCCTCGACGTTGAAGCAAGTCCAAAACGGAAGCATAGCTGGGCAGATTCATTAAAACAAAGCCAGGTTGTGGAGCGGAGCTTGAGGCCTGCGCTGATCAGTGTAAATGTATGTCCTGGTTTTGTTTTTAAGATATCTGCTTGCTCCTAATGCCTGAGACCTTTCCGTTAAGAAGCGCAATATATCTAATTGTAAATTCAATATTTTTAGGTATGGATACGCAGAATGCTTTTGCATAGTAGGCTTTATGATGTTAAATATACCACTATACACACCCATTAAATGTAGGTAAATAAACTATGTTTTAAAGTGTCCAATGTCCAGCCACGGTTTCCTCCTTTTGCTATTTTGTTCTTTGTGGTATTGGCTCAGTCGTTTCCATGGCTGAGAAGAATGACCATGAAGCACAGGCTGGATACACTGAATGAAACCATTGTGTGGAGGTCTGTCTCTCTCTGTGTGTGTGTGCGTGTGCGTGTGTGTGTGTATCTTTCCCTGTGATTGTGTGTGTATTGGTGCACATGTGTTCACGCTCTGTAGGTCCGGCACAACCCTAGTTAGATTGCAGTCTTAGATTTAATTAGGCGTGTCAACAAAGCTGCCTCGTTGAGGGAATAACAGAGCTTCTTTGTCTCCTTCCCGCAACGAGATACAGCCGTGGTTCTGGTGCGATGATACCATATAATTGGCCCACTGTAATTACCGCTTCTCTAAACGAACGCAGTTCCCGACATTTCCCAAGTTTCCATTCTTTGTCACGTTTTTTTTACTAGTGTCTACTTCCCAGTGCCGCAATGACGCATGTTTGTCAACATTTCTCCTGAAGAGGATAGAATGAGAAGTACATTTAGACAGATCAGTCAGTGATACTACTTTACCAGTCCTTGCAGGGTGATGGCGACATTGAGAGAGATGTAACACCACACCTTTTCCCATGTTCTCTCTCCAGGCTCACCTGTTCCATCCATCGTGGTATCCTCAATCTCTGACCCGCCCCCTTCTATAAGCACACCAAGCTCAGCTGCCGCTCCCTCTGAGGTCACCACGGCTGCCCAATCAAAGCCCAGTGCTTCTACATCCTCGCCCGACGGCCCGGCCCCCTCCCCGTCGAGCAAGCCCATGGCGGGCACCAACGACCCGGAGGAGGCCGCCCGGATCCTGGCCGAGAAGAGGCGACAGGCTCGCGAGCAGAGGGAGAGGGAGGAGCAGGAGAAACGCGAGCAGGATGTGAAAGAGAGGTGAGAGTCATATAACACTCATGACGGGTGCACACAATCCCATCTGACACTGGAGAGCGCCAAACCAGGGTTCTATGTGGTGTGAAATTCCGGAGACATTCCCCACATTTTCGGACCGAAATCACGGTTAGAAGATTCTAACGACGCTCTGGTATGGTGAACCTGAATCCCCGCGTGACAGTAGGTTATTGAACAAAAAAACACATATAGAAAAGCCAGTTCTAGGACAGTTCTCCATCACTTAATACGGGTTGCCGAATTGGACCTCACTTAGCACTGGAAATTATATGTGGGGAGTCCGTTTTACCACCAGAGGTGTAATGCTGTTGACATTAGTGTAACGGCTTGTGTTGCTCGTATCCACTAAGGTTTATGAGCTAAAAAAAGGTTTCACATGGAACCTAATCGCGCCACGCCAGCCTATTGTGCCTTTCTGACCACAGTATGTGACCACTGGGTATTTATGTTTTAAGACAGCTGTCTGGCTGGACAAGTAGTTCCTGTCGCTTTTCTATTTTCATCTTAACACACGAGCAAACTATTTACTTTGAATTAGGTTTTGTTTTATGATTGTGGCTCACATTTCTTTACTTATGAATAACTCTGTTGATGTGTGAAACATGAAGGATTTATTTTAAATGTTGCTTTTGATATATGTGTAAATAAGCCTGTTTTATTTGGTTTGATGAAGAACACCGGTTGATTTTATATGCTTATGGCAAGACTGGGGAAAATACAACGATGTCGGTAGGTTTGCTAAATATAATTACTAAAAGTTCTGCTTTGCTAAGGGTCCTGCGAGAGGAGCGTAAAGTACGGGAGGCGGAGGAGAGTAAGCGCAGGGAGGAGGAGGCGCGTCTCATGGCAGAAGAACAGCGTCTGAGAGATGCGGCCCAGCGCCTGGAAGAGGAGAAGGAGGCACAGGAGAAAGCCAGGGCTGAGCAGGAGGAGAACGAGCGCCTACAGAAACAGGTGAATTAACACTAGCAGGAACAAGAGTCAGTCTGTGTGACTAGCAGGAACAAGAGTCAGTCTGTGTGACCAGCAGGAACAAGAGTCAGTCTGTGTGACCAGCAGGAACAAGAGTCAGTCTGTGTGACCAGCAGGAACAAGAGTCAGTCTGTGTGACCAGCAGGAACAAGAGTCAGTCTGTGTGACCAGCAGGAACAAGAGTCAGTCTGTGTGACCAGCAGGAACAAGAGTCAGTCTGTGTGACTAGCAGGAACAAGAGTCAGTCTGTGTGACTAGCAGGAACAAGAGTCAGTCTGTGTGACTAGCAGGAACAAGAGTCAGTCTGTGTGACTAGCAGGAACAAGAGTCAGTCTGTGTGACTAGCAGGAACAAGAGTCAGTCTGTGTGACTAGCAGGAACAAGAGTCAGTCTGTGTGACTAGCAGGAACAAGAGTCAGTCTGTGTGACTAGCAGGAACAAGAGTCAGTCTGTGTGACTAGCAGGAACAAGAGTCAGTCTGTGTGACTAGCAGGAACAAGAGTCAGTCTGTGTGACTAGCAGGAACAAGGGTCAGTCTGTGTGACTAGCAGGAACAAGGGTCAGTCTGTGTGACTAGCAGGAACAAGGGTCAGTCTGTGTGACTAGCAGGAACAAGGGTCAGTCTGTGTGACTAGCAGGAACAAGGGTCAGTCTGTGTGACTAGCAGGAACAAGGGTCAGTCTGTGTGACCAGCAGGAACAAGGGTCAGTCTGTGTGACCAGCAGGAACAAGGGTCAGTCTGTGTGACCAGCAGGAACAAGAGTCAGTCTGTGTGACCAGCAGGAACAAGAGTCAGTCTGTGTGACCAGCAGGAACAAGAGTCAGTCTGTGTGACCAGCAGGAACAAGAGTCAGTCTGTGTGACCAGCAGGAACAAGAGTCAGTCTGTGTGACCAGCAGGAACAAGAGTCAGTCTGTGTGACCAGCAGGAACAAGAGTCAGTCTGTGTGACCAGCAGGAACAAGAGTCAGTCTGTGTGACCAGCAGGAACAAGGGTCAGTCTGTGTGACTAGCAGGAACAAGGGTCAGTCTGTGTGACTAGCAGGAACAAGGGTCAGTCTGTGTGACTAGCAGGAACAAGAGTCAGTCTGTGTGACTAGCAGGAACAAGAGTCAGTCTGTGTGACTAGCAGGAACAAGAGTCAGTCTGTGTGACTAGCAGGAACAAGAGTCAGTCTGTGTGACTAGCAGGAACAAGAGTCAGTCTGTGTGACTAGCAGGAACAAGAGTCAGTCTGTGTGACCAGCAGGAACAAGGGTCAGTCTGTGTGACTTGCATTTCAAAGATTACATCTCAGTATGTAACTGTGTACATTTCAAATCTAGGTCCACACGGTCTTTAGAATCTGGCCAAGAAGTCTTTAGAATTTCCAGGTCTTAAGAACTTCTTGGCCCGGTCAGTCTGTGTGATGAACATGAAGAACAGTCAGTCTGTGTGACCAGTAGGCCCAGTGAAACCCAGATTCACATTGCTTTTGATGAACACATTTGATGACATGTGAGGAGTAGGCAACTGTTGTCAACTGTGATTTTCATTCCACCTACGAGAAAGACCAGCTGTGTTGAATGTAGCTAGCTAGCTTTTCAGCAAGCTTACTTGTGCCATGTGTGGACCATGTGGTCTCCTGTTAAAACGAAACACCTCAGAACCTTTGATATGACAACGGATGGGGCAATTTGTTTAAAAATTACTGATACTAAGTAGTTTCATTTAGTTGAATGAAACTAAATGCCTGATTTATTGTGCAGTCCCTATCAGGGTGACATTGTTCATGATACTTGAAAGGGACATGTATTGGCATGACATCAGTTCTGTACATGACATGACATAAGTGCTGTGTCCAGGCACTCTGATGTGTGGTGCCTGAGAACAGCTCTTAGCTATAGTCTTTTGACCATATACCACAGACTTGTGCCTTTAAAATACCATTGGCATGACATGAAAAGAAAGTTATTACTAATCGGTTATTAAGTGTTATGAATCAATAACTTGCCCAAAAAAACATCCCGTAACAATTGTCCTAAACCGGGACATATTGGCCATAC